>CM042016.1:62225881-62643381 GCA_023525715.1 Cichorium intybus | reverse complement strand
AACTGTAATTATTCAATAGTTGAGTAAGTGACAGTGTGGAGTGACTAGTTGGATTTCGAAATATATATAGATATATATAATTTCGAAATTGATATATAGAGGATAAATAGGAGTTTGAATTATAAGATAAAAGGTTTATCTTATTTGAATTCAAAAAGGTTTATCTCTAAGGTTTATCAACTGGCCATTTGAAAAACTATAAATAGGGGTTCCCAGCCACCATATGGATTTCGCCATTCTCATATCTCTCTCTGGATTTTCGATTTCTCCTCTCCTCCAGCTTGGGTGTGATCTCATTTGAGGCAGGATAATTTTGCTGCTCAGCTTCCAGAAAATTCTAAAAGGTTGGTTATTCTAGTTTTATTCTTTTAGTTAATTTTCTTATGGCCTTTAGGTTTTGTTATATGTTCAATTAGAAGAAAACATAGATCCTTATAGGTTGCATATGAACTTAGGTTATTTAGTTCATGGTTTGCAGAAAACCTTTCAGTGGTATCAGAGCCTGTTTTGTTTTCTTGTTGAATTGTTATAACTGTTTTAGGGTTTTAAGCCTATAAACCCTAATATATATCTAAATCGATTTATAGGATTAGGGTTTTGGAAACCCTAATCCCCCCTTGCTAAATTGCGAAATCTGGAATTAGGGTTTTAGAAGGTTTTCTATTTTTGGTAACTTTATTTGTTAATTAAATGGATAACCTTAAACCCCATTATTTGAATTCGATTTTTAGGGGGTTTAGGATAGGTTTTAATTAATTTGATTAATTTGGATAAACCTATCTTCATTTGAATTAATTTAATTAATTGTTAATTAAAAGATAATTCAAAAGGGATTTAATTAATTTTAAATTGGCGAAATTAATGGAATAAATCCAGAAAAATATTTTAAAATGTTTAAAATATTTAGATTTAATTAATTTAATTAATTGGTAATTAAAATTGATTAAATCAATTTTAAGGTTTAATTTAATTTAAAATTTAATTGTTTAAATTTGGTAAAATTAAAAGATAAACCTTGAATATTTTAAAGGGTTTTAAAATACATCTTATATATGTTATTAAAAGTTAATATTATATATATGAGATAAATTTGGTTAGTCAAATCAATAGTAGGCCTCATTCACGAAGCTGGTCTATAAAGTGGGTATAAGGAGACTGCCTATAAAATGGTAGTCTAATGGGTGAACACTCTCACCCACCGCTCGCCTGATCAGTGGAGGGTCGTTAGCCGAACGGGTTTGACAGAACCACTAAATCATTAAAAGTATAATGATCAAAGTACTAGAACATTTACACAAAATCCCAATCTAGTTACTTTAGAAAAAATGTGAATTTGATGCTAACCCATGAAATTGCACATTGCACTTTATGAAACGTTGGTGGAGCGTGTGTGGTTTACCGGCACACCAATGGGGGTTCATAAAGAGTGGCAATGGGTGTCTCGGGTGTTATCATTGTTGATGGAGCGTGTGTGGTTTACCGGCACATCAATTTGAGATGATAATGGACCCCGAGAGTACCAAGCTAATTTGCATGGTTATTCACACCCGGTTTGTGATCCTCGGCATCCCAGTCACAAACGGTGGGGCATATCCGAGATTAAACATGCTATTGAACAGTTCAATAAATCTCAAAAAGAAACTAGGAATTCCATTTATAATAAGATTATTTTTCTGCGGTGGAATCGGCTGAATCGTCATTCGCCTACCATTATAAAATTTGCTTATAGATTACGGCATCCCTCTTCTATGTTGCAAATTGTTATAGTTGGATCTTAGCCTTATTTTATATTGGGTTATTATAAGGACCGACAAGTATCTAATTAAACTTACCTTCTTTTATAGATGTCTTCTGCTGATCAATCTGCTCCCCACTCAAACTCCAGTGTCCCCTCAATCCTTTCACTGTGTTCCAAGGTTCAATTGAACGGGACAAACTACAATGACTGGATTAGAAACATCAAGATGGCTCTGAGGTATGAGAACAAAGAGTACGTTCTCGAGACCGAGCTTGTCGATGTCGACCCCGAAACTGCTACTCCCGAGGAAATTGCCTCGTACCAAAAACATTATGATGATGCGACCAAAGTGGCCTGCATCATGATTGCCACAATGAACCCCGAATTGCAGAGGATATATGAAGACTACTGGCCCTATGAGATGCACCGTGAGCTTGCGGAAAAGTTCCGTAAGCAAGAGCGCATCGAAAGGTGCGAAGTAGTCAAGGACTTCACGAACAGCAAACCTAAAGATGGAGAGTCCATCTGCGCTCATGTGCAAAGAATGCAAGGTTACGTGGAGCGGCTTAGGAAGCTTGCGATGCCTGTACCGGAGGAGTTGGCCGTTGACATAGTGCTTAACTCCCTGCCGAGTTCTTATGACCAGTTCAGGCTGGCATATCATTTGAACAACAATCAGGCTAACCTGACTGAGTTGCATCGCATGCTTCGAGTTGCTGAGGACGGGATGAAGGGTAAAAGTGTACCCTCGGTTAATCAGCCCGTCCTAGCCATTGGAAGTGGCAAAGGGAAAAAGAGGAAGGGCCCTCCTAAGCAAAATTGGAGGGAGAAGGTTCAGGTCGGGTCGTCCAGTAACGGCTCGAGAACCAAGTCTTCCCACATCCCTTGTGTGGCCAATCCCGATGAAGCCAACTGTTTCTACTGCAAAGGGAAGGGCCATTGGAAGAGAAGCTGCCCCAAATACTTGCAGGATGTCAAGGATGGAAAAGTAAAGCCATCGACAGCAGGTATATACACTATCTCTAAAAACTCACCATCTTCTAATTCTTGGGTCCTTGATACAGGATGTGGTTTTCACATTTGTTCTGATCTGCAGGGCCTAAAGGAAAGCAGGGAGGTGGAGCACGGTAGACTGAACTTGATCATGGGCAATAGGAGATCGTCCCCTGTTACCAAGATCGGCGTTTACAGTTTAGTGCTTAGTAGTGAAGTTTGTATAGATTTATTAGATTGTTGCTATTCGCCAGAAATGGCAAGAAATATTATTTCATTTCACGCATTATTCAGACAAGGATTTCATTTTTCTTTTGATAATAATATTGGATCTATTTCTGTTTTCAAAAATGGTATTTTGAATTTTACTGCTTATCCTTGTGATGGTGTGTATGAAACTGTGAAATGTGTTGACAATCTAGGACATAGTGTAAATTATATTGATTCTACTAGTGATGTGGAAAAGGCATGTCTGTGGCATAGTCGGCTCGGGCACAACAGCAAGAAACGCATCGCCCAACTCCAAAAGGATGGAGTGTTGGAATCATTCGACCTCAAGTCGGATGATGTATGCGAATCTTGTCTGTTGGGCAAGATGACTAAATCACCTTTCAAAGGGTCTTTTGAAAGAGGTGAGGGTCTATTGGACATCATTCACACGGATGTGTGTGGTCCATTCAGATCAACCACAAAGGATGGCACGCGGTTCTACGTGACCTTTACCGACGATTTTAGTAGATACGGTTATATCTACTTAATCAAGCACAAGTCGGACACCTTTGAAAAGTTCAAAGAGTTTAAGAACGAAGTAGAGAATCAATTAGGCAGGAAGATAAAGATGCTCAGGTCCGACAGAGGCGGAGAGTATCTAAGTATCGAGTTCCTAGACTATCTAAAGGAATGCGGAATAGTTTCGCAGTTGACACCTCCCAGGACACCACAGTTGAACGGTGTTGCGGAGAGGCGCAACCGAACCCTGTTGGACATGGTTCGTTCCATGATGAGTCGAGCTTCACTTCCCATTCACTTCTGGGGGTATGCCTTAGAGACTGCCGCCCATATCCTCAATCTTGTCCCAACTAAGAAGGTTGCAAAAACACCTCATGAGATGTGGACGGGGAAAGCTCCCTCGTTGGCACATATCAAAGTCTGGGGTTGTGAGGCTTTCGTTAGACGAGAGACTCAAGACAAACTCGCAGACAGAAGCGAAAGGTGTTTCTTCATTGGTTATCCCAAACAGTCCTTTGTATATCTATTCTACATACCGAGCGAGGACGTGGTCTTTGTAGCTAGACGAGCGGTCTTTCGAGAGAGAGAGCTTGTATTCAAAGAGGACAGTGGGAGTACCATTGATCTGGAAGAAATTCAAGAGTCATCAGATGACGCGACCTTAGGAGAAACTAGCAACCAACATGAGGAAGAAGTTCCTGTTGGTCCGACAGATGTATCCTTACCTCTCAGGCGTTCTGGTAGGGTTAGCATGCCACCCGAGTTTTATGGGTTCCATATAACTTTGGATGGGGACACGTTTGTCAGTGATAGGACACTGATAAATTTGGATGAACCAGCTAACTACCAGGAAGCAGTGGCGGGCCCTGAGTCTGCCAAGTGGAAAGAGGCTATGGATAGCGAGATCAAGTCCATGTATGACAATCAAGTTTGGAACTTGGTTGACAACGTACCGGGTCGAAAGACAGTCGGGTGCAAATGGATCTTCAAGAAGAAGACCGACATGGACGGAAAGGTACACACTTTCAAGGCTAGACTGGTTGCGAAGGGCTTTACTCAAACCCCAGGGATTGAATATGACGAGACCTTCTCACCAGTAGCCAAGATAAAGTCTATTAGGATAATGCTGGCCATAGCTGCATTTCATGACTATGAAATTTGGCAGATGGACGTCAAAACCGCTTTCCTTAATGGGAAGTTGACTGAGGATGTTTACATGAATCAGCCAGAGGGTTTTGTCAATGCAAAGTATCCTAATAAGGTGTGTAAGCTTGAGAGATCAATCTACGGATTGAAGCAAGCTTCTCGCAGCTGAAATCTTTGTTTCCATGAGAAAGTCAAAGAGTTTGGCTTCTCCAGGAGCGAAGATGAGTCCTGCATATATGTCAAGGCTAGTGGGAGTATAGTCACCTTTCTGGTGCTGTATGTCGATGACATACTGCTCATGGGAAACGATGTTCCAACCTTGCAAGATGTCAAGGCTTGGCTTGGGAAATGTTTCGCCATGAAAGACTTAGGAGAGGCTGCCTATATTCTTGGGATAAGAATATTGAGAGATAGAAAGAAGAGACTAATTGGACTTAGTCAGGGTACATACTTGGAAAAGGTACTGAAAAGATTTAGTATGGAAAATTCCAAGAAGGGAGAGCTACCTATCCAGAGTAATGCGAAGCTGAGTAAGACTCAAAGTCCGAGTACAGACGAGGAAATAGCTGAGATGAGTCGAGTACCATATGCTTCGGCTGTGGGATCGATCATGTACGCTATGACGTGTACTCGCCCTGACGTGGCCTTTGCCCTGAACATGGTCAGTCGGTACCAGGGAAACCCTGGAAGGGCGCATTGGATAGCCGTAAAGAATATACTCAAGTATCTGCGAAGGACAAAGGACATGGTGTTAGTCCTTGGAGGCAGTGATACCTTGAGAGTTGAAGGATATACGGATGCCAGTTTTCAGACAGATAGAGACAGTGGTCGGTCTCAGTCTGGCTGGGTATTCCTTCTGAACGGAGGAGCGGTAACTTGGAAAAGTTCCAAGCAAGATACGGTGGCTGATTCTACTTGTGAATCAGAGTATATAGCAGCAAGTGAAGCGTCAAAGGAAGCGGCTTTGCTGAAGAACTTCATCGGTGACCTTGGAGTAGTCCCGAGTATTCAGGAGCCCGTGGAACTGTTCTGCGATAACGAAGGTGCGGTCGCCTTGACCAAGGAACCGCGAGACCATGGAAAGTCCAGGCATATCGACAGAAAGTACCACTACATAAGGCACAAGGTTGAAGAAGGTCAACTCTTGGTAAAGAGGGTATCATCGGAAGATAATCCTGCAGATCCCTTGACAAAGGCTCTGAGTAGGATTAAGCATAATCAGCATGCTAGGAGCATTGGATTAAGAGATGATATAAAGTTTATGTAAATTAGATAGGTTTCGAAACTTGTATCAATGTATTGTATTTGACTCTTGTGATTTAATAATAGAGATTTATTAATGAGTAATGGTTTACTACTTTTGTCAATACTTTATCATTGTGTTTCATTTTGCATGTTTTACTTCCTGAATAATTGGATTATTCAAATATCCACAGTCGATTACACTTTTGGGAGTAAGTGTGAAGTAAGGCTGTCATGAATAGGTAATAGATTGTCTAAGGAGTTAGACATTGCAATTGGATTGCTGCACCATTCGTGAGTACTTGGAAATGGAGATTTGAGTATTGGATAAACCCACGCTCAATAGATTGCTTCATGGATTATATCACGAGCAATGTTGAGACGATAATATCTTTTGATCTTTAAGCTAAGACATATGAGTTATGATTTGCTAAGCGGTTGTTCATTGATAGTACGAAAACGCATCGGTAACTCGGTGTTATAAAACGTGTTGTTGTGAATGATTTGTCTGGTAAAATACATAAGTATATGAGTCAAAGCTTATTCGTCTCTTGACCCTAACGGGGAACAGATATCTGTAGGCCTCTCGATGATTTTGAAGTTGACTAAAATGGTTGGCCAACCGGGACTAAATTGGTAGTCTAAGAGTCATATGCAAATCGGAAATCGAGGAACAGTGAATCAGACCGGATTGATTTTATCCATGTCTTGAGTCTGAAAATATCTTGTTGGACGGAGGATCATCAGATCACTTATCTTTGGACAGAACTGATTAGATTAGAGTTTGGCATTGGTTTCTAGGAAGCTACAAGTGCTGGTTAATTAGAGGCTAAATTGGTAATTATAGTCATAGACTTATCCAAGTGGGAGACTGTTGGATTAGGTGTCTAAGCCATGACTAATAATTAGTATTTACCTAATTAATAGAAGCACAGTCCATTTGGGTTGCCCTCATGGCTGGAGGTTTGGTAGAAAATTCGGTAGAGAGAAAGGTTGATTTATTATGGGATTAATAAATCAACAGGAATTAAATATATGGTTTATTAATATATTAAAGTGATAATATATTAATTAGAAACTATATTAATTAATTCAGAATTAATCCAGAATTAATTGGATTTAATTTGGGGATTAAATTAATTAATTTAAAGGTGCAGGGACCAAAACTGTAATTATTCAATAGTTGAGTAAGTGACAGTGTGGAGTGACTAGTTGGATTTCGAAATATATATAGATATATATAATTTCGAAATTGATATATAGAGGATAAATAGGAGTTTGAATTATAAGATAAAAGGTTTATCTTATTTGAATTCAAAAAGGTTTATCTCTAAGGTTTATCAACTGGCCATTTGAAAAACTATAAATAGGGGTTCCCAGCCACCATATGGATTTCGCCATTCTCATATCTCTCTCTGGATTTTCGATTTCTCCTCTCCTCCAGCTTGGGTGTGATCTCATTTGAGGCAGGATAATTTTGCTGCTCAGCTTCCAGAAAATTCTAAAAGGTTGGTTATTCTAGTTTTATTCTTTTAGTTAATTTTCTTATGGCCTTTAGGTTTTGTTATATGTTCAATTAGAAGAAAACATAGATCCTTATAGGTTGCATGTGAACTTAGGTTATTTAGTTCATGGTTTGCAGAAAACCTTTCACAAACAACGTGTACCGGGCTCCTGTTCACTAGACTTGGTTGTATGATAACAGCTTGAATCAATTCTCAAACATCTAAAATCAACTCAATAACATCTAACACAAAAGATATAGTAATTGAAAGATGCACAAGGACTATAAGCGGTAAACAATAACGCTATATTTACCGAAGTCCCCAATTCCGCGGTTCTACTCCTTTAACCGTAAAAACACAATAATAATCACACCAATAACTTAAGGAAGCATCTACTAACAATATATGTGACAATTTATAGCTAAATCACGAAATTGAAAGGTAGGGTTTCAAAACCCCAAAGACCAACAATTTACTCACCTCAGCGATTTAAGAATCATGAACATGTTTATGATGTTAGATTTAAGTCTCTTATGCTTTCCTACAAATCTCCCGGATCAATTTGACTCAAAATCACCCTAATATGCTCTGAACTTGATTTTGGGTATTTTTCATTGAGATGAGGATTTTCTGAAAGTTAAAGGGGTCTGCACGGTAGTTAGCTTCGCTAACCACAATTATTAGCATCGCTAACTGTGGTTAGTGTCGCTAACTTCTTATATTAGCGCCGCAAATATCTGAAAACTCCCTGTTTCGCTGAAAACGCCCTGTTTCAACCTACGGGTTGCCCTCTGTTCACATCCTACACGACTCGTGTAGGTCCCGTAACAATCCTAAATCTTCACACGGTAACAATCAAATCAAACAAACACAAGAACAATCATTCAATGCACTCGATTTATTAGATCAATCGACTAGTACATAAGAACACGGTTGCTTGAGCAATAAGAAAAATCTCTATGCTAGAATGAGGCTCCAAAACAACTAACTACAAAAAGAAGACTAATTAAGGTATTTATACCTAAGCTATACAAACCGAGAACCCAAGCCCACAGACCACGTCCGACCGTAATCGTCACACCAGGTCGAACCGAAGACGTCAGATTTACGTTCATCATGACCGAGATCCAGGAGGATTTCGGTCCTGGACCGAAATCATCATTCAGGCTCCTTTTTGTCTTCTTCTTAGCCCAGAAACTCTTAGAGATGATCTAGTTAAATGCAAAGCTTAAACCAAACATAAATATGGTCCCAACAATCTCACCCTTGGTTTAATGCTTTCATTTGTCTTCAAGCTCTGTCTTGATCTTGGCCTCAGTTGAACACTGCAGAATATTTCAATCATCTCCCCCTTAGCATGACCATCTCCCCCTTAGCAAATGACGGGTAGATGTTGGTAACATTCAGCACTTTTGCAGCGACAACTTTGTATTCAAATTCGGACTGTCTTCAGATTTGACTTTGTAAGTTCATTGGGCTAGCCAGTCTTTAGCATAGGTTTTGAATCAGCACATCCAGTTTTTAATTTGACTTTGACTTTGACTGGAGTCTGACTCTTCATCTATTCTGATCACATTCAGGTGTAAATGTAGTACCAAGCTGACTGAGGAGGAAGTCAAGCAACTTGTCACATGGAGTTGAGCTTCACCTTCTTCGGAAACATGATATTTGTGTCGAAACTTTGAACATTAATTTAGCAGGTGCTTCTTTATACGGCCTTTGACCGTAAATCTTGCGGGTCACTGAGTGAACCCGGAGGAACGCACTGCGATTGTTTGAGTATCGGTGAACTACTCATGGCCGTTTTGATTTTGGCCCCTGCATATCCTTGATCAAAGATCTCAATGCAGTTGACAAGTCAACAAGTTGACTTGGCTCTTGGTGAGACGTTCAATGGTATCCAAATTCTGCGGAGTGTACCATCCTAGTGCCAATCTTGAATCCGGTGAAGTTGTTGGGGTCTCACAGCTATTGTGGTTAACAACAACGATCACTGACCCAGAGTTTCAATGTTTCATCAATGCGAGGTAATATCACATTGAGTCACGAACATCTTGTTTAGAAGAAGGATTGGGTCAAGAGCGGTATGAGCGTGTAATATGTCTTGGTTACTAGACATACCCATCGGTTAGACTTTCGAATTGTCATCAGTGTATGGTTTATTACACTGAGTCATCCAACTCTTGAATTTAGAAGCTTTGTAGGTAAGAATGGTTGTTGATGCCTCACATCTACTGCTTGTGTTGTAGCAGAGATCACTGACATAGAGTTTCGAAATATCATCACCACTTGGTTTTAAATGGTGAATCCTCTAGTTCTTGCAGCAGAAATATAAAGGTTGTTGAGAATGGATTGGTGCGTGTGACAGATTACGGTACGTAATCTAACCATCGGCACAGACTTTTTAACTCTAGATTCTGAGTGGCTTAACTCAAAGTGTCTAGAAGTTGATGTTGCAGAAGACCTTTTAGATTTGGTTAAGAAAGGTTGTCAGTGCTTCATACTTACTATGGTGTAATAGCAGGAATCATAACCACTTAAATGTTACCTCAGCAGTGAGTGGTATTACTCGGTGCGTCGTCGGTAGTTAATATTTTTGAGTTTTTAATTTTTCTGAAAAATAAAGACATAAAGGAAAATATTTTTGTATTTTTGAAATTTTGAATTTTTTTTTGTTTTTCTTCTTCCCCTAAATTTGTGCATGGGAAAGAGTGTTGAAAGTAAACCATGAACAAATTTAACTAAAATAAAATGTACAAAATTTACAGAACTGATTTAACAGTCAGTGAAACATATAATTTTTAACATTTCAACCCAACACATTGAATCGAGCTTTTGCAACAGGTTTTGTGAACAAGTCCGCCACATTGTTATCTGTGTGAACTTTATCCAAATGAATTAATTTTCGCTCGTAGCAATCTCGAATAAAGTGAAGTTTTATGTCAATGTGCTTAGTCTTAGAATGCTGAACAGGGTTTTTCACAATTTGAATTGCAGCTTCATTGTCATAGAAGATGGGAGTATCAAGAAAGTTCATACCATAATGAAGGAGTTGATGCTGCATCCAGATGACCTGAGAACAACAAGCCGAGGCAGCAACATACTCAGCTTCAGCTGTAGAAGTTGACACGGTCTGTTGCTTTCTACATTGCCAAGAAATCAGTCTGTCTCCTAGAAACTGATATCCAGCACTGGTGGACTCTCTATCAATTTCGCACCCCCATAGTTGCTATCTGAAAAGGCATAAAGATCAAATTCCCAGTTCTTTGGATACCAGAGACCAAATTTAATTCTCCCTTTAAGGTATCTAAAGATCCGTTTGACAGCATCAAAATGAGAAAGTTTAGGATGAGCCTGATATCGAGCGCATTGGCAAACTGCAAAAACGATATCTGGTCTGCTAGCAGTTAGATACATCAGTGAACCGATCATCAGACCATAATACGTTTGATCGACAGATTGGTCATCCGAGTCTGAAGATAACAGAGGTCGCTCAACCATTGGAGTATTAGCCTCTTTAGCATCCTTGAAACCGAACTTTGAAAGAATGTCCTCCACATACTTTGCTTGATGAAGCTAGATACCCGTTGAACTTTGCTTAACTTGTAACCCGAGGAACATCATCATCTCACCCAATGAGCTCATCTCGAACCGTTTCTTCATCACCAGCTCAAACTCTTTGTACAGGGTTTCACTTGTAGAACTAAAGATTATGTCATCCACGTAAATTTGAACAACAATTTGATCTGCATCTTGGCGCTTAATGAACAATGTCTGGTCAATAGTGCCGCGAGTGTAACCATGCTATAGTAGATGTTCTGTCAAAGTAGCATACCAAGCACGAGGAGCTTGATGAAGACCATAGAGAGCCTTATCGAGCTTGTAGACGTGATTTGGAAACTTGGAGTTGACGAAACCCAGTGGTTGATCAACATAAATCTCCTCTTTCACCTCACCGTACAAGAAAGCGGTCTTGAAGTCCATTTGGTAGACATTAAAGTTCATATATGAAGCGTAGGCCAGAAAAATCCGAATTGCTTCAGGTCATGCCACTGGAGCATAAACTTCTGTATAATCAAGTCCTTCAATCTGGCGAAAACCACGAACCACCAGGCGTCCCTAGTTGCGCACAATTACTCCTGAATCATCTTGCTTCTTACAAAACACCCATCTCGTGTCTAAAGCCTTTTTACCCTTGGGTAGTTCCACCAGTTGCCAAATATTTAACTTCTCGAACTGATTGAGCTCTTCATGCATGGCATTTACCCAACTTGGTTCATTGAGTGCCATCTCTACGTTCTTTGGCTCGATTTGAGAGATAAAACACGAATAGAGACACTCGTTTACTTGACAACTCTAGCTTCTCGTTTGAACACCATCATCCAAAGGACCAATAACATTATCAATTGGGTGGCCCCGTTGAATTCTTGAAGGAACAGTATGTTGGAACGATCAAGTAGACACCGGAAGGTTGATTATATTTTCAACTTTTTCTGAGCCTGAAGCACCTCTGTCAGAATCTCTGAAGTCATGTGAGGTACTTGCAATGTATTCTTCAAGAATTCTTTCAGGAAAGAGAGAATCCATAAGATTAGAATCAAAAAGATTGGTAGATTCAGAGTGAATAACATCTTCATGAGCAGCTGATTGGTCAACAACTGGGGTATCGCCAACAACTTGGGATAAATCTGCAGGAGCATATTCAGGTACAGTAGTAGAGTCAGGAGATGCACCGTCATTATGAATGGGATCTTCAAGGATAGCTAACGTAGTAATAAGATTAGGAATAAATTCTTCAACATCATCTCTGTCCTGGCTGTGTACCTGAAACCACATCAGAAAGCACATAAAACGGTTTAGCATAATTAAACAATCAATCGGGTCCAACATGGGCAGCAGTCAGATTTTCTTCTAGCCAGCGCACATCGTATGATTCGACAATCTACTTTAGAGTTGTACACTCGATACGCAGTTTTACTTGCATATCCAACGAAGTAGCAATCATCTGCTTTAGAGTTGAACTTCAGAGTAGCTTCAAGATGAAGAAGAGTGCAAGGATATCCAAAAGTATGGAAATGTGAAACATTTGGTTTGCGGCCAAAGAGAATCTCATATGGTGTTTTCATTTGGGATTTGTTGATGATGACCCCATTCTGAACATAACAGGCTGTGTTAATTGCTTCAGCCCAAAAGATCACAGGTAACTTGGAATCGCACAGCATGGTACGTGCAGCATCAATAAGAGTTCTGCTCCGGCGCTTAGCAACACCATTCTGTTGAGGTGTACGAGCAGCACTATACTGACACAGGATACCTTTATCTGCACACAAAACTTGTTTAATACCGCATTCTTGAATTTCATTCCATTGTCGCATCGAAGATCTTTCAGTTTCTGATTCGTTTGATTCTCGATAAGTTTGATGAACCTCATGACTAGCTCCTGCAGTTTCACTTTTATTCTTTAAGAATAAAACCCAAGTAAAACGTGAGTAATCATCAATAATAACTAAGAAATAAGAACTATGGTTAAGACTGAGAACATTAACAAGACCAAAGAGATCCATGTGAATCAACTGAAGCAGCGAATCAATGGAATTGATCAATTTAGGCTTGTGTGGCTTCCGATGATGTCTGCCTTGAGCATAGGCAACACACTTTTCAAACGTGATGAAGTGCTTGATTGGAAGTCCCTGAAACCATGTTGTTCTTTGCAAGACGATTCAAATTCTTTGCATTGGCATGACCGAGACGTTTATGCCACAACATGGCATTTTGTTCAAATGCTTTTGAGAATAAGCAGGTAATGTTTTCTGGAGTGTTGTGATTCATGTCGATGATATATGCGTTGCTTTTTCGTTCTGATCGAACAATAATCCACTCCTCTGGGATGACTATGCCAGTTTTGAGAATCAGACATTCCTTCTTCGTGAAGTAGGTTGAAAAACCCTTGTCGCAGATTTTTGAAACGCTCAGCAGACTGTGCTTGAGCTCCGGTACAAAATTAACGTTCTCAAATTTCAACGCACCATTCGATACAGTCCCTTTCTGTGTGATCATTCATTTTTCTCCTCCCGCAAAGCAAACACATCCACCATTAAAGTTTTTAACATCGTGTAGTTGGGACATGTCGCCTGTCATGTGCCTAGAACAGCCACTATCAACATACCAAGGTCTGCTGATATTCCTCTGTAACTGTTCCTGCACAAGTTACGGGATCAATTAGATTTAGGAACCCAGTCCATACGAAAACTGGGTTGACCCTTACTATCGATACATGAAATTGATTCAAGACTCATATCACGTTGATCAAGTAGTGGTGAAATGTCAGAAGATGTTTTAACACTGCCTTTTGGAACCCATTTAAAATGTGATTTAAATCGTTTATCTTTTGACCAAATGGGAACATTTGCATTAGATGTAGAATCAGAACTACTTGAAGTTGATTCTTGAAATGACTTTGATCTCACAAAATTTGATAAGACATAGTTATTTCTAGAAACAGGCTTTTTGTTTATAGCAGTTTGATTACAAGCTTTTGTGTTATTGCAATTTTTATTTCTAGAATGTGACCTTGAAGGTTTTCTTTTATAAGATTTTCCTTTTGGCACATTTTTCCATACAAACACACAAGCATGCAAGAGATTTATCAACCAAAAACCTTGTCCTAGATTTTTTAGAATTCACATCACATGGTTTTTTAAAAACATAAAAAATTTTGGTGTCAAGTTTCACATCATCACGCAAAACAAAAATATCAGTTTTCAAACAATTATTATCAAAATTAAAAGCATGTGAGTCTTCCACGTCATCAATCTTTGTTTTCAATTTATTTGCACATGAGGTTGAAGCATCAGTAGATTTCATTTCAGAACGTTCAACGGTGCCAGATTTATCCTTTTGAATATAATTCGAAAGATAACATTCTTTTGATTCTTTAGTCTCCAATGATGGAACAAAATTATTATTATATGAAGGGGGAACAGCACTATATCCATGTCCTTGACTGTGCATATTTGACCACTTGGTTTGATGTTCAATTATAGATTCAACTACTTCACTTGATAGATATACTTTCTTAAAATTTGATTCAACATTTTGAAATTTTGATTTCAATGCATCGAATTCAGCAGTTAATCTAACAATGTCTTCATTAGCAAATTTAAGATGACAATTTTTTATAGTAAGTTCATCTTGAATTTTGAGATAGTCTGAAGTTTTGGCATCTAATGATTCTTGGAGCAGTTTCTTTTTGTGTTTATGAACAAGATTTTCTAAGTCAAATATTTCTCTAACTAAGTTTTCATTTAACTCACGATATTTAGCAATTTTATCAATGCAAGTTTGAGAGGAGCAAGAAACTTCACTAACCTCATCACTAACAGGAGTGGTAGTAGGAGTAGTAGAGACCATGAAGGCAAATTTCAAATCCATCATCTGCTCTTCACCTGCATCAACATCCATTTCACCTTCAATCTGTGCAAGGTGAGCTCTACCGTCTCCGTTTAGATTCAGATCCTGCAACTGATTCTCCCATGTGAATTGCTGAGCTACCATAGCTCTTTCGGTATTTTGAAGTTGAGGAGCAGCTTCACGGTTTGTTCCAATGGGCACCATGGTTCTTTCAGTATTCTCCATTCTGGGTTTGGTGCATTCAATAGCAAAATGACCAGGCTCGTTGCAGTTGAAGCATCAGAGATTTGCTTTGTTGAAACCCACCTTCCTATCAGCATTGTTGTTGACCCAGTTGTTCCTACCTGTCCTTTGAGTGAATTTCTTGACCCTATGAACCGCCATAACAATATGTTAGGTTTTGCAAAAACAATGAACTAGAAACCCTAAGTTCACATGCAACCTAATGAAGGATCTATATTTTTCTATCTTATGAACATATAACAATATCCTAAGGCCAACATTAATTTCTAAAGATCAAAATAAGAATTACCAACCTTTTGATCTTGTTCTTGAAGCAAGCAGCAAAGAGATCCTGCCTCAAATGAAAGTCACACCTAAAGCAAGGAGGAGAGAATCCAGCAGAGTTCCAGAGAGTAGAGGGAGGCGCAGGTTTTAGGGTACCAGAGGGTTCCTTTTATAGCCTCCTAGGGTTACAATTGAAACCCTAGAGGAGCCTCGCCTCTAAAGTGGGCAAACCTGTTGACCTCTTGGACCAGATCCCCTAAACCCTAATTAGGGTTTTCGCCAACCTGGAGGAGCCTCCATAGTTGGCGCCACTTTTGGCCCCTGGCAACTGGCTTGCCAGTTATTCAACTATTGAATAAATACAAACCAGTTCCTGCACTTTTAATTAATTAATTTAATCACCGAATTAAATCCAATTAATTCCAGATTAATATTTAATTAATTATTATAGTTTGTAATTAATATATTAACACTTAAATATATTAATATACTATTTATTTATTTCTATTGATTTATTAAAAAATTAATAAATCAACCTTTCTCTCTACCGAATTCCACACTAATCCTCCAGCTATGAGGGCAACCCAAATGGACTTTGCTTCAATTAACAAGATAACTACAATTATAAGTCATGGCTTAGACACCTAATCCAACAGTCTCCCACTTGGATAAGTCTATGACTTTAATTGTCCATTTACCTTCTGATTAATATCAGTTTCCTAGAAACGGTTCCTGAACTCTCACCCAGTCAGTTCTGTCCAAAGATAAGTGATCAGATGATCCCCCGTCCAACAAGATATTTCCAGACTCAAGACATGTATTAAAATTAATCTTGGTCGGATACTCTGTTTCTCGATTTCTGATTTGCTTATGACTTTAAGACTGCTAATTGAACACATCAATTCAGTCCCGGTTGGCCAACACTTTCAGTCAACTTCAAAATCATCGAGAGGCCTACAGATATCTGTTTCCCTATCGGGTCAAGGGACGGATAAGTTTTGACTTATATGTCTATACCTTTTACTAGTCAGAGTACTCACAACAATGCGTTTTATAACACCGAGTTACCGGCGCGTTTTCGCATTATCAATGAGCAACTAACTTGCAAATTACAGATCATATCTCTCCACTTAAAGATCAAAAGATATTATCGTCTTAACATTGCTTGTGATGTAATCCATGAAGCAAACTGTTAAGCGCGGGTTTATCCAATACTCAAATCTCGATTTTCTAAGTACTCATGAACGTTGTAGCAGTCTTACTGCAATGTCTAACTCCTTAGACAGTCTACAACTGATTCATGACAGTCTTCGTTCATACTTACTTCCTAACAGTATGATCGACTGTGGAATTTTAAACAATCTAATTATTTAGGAAGTTTAAACATGCAAATATTGAAACAAAAAAATAAACAATTGACAGAGGTAGTAACAATACTCATTTATAAATCTCCATTATAAAATCACCAAGTCAATTACATTTATACTATTACAAGTTTCAAATCTATCTAATTACTAAAACTAACATCATCCTTAAGTCCAATGCTCCGAGCATGCTGATTGTGCTTGATCCTGCTCAGTGCCTTAGTCAAACGATCTGCAGGATTGTCTTCAGATGATACTCTCTTAACCAGTAAGTGACCTTCTTCTACGCGATGTGGAATGTAATGGTACTTTCTATCGATATGTCTGGACTTTCCATGATCTTGCGGTTCGTTTGTCAAAGCGACCGCTCCTTCATTATCGCAGAATAGTTCCATCGGCTCCTGAATGCTCGGGACAACTCCAAGGTCACCGATAAAGTTCTTCAGCTAAGCCGCTTCTTTAGACGCTTCACTCGCTGCAATGTACTCTGATTCGCACGTTGAATCAGCTACCGTTTCTTGCTTGGAACTTTTCCAAGTGACCGCTCCACTATTCAAAAGAAATACCCAGCCCGACTGGGACCGACCACTGTCCCTATCTGTCTGGAAGCTGGCAGCTGTATATCCACTCACTTTCAAGTCATCACTGCAACCAAGGAGTAATACCATATTCTTGGTCATTCGCAAATACTTGAGTATGTTCTTAACCGCAATCCAGTGTGCCCTTCCAGGATTACCCTGGTACCAACTAACCATGCTTAATGCAAAGGATACGTCGGGGCGAGTACATGTCATAGCGTACATGATCGAGCCTACTGTCGAAGCATAAGGTACCCAACTCATGTCAGCAATTTCTTCATCGGTACTCGGGCTTTGAGTCTTACTCAACTTGGCATTAATTTGGATAGGTAGCTCTCCCTTCTTGGAATTTTCCATACTAAACCTCTGTAGTACCTTTTCCAAGTATGTACACTGACTCATACCTACTAATTTTCTCTTTCTATCTCTTAGTATCCTTATCCTGAGAATATAAGCAGCTTCTCCAAGGTCTTTCATGGCGAAACACTTCCTGAGCCAAGCCTTAACTTCTTGTAAGGTCGGAACGTCGTTTCCCATGAGCAGTATGTCATCAACATACAGCACCAGAAACTGACTATACTCCCACTTGCCTTGACATATACACAGGACTCATCTTCACTTCTAGAGAAACCAAACTCTTTGACTTTCTCATTGAAACAAAGATTCCAGCTGCGAGATGCTTGTTTCAATCCGTAGATTGATCTCTCAAGCTTACACACTTTATCAGGATGCTTTGTGTCTACAAAACCTTCTGGCTGATTCATGTAAACATCCTCAGTCAGTTTCCCGTTAAGGAAAGCGGTTTTGACATCCATCTTCCAAATTTCATATTCATGAAACGCAGCTATGGCAAGCATTATCCTAATTGACTTAATCTTGGCTACTGGTGAGAAAGTTTCATCATAGTCAACCCCCGAGGTTTGAGTGAAACCCTTCGCAAAAATGCCGAGCTTTATAACTGTGTACCTTACCATCCATGTCAGTCTTCTTCTTGAAGATCCACTTGCATCCGACTGTCTTACGACCCGGCACATTGTCAACCAAGTTCCAAACTTGATTGTCATACATGGACTTAATCTCGCTATCCATTGCCTCTTTCTATTTTGCAGACTCGGGGCCTGCCACTGCTTCGCGATAGTTAGTTGGTTCATCCAAATTTGTCAGTGTACGATCACTGACAAACGTATCACCATCCGTAGTAATATGGAAACCATAAAACTCGGGTGGCATGCTAACTCTACCCGAATGCCTAAGGGGTAATGAGATGTCGGTGGGTCCAACAGGAACCTCTCCCTCATGTTGGTGGCTAGGTTCTCCTAAGGTTGTTCCATCAGGCGTCTCCCGAATTTCTTCGAGGTCGATTGTACTCCCACTGTCCTCTTTAGAAATGAGTTCTCTCTCTCGAAAGACTCCTCGTCTAGCTACAAAGACCACGTCCTCGCTGTTGGATTAGGTGTCTAAGCCATGACTTTATATTTATATTCATCTTGTTAATTGAAGCAAAGTCCATTTGGGTTGCCCTCATAGCTGGAGGTCAGGATAGAGTTCAGTAGAGTAAAAGGTTGATTTATTAATTGTGTAATAAATCAATAGAATTAATTAAATGGTTTATTAATATATTTAAGTGTTGATATATTAATTAGAAACTATAATAATTAATTGAGATTTAATCTAGAATTAATTGGATTTAATTTAGTGATTAAATTAATTAATTAAAAGTGTGAGGACTAGTTTGTATTTATTCAATAGTTGAATAACTGGCAAAGAGAAGTCCAGGGGCCAAAAGTGGCGCCACCCTTGGAGGCTTCTCTAGGGTTGGCGAAAACCCTAATTAGGGTTTAGGGATCTGGTCCAAATTGTCAACAGGCTTGCCCACTTGGAGGCTCCTTAGGGTTTCAGGTGTAACCCTAGGAGGCTTTAAAAGGAATCCTCTGGCTCCCCATTATTCATGCCAACTTCAACCAAGATTACTCTGCTAGACTGTCTTCTCCATTGCTGTGGGTATGACTTTCATCTAAGGCAGGATACTTTTGCTGCTAGCTTCAAGAACAAGATCAAAAGGTTAGTAATTCCTGTTTTGATCTTTAGAAATTATTGTTGGCCTTTAGATATTAGTTTATTATCTTCATAGAAGAAAACATAGATCTTTCTAGGGTTGCATGTGAACCATAGGAATATTTGTGTTCATTGTTTGCTAGAAAACCCTTCAGTGGTATCAGAGCTTAGGCTGTTTTCTTATGTTTGATATAAACTGCTTAATCTATGTTTGCCTTGAGGTTTTGTGAGAAAAACACCTCTTGGATGAGGCTTTGGTCGAAATCTAGGCTAGGGTTTCCTAACCCTAGCCGCCACCCTTGGTCCCCCCTTTATTTGCTTGATTTACTTGCCTTGATTAGGATTGTTATTTATGGTAATTGCTGATTAATTAAATAACTAGAATCCTTTATCCATATATGGTAAATCTCGAAATCTAGGGATAAATATAGGTAATTAATTTGATTAATTTTGTGATACCTATATTTGATTTAATTAGTTTAATTAACTGTTAATTAAAAGATCAATTAAATCAGCTTAAAGAATTAATTTAAATTTTCAAAAAATTGTTTAAAATTTGCGAAAATTCTTATTAAATTAATTCTAAAATATTTTAATAAGATTAAAATACATCTTATATATTTATGATTAAAAAGTTAATTATTTATATATAAAAAAAATTGGTTAGTCTTACCGCTAGTAGGCATCATTCACAAAACTGTCCTATAAAGAGGGTATAAGGCGATTGACTATAAAATGTTAGTCTAATGGGTATCCACTCTTACCCACCGCTCTCCTGGTCAGTCAACTGTCGTTAGCCGAACGGGTTTGATAGAACCGCTAAGCCTCTTAAAAGTATAATGCCATAATTGAAAGTACTAGAACTTCAAACAAATCCCAATCTAGCTACTTTAGGCTAAAAATGTGAATTGGTGCTAATCCATGGAATTGCACATTGCACTTTGTGGAACGTTGGTGGAGCGTGTGTGGTTTACCGGCACGCCAACAGGGGTCCGCAAAGAGTTGCAATGGGTTTCTCGATTTTGTTAACGGAGCTTGTGTGGTTAACCGACACGTTAATTAGAGATGGCAATCGACTTCGAGAGTACCAAGCTAATTTGCATGGTTATTCACACCCGGTTTGTGATCCTCGGCATCCCAGTCACAAACAGTGGGGCACATCCGAGACTAAACATCCCATTGAACAGTTCAATGTGTCTCAACAGATCTAGGAATTTCATAAGATGAAATTGATAAGTGCTTTATCTACCTTAATGACCATTATGTTGTGATTACGGCATCCCTCTTCACACCATAGTTGGGGTATTTTGGGTCCTAGCCTTAATAAATAATATATTGGGTAATTATTTAAAAAGGATAAATTAAAATAATAAATTCTGTTTATTGTAGATGTCTGAATCAAGTGTCTATTCTCCTCCCTCTCCTCCTTCACCCATTTCTGAGAGTATCAGAAAGCACCTGCTAAATGTGGAAAGGTTGACTGGCCTTAACTATATGGTATGGCTTCATAAATAGAGCATAGTTCTCTGTTTTGCTGGCAAGCCATATCTGGCTGAGTGTCCGCTCCCCAGAGCATGACATCACACAGTAGCTTGTGATGAGCATGACACCTTGATTGTTAAGTCAAGGAAAGTTCGTTGACCCCGAGTTCTGCAGGAATTTAGAATTCCTGGGGTCAGATAAGTTAAGACAGCTAGTTGTGGAAAGGTTCCATGAACTGGTTGAGAAAGGACGAACTAAGATCTTCAAAGAGTTTGAAGTGTGCAGGAAGTAGCACCAGTTCACATGTTCTCTAGACTGAGAGACACATAGGTGAACTGTATAAATTTGGTCCCCTTATGATTGGGAGTTAAAGCAATAGCTCGACTCGCTGATCCGTTCATCCTAATGTACAGGAAGGGAAACCAGATGCGACAATCGTGGATATGCATTCAATGTTGACTCTGTATGAGTCGTTCATAGAGAAGCATAGTTCCATTGATTCAGCTGCTTCGGGATTGAGTCCAGTAATAGGACACATCAAGAAATGATCCAGATCGTCTGGACCAGTTCCTCGATGGCTCAAACTGGGAATCCACAGGGTGGGACACAGTCACGGAAAGATTGGAAAATGCTCCGAAGCCGAACAGTTTGGCAACTCAGGAATATCTTAATACTCAGAACACCTGATCCTTAATTCCTTGATACATGATGTGTTTCTCACATTTGTTCTGTATGCATGGATTCTGTAGGATGTGGGATGTTGATGCATAGGAGCATATTCAGATTGGATCTGTAGCTCATGCAGTTTTAGAGTTTAGTTAGATGTTGAAATCATGTTATTAGCTTATCAGATGCATATGACATTGTCTATCATATAGTACATTGTTCAAGGATTTTTGTTTTTAATAAAATTGTCATTTTTCTTTTAACACATATTGTTTGAAATATCCTTGAAATGTTGTATGATTGTGTTGAATGCATAATTAGTAATAACTTGAATATTGAATGCATCCAAAATGTTTGGATTTAGGAATTGTGTTCCTTATGATTGTTAAAATGAAAATTATAAGAATCAATTCAACCAAAGGTCCAGTTGGACAGGAATTTGCAATCATTTGACTTAGAGTCACATGATGAATTGAGTTCTTAATGTGTTGAGAAATGAATCAACCAAAGATCCAGTTGGACAGGACTTTGGAATCATCTGACTTAGAGTCAGATGATGATTAAGTTCTTTATAAAGCACATGTGGCAAGAAATGAATCACCCAAAGATCCAAAGGATAGGATTTTGGAATCAGTTGACTTAGAGTCAACTGAAGATTGCAAGTCTTGAACAGAATTAACAAAGTCATAAGTTTACATAGAGATGTAAAAGAGATGAGACTAGAAGCAACGAACACATCGGTTGCTGTGTGTTGCTCGAATCTCCGAATAGAACACAATTGTTTGTACTTCACAATATTTGACAGTCGGTATGACGAATATGACCTCGCTTATCAGAATAAGCGATTGGATTGAATCCTTGAACAGTTCAAGGACTTCAAAGGAAGTACAAGACCCACAGAACCTGAGTGACAACATAAACTGGGAAAATGTTTCACAGTTATTCTCTTCCAAGAACATTAATAGTTATAATGTGTCTTAGGGAAGATGATGGAGCGTTGGTCGAAAGAGTTCGATCCTCAATGTATGAGATACATTGCCAATTAGTTTCCCGTAAATTAAACACTAAACCAGTCAGACCATATAAACCATATTCCAACCACATCTACGACTAAGTAGGTTTGCAGACACTATCTGAAATGTAAAGCTGGGATTGTCCCACTTGTACATTAAAGGTCCAGGGTCTTGTAGTGTTCGTCAGAACCTCACGACTGGCCTGAACCTAATCTGAAATGTCATTTCACTAGCTATCCCGCTGTACCTGGAAAAGAAATAGCTCTTTTAGAAAGAACTCATATTCTAAGGAGACAGTGGGAGTTGGGACTGTCCTGAATGAGTTCAGGATTAGCCAAGTGAAATAACCTTTAGTCATCGCTAGGCTTAGAGCAGAAATCAGATTTCTGTTTTAATACTGACATAACCTTCTCTTGACCAGTAGTACTAATCACCGTCATAAGTAGTTATGATCGGGGTGACATACCGAATAGTGGTAAAACACTATAGTTGGTACGAATTTTCAATCCGACTACTTGGAAGCATTGGTGAGCCCGGTTGCTGCCAATTAAGAGAACCTTAGGACGAGATACAGTCTATGTGACAGTTTGATTGATTTTACAACTGGTCTTAAAACCAGTAGGAGTAATCATCAAAAGAAACCAACATGGACAGAAATGTAGCTTCAGAACATCTGGTTGAGTGAGACGATACTCAGAGTCATGCAATTGACTTCGAGAGAAGCGCTCTCAATAGAAGATGAAATCCGAAAGGATACTGCATAATGTAGGTCGTTAGTGGAGTGCGTGTGGATCACCGGCACACTAATGAGGACTCACAAAGAATATGCCAGTATAAAGGTACATGGGCCCGGTATTTCCCCGTGGGCATCTCGAAAGAAAGGATATTCAGATTCTCGAAATAAGCCAAAGGATTGGATTTTGAGAATGAGCTGAAAGATATCCATTAAGATGACAGAAAGGTTTGGATTCTCAAAATATACCAAAAGCTCTGGATTTTGTGAATAGTCCATAACCGTGTCAAAGCCAGTGGGAGTGTTGCTGTTATCTATCTCCATATGTGTGTTACATAATGTTTCTAGGAAACGTCTCTTTTCATTACAAAGTGTAATGACTTGGTGTTAAGAGACGGATCGCCATGAAAGACTTAATAAAGATACGGCATGCTAGGGTGGTTATAAACGTCTATGAGATAGACCGAAACTCTGCCAAGATGATCTTGATGAGACTCAAGATGCATAGCTCAGGAAAGGAGTTTACTGTCATTGCAAATTGTAATGATTTGGCATACAAAGAAGGTGCAGCATACTCACATAATCCATAGACATCTATCAGATAGATGTTGTCATCAGTATAGACCTGGCCATAGTAAGCATGATCTTGATAAGATTCAAGATGCATGGAAAAGAGTCTCCGAGAGGAAATAGTTATTGAAAATCATGACACAAGGATTATAAGTAATCCTAAGATTCCAAAAGGGTTTGGAATAGGACTAGATCGAATCCAACAAGTTTCTTGGATCTATCAGAAGTGTCATGAACATGTCTTGATGACTTAATGGTTAGAGCATACCGAGTCAGATTTAGGATATGACATGGCTGGGAATACTTAATGGATTTTGTACATACATGAGAAATCATTGGAAAAGGATTAGGGGTGAATGTTGGTAACAATTGAAAAGAGTTTTTCAAATAAGGACTTAGTGGTTAAAGAATTTCATTGGCATTCCGATGGAGCGCGTGTGGCTCACCGGCACATCGTAACACCTCGAAATAGTCTTAGAGTGCAGTCATGTGGACTAAAGATCCCGAGAACCATGGAAAGTCACAGTACATAGAATGGAGTTGTTAGTGAGATTGACGGTATGACCCAAATTGAAATATCATCGGAAGGATATCCGATCGGATGAAGTGTATGAATGTATAACATTTGAATACATAGAAAGAGTAAAAGGTCAAGTAGACATAGATACATAACAAGAATTAAATAGTTTAAAAGGAATCTAGAAACCGATAATAGTTTATGAAAAATCCGACCTGGTGATTACCTCGTGGAGACTTGTAATTAGGCAAGAGTAGCCATCAGTCAGATTTTAAGTTTCAATTTTGCATGTTTCACTTCCCGAATAATTTGATTATTCAAAAGTCCACAGTCACTCATACTTTTCGGGAGTAAGTATGAACAAAGACTGTCGTGAATTGGTTTGTAGATTGTCTAAGGAGTTAGACATTGCAGTAAGACTGCTACAACGTTCATGAGTACTTAGAAATAGAGATTTGAGTATTGGATAAACCCGCGCTCAATAGATTGCTTCATGGATTACATCACGAGCAATGTTGAGACGATAATATCGTATGATCTTGAAGCGGAGACGTATGAGTTGAAATTTACGAGTCGGTTGTGCATTGATGATGCGAAACGCATCGGTAACTCGATGTTATAAAACGCATTGTTGTGTACGATTTGATAAGTAAAAGACACAACCATATGAGTCAAAGCTTATTCGTTCCTTGACCCTGATAGGAAACAGATATCTGTAGGCCGCTCGATGATTTTGAAGTTGACTAAAGTGCTGGCCAGCCTGGACTAAATTGATGTGTTCAATTAGAAGTCCGAAAGTCATAAGCAGAATCGGAAATCGGGAAACAGAGTATCGGACAGAGATTGATATCAATCCATGTCTCGTGTCTGAAAATATCTTGTTGGACGAATGATCATATCATTTATCTTTGGACGGAACTGACTAGGTCAGAGTTCGACAGCAGTTTTTAGGAAGCCGCAGGTTGTTTATTAACCAGAAGATAAATTAAAGTCATAGACTTATCCAAGTGGGAGACTGTTGGATTAGGTGTCTAAGCCATGACTTTATATTTATATTCATCTTGTTAATTGAAGCAAAGTCCATTTGGGTTGCCCTCATAGCTGGAGGTCAGGATTGAGTTCAGTAGAGTAAAAGGTTGATTTATTAATTGTGTAATAAATCAATAGAATTAATTAAATGGTTTATTAATATATTTAAGTGTTGATATATTAATTAGAAACTATAATAATTAATTGAGATTTAATCTAGAATTAATTGGATTTAATTTAGTGATTAAATTAATTAATTAAAAGTGTGAGGACTAGTTTGTATTTATTCAATAGTTGAATAACTGGCAAAGAGAAGTCCAGGGGCCAAAAGTGGCGCCACCCTTGGAGGCTTCTCTAGGGTTGGCGAAAACCCTAATTAGGGTTTAGGGATCTGGTCCAAATGGTCAACAGGCTTGCCCACTTGGAGGCTCCTTAGGGTTTCAGGTGTATCCCTAGGAGGCTATAAAAGGAATCCTCTGGCTCCCCATTATTCATGCCAACTTTAACCAAGATTACTCTGCTGGACTGTCTTCTCCATTGCTGTGGGTATGACTTTCATCTGAGGCAGGATACTTTTGCTGCTAGCTTCAAGAACAAGATCAAAAGGTTAGTAATTCCTGTTTTGATCTTTAGAAATTATTGTTGGCCTTTAGATATTAGTTTATTATCCTCATAGAAGAAAACATAGATCTTTCTAGGGTTGCATGTGAACCATAGGAATATTTGTGTTCATTGTTTTCTAGAAAACCCTTCACTCGCTTGGTCTGTAGAACAAGTATCCAAATGACTGTTTCGGGTATCCGATGAAATAACACCTTTCACTTCTTTCTTTGAGTTTGTCTTGAGTCTCTCGTCTTACGAAATCCTCACAACCCCAGAATTTGATGTGTGCAAATGAGGGAACTTTCCCCGTACACATCTCATGCGGTGTTTTTGCAACCTTCTTGGTTGGGACAAGGTTAAGGATATGGGCGGCAGTCTCTAAGGCATACCCCCGAAATGAATTGGAAGCGAAGCTCGATTCATCATGGAACGAACCATGTCCAATAAGGTTCGGTTTCACCTTTCAGCAACACCGTTCAACTTTGGTGTTCTTGGAGGCGACAACTGTGAAACAATTCCACATTCCTTAAGATAATCGAGAAACTTGATACTAAGATACTCACATCTAAGCATCTTTATCTTTCTGCCCAGTTGATTTTTTACTTCATTTTTAAACTCTTTGAACTTTTCAAAGGTATCTGATTTGTACTTGAGTAAGTAGATATACCCATATCTGCTAAAATCATCAGTAAAGGTCACATAGAACCGCGTGCCCATCTTTTGTGATTGTTCTGAAGGGACCACACACATCAGTGTGTATGATATCCAACAGACCTTCACCTCTTTCAAAGGAACCTATGAATGGTGATTTTGTTATCTTGCCAAGTAAACAAGACTCGCATACATCATCCGATTTAAGGTCAAATGATTCCAACACTCCATCCTTTTGGAGTTGGGCGATGCGTTTCTTAATAATATGACCAAGGCGACAATGCCACAAACACGCCTTTTCTACACCACTTGAAGAATCAATAGTTAAAACATCTTTACCACAATTGTCAATACAGACAACAGATTCATACACTCCATCATTCATACACTCCATCACAAGGCAAAGCATTAAATATAAAAACATCATTTTTGACAACTAAAATTGAACCATTCAATTTATTAAACTCATAGTAAAAGCCTTGTTTGAACAATGCATGAAAGGAAATTATTTTCTTTGCCATATCAGGGGAATAGCAACAATTATGTAAATCTAAGATAACTTCACTACTAAGCACTAGTCTATAGACACCGATCTTGGTAACAGGTGACGTTCGCCTATTGCCCATGACCAGGTTCAATCTACCGTGCTCCAGCTCCCTACTTTCCTTCAGGCCCGGCAAATCAGAACAGATATGAAAACCACATCCTGTATCAAGGACCCATGAACACGAAGAATATGAGTTATTAGATATATAATATGTACCTGCTTGTGATGGCTTCACTTTGCCATCATTGATATCGTGCAAGTACCTGGGCAGCTCCTCTTCCAGTGACCCTTTTCTTTTCAATAAAAGAAGTCGGGTTCCTTTGGATTTGTGACGTGCGGAATGCCGGAAGACTTGGCTCTCGGGGCACTGCCAGATGACCCGACATGAACCTTTTCCCTCCAGTTTGCTTCAGATGGCCCTTCATTTTCATTCCTTTGCTAGAGCCGATAGCCAGGACAGGCGGGTTAATCGAGAGTACACTTTCCCTTTCATCCCGTCTTTAGCAGTATGAAGCATGCAGTGTAACTTAGCCAAAGTTGCCTGACTGTTGTTCAAATGATACGCCAGTGTAAACTGGTCATAAGAACTGGGTAGAGAATTCAGCACAATGTCAACTGCCAAATCCTCATGAACAGGCATTTCTAGCTTTCTAAGCCTTTCCACATAACCTTGCATCCTTTGCACATGAGTGCAGATGGACTCTCCATCCTTAGGCTTGCCGTTAGTGAACGCTTTTATAACCTCACGTGTTTTGATGCGCTCTTTCTTGCAGAACTTTTCCGCGAGCTCTTTGTGCATCTCGTAAGGCCAGTAGTCCTCATAAATCCTTTGCAGTTTAGGGTTCATGGTGGCGATCATGATGCAAGCCACTTTGGTTTCATCATCAGAATGTTTTGTGTACGAGGCGAGTTCGTCGGGAGTGGCGGTACCTGGGTCAACCTCAACCAGCTCGGTTTCCATAACATACTCTTTATGTTCAAACCTTAGAGTCATTTTGATGTTGCGGATCCAATCATTGTAGTTACTGCCGTCCAACGTCACTTTGGAGCACAATGACAGAATCGAGGTGACATTACCGGGGTTCCAGTGGGGAACGGATTGGTCAGAAGACATCTGAATAAGAAGAAGGTAGTTTTAATTAGACATTAATAAACAATCCTTATATTCACCCAAGAATAAATATAAGGCTAGGATCCTACAATAACAATCTACAATATCGAAGAGGGATGCCGTAATCTTTATTGTAAATTTTATAAGGTAGGCGAATGGCGATTCAGCCAATTCCACAGCGGAAACATAATCTAATTATAATGGAATTCCTAGTTTTTTTTAGATTTATTGAATTGTTCAATAGCATGTTTTAATCTCGGTAATGCCCCACTATTTGTGACTGGGATACCGAGGATCACAAACCGGGTGTGAATAACCATGCAAATTAGCTTGGTACTCTCGAAGTCAATTACCATCTCTAATTGACGTGCCGGTTAACCATACACGCTCCGTCAATAATGACAAAATCGAGAAACCCATTGCGACTCTTTGCAGACCCCATTTGGCATGCCGGTAAACCACACACGCTCCACCAATGTTCACAAAGTGCAATGTGCAATTCCATGGATTAGCACCAATTCACATTTTTGACCTAAAGTAACTAGATTGGGTTTTGTTCAAAGTTCTAGTACTTTCAGTTATAGCATTATACTTTTAAGAGGCTTAGCGGTTCTATCAAACCCGTTCGGCTAACGACACTCGACTGACCATGAGAGCGGTGGGTGAGAGTAGGCACCCATTAGACTGCCATTTTATAGGCAGTCGCCTTATACCCTCTTTATAGGACAGTTTTGTGAATGAGGCCTACTAACGGTAAGACTAACCATTTTAATCTTATATATAAATATTAACTTTTAATCATAAATATATAAGATATATTTTAATCTTATTAAAATATTTTATATTTAGTTTATTACTAATTTTCGCAAATTATTATATTAATCTCGAAAATTTAATATTAAATCTCAAGGTGATTTAATTTATCTTTTAATTAACAATTAATTAAATTAATTAAATCTAAGATAGATAACACAAATTAATCAAATTCATTTACCTATCTTAAACCTCTAACGGATCGAAAATTGCAAGCATGGGTTTAAGGGTTCCAGTTATTTTGTAAATCCAATTACCAAAATATCAACATACTAACCAAGGCAAGCAAAAGAGGGGACCATAAGGGGTGGCGGCTAAGGTTAGAAAACCCTAGCCTTGAAATCGATCATAGCCTCATCCATGGGGTATTTTTCACAAAAACACCCATGGCACAAATAGTTATAGCAATTCATATAGAAAAACAAGCATAACTCTGATACCACTGTTAGGTTTTGCACAAACAATGAACTAGAAACCCTAAGTTCACATGCAACCTAATGAAGGATCTATGTTTTTCTATGTTATGAACATATAACAATATCCTAAGGCCAACATTTATTTCTAAAGATCAAAATAAGAATTACCATCCTTTTGATCTCGTTCTTGAAGCTAGCAGCAAAGAGATCCTGCCTCAAATGAAAGTCACACCCAAAGCAAGGAGGAGAGAATCCAGCAGAGTTCCAGAGAGTAGAGGGAGGCGCATGTTTTAGGGTACTAGAGGGTTCCTTTTATGGCCTCCTAGGGTTACAGCTGAAACCCTAGAGGAGCCTCCAAAGTGGGCAAACCTGTTGACCACTTGGACCAGATCCCCTAAACCCTAATTAGAGTTTTTGCCAACCTGGAGGAGCCTCCATAGTTGGCGCCACTTTTGGCCCCTGGCAACTGGCTTGCCAGTTATTCAACTATTGAATAAATACAAACCAGTTCCTACACTTTTAATTAATTAATTTAATCACCGAATTAAATCCAATTAATTCCAGATTAATTTATAATTAATTATTATAGTTTCTAATTAATAATTAACACTTAAATATATTAATAAACTATTTATTTATTTCTATTGATTTATTAAACAATTAATAAATCAACCTTTCTCTCTACCAAATTCCACAGTAATCCTCCAGCTATGAGGGCAACCCAGATGGACTTTGCTTCAATTAACAAGATAAATACAATTATAAGTCATGGTTTAGACACCTAATCCAACACAATATACCAAGAAATGTCCATTTCTTCCATATCATCAGGGTTGATTTGATCTAGGTCTCCCACCGTCATAGGTTGAACCAACTCGCCAGCAACAAGAGCATTATAACAGTTCAGAAGACAAGCCATCATGCCCAGATTCTCTTCAGCTCCCTTTGGAAGAACTTGAGCAGAAGTTGTTGTCTTAGCAGTAGAAGCAGAAGTAGATGAAACTGGAGATGCCACTGGAGGTGGAACTTGCTGAAATTGTGCTTGAGTAGTAGCTTGAAAAGGGAGAGCTGAGAATGCACTGTTGGTTGAAGTTCCAATATTAGCAGACTGGTAAGAACTAACATGATTCATCTCTCTGTGTTTGTCATCCATGTCACAAGATTTGATAACAGCCATAATTTCAGAAAGTGAGAGTCTAGCTAAATCCTTTGTCTTCTTTATAACTGCCACATGCATGTCCCAGCTTCTTGGGAGAGAGTTCAGAAGTTTCTTATTGACATCAATCCTTGGAAAGCTAATTCCAACAGTTGCTAACTCAGTGTTCAAAGTAATGAAACGTTGTAACTGAGCTTCAAGAGATTCTCCAAGCACATGGTTAAACAAATTGAACCTTTGACGAAGCAAATCCTGCATACTTTGCTTCATGTCATCATTTCCTTCATAGACATCAATTAAAGCTTCCCAAAGAGCAGTCTTGTACTCACGGAAACCTTGAGCAATTTTAGGTGAAAGTGCCATTGAGATTGTAGGAAGAGCTTTCTGGTCGAGTTCAACCTTTTCAAAATCTAGATCAGAATATTCTTCAAAAGGTTTGTCAATCACAACATTATCTCTGGTCATAGTAATTCTGACAGGTAGACGTAAGTAACTTCTCCAAAGTTTAACATCCTTCATTTTGATGTATTGTTCAAATCTGTACTTCTATTCAGTAAAACCTTCAGTCTTGATCAGTCGAGGAATACGAGTAACTGTATCCATAACTAAGTCAAGATCTGTGTTGACGTTTGAAATAACTGGATCCATCGAAAATGAACTTGGAAAAACACCAAAAGTCAACGATCAAATAAGCAAAACGCAACAAGTCAAACAGCAACTGAATCGAAAAGGACAATCACACCGAAAAGCTACCACCGAAATCAACAACACTGGACCGAAAACATGCACCGAAAAGCTTAAAAACAGAAAACAAAGCTGAAAAGGCTTGACCGAAATCCATAGAAGACCGAAATCGGTGGAACCCTAAGATGACACCGAAATCCTTTGATGGGCTGACCGAAATCCTCTTTAACAGACCGAAATCCTCTCTAAACCCTAACTGAAATCTTGACAATTTCTGCCGCCACCGAAAACATATGGAGCGTGACCGAAAACCCTTTCCAAATCTGAAATTTGCACCAACAGTTACCAAAACGACATTTTTGGATCAAAACACAGTTTTTGGGATGAATTTTGCTTGAAGATACCAAGAACACGAAGAACATGAAGAGTAAAAACACCCAAACTCGATCAAATCCGTCCAAAACAGTCAAATCAATACAAAATCGCCCAAAATCCAAGATCCAAGCAAAGGAATGAAGAGATTGATACCAAATTATTAAAAAGCACGAGGTTTTCAAGCTCTGATACCAATTGTAGGTCCCGTAACAATCCTAGATCTTCACACGGTATCAATCAAAGAAAAAACTTCATAAATGGTCCCTGTGGTTTCAGAGGATATCAAGTTTGGTCCCTAACTTTTAAAAATCTCACGACTAGTCCCCGTGGTTTCATTTTCTTATCATGATCGGTCCCTTACCCATATGAAATGACTTTTTTACCCATTTTATTTTCTTTTATCTTTTTTAAAACTAATTTTGTATTTAAAAATAGACCCGGACCATTTTTTATCTTTTAAAAGCCTCACGCCTAGTCCATGTGAATCGACCCGGACCTGTTCACCGAGTTGACTCACCCGATGGCGGATCGGAGATTGGAGGGCAGGGGTTTGTACCAGTCAGTGCCCTAAGCTTGGAACTGGTGGCGGTGTGGTCGGAATCGGTGGTTTAGGTAGTGAAATCATAATTTGCAGGTGGTGCTTTGTGGGTTTGGGCTTCGTCGGATGGGGAAGCAGGAGGGGTAGAATGAGTTGAAGTTGCAACAAGTAATTAAAAATGTACTTAAATTCACCTCGTTTCAAACAGATAGCACTACGTATGCCTGTTTCGCTGGCAATGGGTATGCCTGTTTCGCAATTGACATGGTAGGCCACGACCGATTTGAAGGACTCAAGTTCTTTGTCCCCAACGTGGACGATGTCGTTGTAAATTACTTGGCGTTCTTCACCTCAATCGTCGATTCCATCGATTTCAATGATAAAAACCTCCCTAAATTCTTGTTCGGTGAATCCATGGGCGGCGCGGTTTTCCTCTTAATTGAATTCAACAAACCTAAATTCTTCGATGGCGCAATCTTAATCACTCCGATGTGTAACATCTCGGATAAAACAAGACCTAAGTCGCCGATTCCTGAGGTTTTGATGTTTGTATCGAAGTTCCATGGGGGTGGGTTTTGGGTAGTGGGTATGGGTTAGGTTTAGGGTAGTGGGTATGGGTTAAATGAGTTTTTGTTTTTTTGTTTTTTAATATAATATTAGTTTTAAAAAAGATAAAAGAAAATAAAAAGGGTAAAAAAGTCATTTCATATGGGTGAGGGACCGACCACGATAACAAAATGAAACCACGGGGACTAGGCGTGAGGTTTTTAAAAGTTAGGGACCAAACTCGATATCCTTTGAAACCACAGGGACTATTTATGAAGTTTTGTCTCAATCAAATCAAACAAACACAAGAACAATCTTTCAATGCACTCGATTTATTAGATCAATCGACTAGTATATAAGAACACGGTTGCTTGAGCAATAAGAAAAATCTCTATGCTTGAATAAGGCTCCAAAACAACTAACTACAAAAAGAAGACCAACTAAGATATTTATACCTAAGCTATACAAACCGAGAATGCAAGCCCACAGACCACGTCCAACTGAAATCGTCACACCAGGACCAACCGAAAACCTCAGGTTTATGGTCATCATGACCGAGATCCAGGAGGATTTCGGTCCTAGACCGAAATCATCATTTAGGCTCCTTTGTGTCTTCCTTTTAGCCCAGAAACTCTTAGAAATGATCCGGTTAAATGCAAAGATGAAACCAAACATAAATATCGTCCTAACAATTCGTGTGGGCCTACACGACCCGTGTGGGTCTGGAAGTGCATCTGATCAGTTTCTAAGGCCTTTTTACACAACTAGTGTGACAATACACGACCCGTGTGACCTCTTTTTGGCATTTTCCAAGCTCAAACTTCTTCCAAAAGGTTCTCTAACCACACTAACATATATAATCACCTAACTAATCTTAATTATACCAAGATTAGTACATAAGAAAGGCTTCAACCTCCTCTCACTCATCAATCAACTCAAGACTCGAAGGCAATCACAAAAGATCGCCTCACCCTTACTCTAAGCAACTCATAGCTAAAACCACACTATTCCAAAGTAATAACTCTACTTAGCTTAACAAGCATCTCAAGAAGTAAATGGGTCTTACAAGTTCTCCCCTCCTTAAAAGATTTCGTCCTCCGAATGTCTTGGAATAGGTGTGGTCTAAACAACCACCTCACCATCGCAGTCACACATCACATACATTAACGATGTTCTCATCTTGCCCTCTCATATGATGTGTACATACTGTCACGTCTCGTTTACTCATAATATAGTTGTGGAACTCAAACTTCCTTGGTTTACACTACCCTTAGAATTTTTCTCACTTAATTTCCCAATCTGCAAAATCTCAACGCCCGCCATCAACCTCATAAGATAATTTCTATAGCCATATTCGCTATCACCATTGCCACAAGGGCAAATACTCACTCTTTTAGGGAATACCCTTCGTTATAACATTGTTGATACAAAGGCATCTCACCTCACTCCTCAAGTGATACTCTAACCACTATAATCATCTATATAAACTCATACCAAGAAGGAGATACGGCGAATCGGTACTAAAGATATTAAATGGGGGGTGTCTAATGATTCGGACAGTTGTCGCGCTGGCAGAGCCATCCCGGCTTGGATTTTCAAAGAGAAAAGGAAAAAGCGGCCCGCTGAATTAGGACCTTGGATTATTCTGGTTAGATCTCTAACCGTCCCCGTGGCTCACATCCAGCCACATTCTTAGCATACCATATACTCCCTCTCTATAATACTAATCTCATATATGAAGGGTTTTCTAGCAAACAATGAACACAAAATTCCTTATGGTTCACATACACCCTAGAAAGATCTATGTTTTCTTCTATGAAGATAATAAACTAAAACCTAAAGGCCAACAATAATTACTAAAGATCAAAACTGAGAAAACCAACCTTTTGACCTTGTTCTTGAAGCTAGCAGCACAAGTGTCCTGCCTCAAATGCAAGTCACACCCAAAGCAATGGAGAAGACAGTCCAGCAGAGTAGTCTTAGTGAAAATGGCGCAGAGAATAAGGGTGGACAGGTGCCTCCTTTTATAGCCTCCAAGGGTTACAGTCAAAACTCTAAGGAGCCTCCAAATGGGCAAGCCTGTTAACCATTTGGACAAGGCTTTTCTTAACCCTAATTAGGGTTTCGAAATATGAGTGTACCCACTCATAATTTCGCCAACTTCACCCCCTGTCCACTGGCCAGTCAATATTCAACTATTGAATAATTACATGACCAGTCCCTGCACTTTTAATTAATTAATTTAATCACTGAATTAATTCTAGATTAAATATTAATTAATTATTGTAGTTTCTAATTAATATATTAACACTTAAATATATTAATAAACCATTTAATTAATTCTATTGATTTATTAAACAATTACTAAATCAACCTTTTACTCTACTGAACTCTATCCTGACCTCCAGCTATGAGGGCATCCCAAATGGACTTTGCTTCAATTAACAAGATAAATATAAATATAAAGTCATGGCTTAGACACCTAATCCAATAATATAACCATCTGGGATTCAACTTCCGATTGCAAAATCAATCAAACTGTCACATAGACTGTATCTCGTCCTAAAGTTCTCTTAATTGGCAGCAACCGGGCTCACCAATGCTTCCAAGTAGTCGGATTGAAAATCCGTACCAACTATAGTGTTTTACCACTATTCGGTATGCCACCCTTATCATAACTACTTATGATGGTGATCAATACTACTGGTTAAGAGAAGATTATGTCAATATTAAAACAAAAATCTGATTTCTGCTCTAAGCCTAGTGATGACTAAAGGTTATTTCACTTGGCTAATCCTGAACTCATTCAGGACTGTCCCAACTCCCACTGTCTCCTTAGAATATGAGTTCTTTCTAAAAGAGCTCTTTCCTTTCCAGGTACAGCGGGATAGCCAGTGAAACGACATTTCTGATTAGGTTTAGGCTAGTCATGAGGTTCGGACGAACACTACAAGACCCTGGACCTTTAATGTACAAGTGGGACAATCCCAGCTTTTACATTTCAGACAGTGTCTGCAAACCTTACTTAGTCGAAGGATGTGATTGGAATATGGTCTGACTGGTTTAGTATTCAATGTATCGGAAACTAATTGACAATGTATCTCATACATTGAGGATCGAACTATTTCGACCAACGCTCCATCATCTACCCTAAGACACATTATAACTATTAATGTTCTTGGAAGGGAATAAACTGTGAAACATTTTCCCAATTTATGTTGTCACTCAGGTTCTGTGGGTCTTGTACTTCCTTTGAAGTCCTTGAACTGTTCAAGGGTTCAATCCAATCGCTTATTCTGATAAGCGAAGTCATATTCGTCATACCGAATGACAAATATTTAAGTCAACTGATTCCAAAATCCTATCCTCTGGATCTTTGGGTGATTCATTTCTTGCCACATGTGCTTTATAAAGAACTTAATAATCATCTGACTCTAAGTCAAATGATTCCAAAGTCCTGTCCAACTGGATCTTTGGTTGATTCATTTCTTTACACATTAAGAACTCAATTCATCATGTGACTCTAAGTCAAATGATTCCAAAGTCCTGTCCAACTGGACCTTTGGTTGAATTGATTCTTACAACATTTATCTTAACAATCATAAGAGACACAATTCTAAAATCCAAATACTTTGGATGCATTGAACATTCAAGTTATTACTAATCATGCATTCAACACATTCATATAACATTTCAAGGATATTTCAAACAATAGGTGTTAAAAGAAAACGACAATTTTATTAAAAACAACAATCCTGAACAATGTACTATATGAAAGACAATGTCACACGCATCTAAAAGATAATAACATGATTTAATATCTAGCGAAACTTCAAAACTGCATGAGCTGGAAATCCAATCCAAATGTGCTCCTATGCGCCAGAGTCCCGTACCTTACTGATTCCCTGCATGCAAACCAAAATGTGACTATCACATTATGCATCAAGGAATTATGGAACATGAGTTTTGAGGTTTTTAGATATACCTGAGCTTTCAAAAGAGTTTGACTTTGGAGCGTCTTTCAATCTTTCCGCTACTGTATCCGATTCTGTGGATTTCCAGCTTAAGACATATCTAGACGATCTGGATCGTTTCCTGCTGTGTCTTTCCACTAGACTTAAGCCAGAAGTAGCTGAACCATTGGAGCTATGCCTTTCCAAGAGTGACTCGTACAAAGTCAATAGTGGACGCATTTCCATTAAGGTCTTTTTCTGGTCTTCCTTTCTATACGTCTGTATGAATAGATCGTACTTACTAGTCAGTGAAGCGAGTAGAGTGTTAACACTCGACTCCTGACTCATGGAATAACCAAGTTTGTACAATTCGCCTATGTACGCTTCAATCTGAAGAACATGCGAATCAATGCTACTTCCTTCTTTTAACTTACACTCTGCAAGTCTTTTGAAGATCCTAGCTCGTTCCTCTTTGACCGGTTTTCGGAACATTTCCTCAACCGATTGCATAAACTCATATGGCCCCAAGGATTCAAAATCCTTGTAGAACTCGGGGTCAATGGTCAATAGCATGAGGTCACGAATCTTTTCAGATTCATCAACTAATAAGTCATGCTTATCATAAAGGCTCTTTATGATGACTTGTTTCGGTGGAACCGGGATCGGATACTCGGTGAGATGAAGCTTGCCCGCAATGCCGAGAGCCAGTCTCCAATTGCGAAGCCATTCCTTACAGTTAAGGCCAGTCAGCCTTTCCATATTTAGCAGGTGCTTTCTGATGCTCTCAGAAATGGGTGAAGGAGGAGAGGGAGGAGAATAGACACTTGATTCAGACATCTACAATAAACAGAATTTTATAAGTTTAATTGATCCTTTTAAATAATTACCCAATATATTATTTATTAAGGCTAGGACCTAAAATACCCCAACTATGGTGTGAAGAGGGATGCCGTAATCACAACATAATGGTCATTAAGGTAGATAATACACTTATCAATTTCATCCTATGAAATTCCTAGATCTGTTGAGACACATTGAACTGTTCAATGGCATGTTTAGTCTCGGATGTGCCCCATTGTTTGTGACTGGGATGCCGAGGATCACAAACCGGGTATGAATAACCATGCAAATTAGCTTGGTACTCTCGAATTCAATTGTCGTCTCTAATTAACGTACCGGTTAACCACACACGCTCCGTTAATAATGACAAAATCGAGAAACCCATTGCGACTCTTTGCGGACCCCAGTTGGCGTGCCGGTAAACCACACATGCTCTACCAACGTTCCCCAAAGTGCAATGTGCAATTCCATGGATTAGCACCAATTCACATTTTTATCCTAAAGTAACTAGATTGGGTTTTGTTCAATGTTCTAGTACTTTCAATTATAGCATTATACTTTTAAGAGGCTTAGCGGTTATATCAAACCCGTTCGGCTAACGACAATCGACTGACCAGGAGAGCGGTGGGTAAGAGTGGATACCCATTAGACTAACATTTTATAGTCAGTCGCCTTATACCCTCTTTATAGTACAGTTTTGTGAATGAGGCCTACTTGCGGTAAGACTAACCAATTTTCTTATATATAAATAATTAACTTTTAATCATAAATATATAAGATATATTTTAATCTTATTAAAATATTTTAGAATTAATTTTTTGAGAATTTTCGCAAATTTATTTCTATTTTTCGAAAATTTTAATTAATTCTTTAAGCTGATTTAATTTATCTTTTAATTAACAATTAATTAAATTAATTAAATCTAAGATAGATATTATAAATTAATCAAATTAATTTTCTATCTAGAAACCTAGTAGGTCGAAATTTGCATGCAAGGCAATTAGGGTTCCAGTTATTTAATTTAGTAAACTACCAAAAATAACAACCAACTAAACAAGGCAAGCAAATCAAAGGGGAAACAAAGGGTGGCGGCTAGGGTTAGGAAACCCTAGCCATGATTTCGACCAAAAGCCATTCCAAGAAGTGTTTTTCGCAAAAACACTCATGACACAAATAATTTATGCAGTTTATATCAATTCATAAGAAAACAAGCCTAAGCTCTAATACCACTGAAGGGTTTTCTAGCAAACAATGAACACAAAATTCCTTATGGTTCACATGCACCCTAGAAAGATCTATGTTTTCTTCTATGAAGATAGTAAACTAAAACCTAAAGGCCAACAATAATTAATAAAGATCAAAACTGAGAAAACCAACCTTTTGATCTTGTTCTTGAAGCTAGCAGCACAAGTGTCTTGCCTCAAATGCAAGTCACACCCAAAGCAATGGAGAAGACAGTCTAGCAGAGTAGTCTTAGTGAAAATGGCGCAGAGAATAAGGGTGGCCAGGTGCCTCCTTTTATAGCCTCCAAGGGTTACAGTCAAAACCCTAAGGAGCCTCCAAATGGGCAAGCCTGTTAACCATTTGGACAAGGCTTTTCTTAACCCTAATTAGGTTTCGAAATATGAGTGTACCCACTCATAATTTCGCCAACTTCACCCCCTCTCCACTGGCCAGTCAATATTCAACTATTGAATAATTACATAACCAGTCCCTGCACTTTTAATTAATTAATTTAATCACTGAATTAATTCTAGATTAAATCTTAATTAATTATTATAGTTTCTAATTAATATATTAACACTTAAATATATTAATAAACCATTTAATTAATTCTATTGATTTATTAAACAATTAATAAATCAACCTTTTACTCTACTGAACTCTATCCTGACCTCCAGCTATGAGGGCAACCCAAATGGACTTTGCTTCAATTAACAAGATAAATATAAATATAAAGTCATGGCTTAGACACCTAATCCAACAATATAACCATCTGGGATTCAACTTTCGATTCAAATCACCTTGAAAAGTTTTACTCTAACTCAATAGGAAAAGAAAACGGTCTCACCGATTCTAAACTCATTCTCTCTCAATTTAATTCTCTAGTCGCAACATGACAGTTATTGATTTCCCATTGTTGAAAAATGTTTTTGTATGTGACCATCATTGAAATAAGACAAACTGTTTTTATATTATCTAACAAATATTATCAGTTTATTTCAGGTTGCGTGGATTCGAGATTAAAAACGAGAAAATAAAAGAAAATGATTTTTAAAGCCAAAACAAAGAAAAATTCAAAAGAAAATTAAATTAAATATATTTAAAATGAATTTTTGGAAATATATTTTCTAAATAATTTATTTTATTAGACTTAATTAATTTTATAAATTAAAAATGAATTTTCCTAATTTATTTTAATTTATTTCGGTTTTTTAATTTGAATTTAAATTAAAAAACAAAGGAAACAGGCCAGCCCAAGCTTCCAGCGGCCCAGCCCAAAAACCGGAGCCCAATCCGCCTGATCCATTCGTCTGCGACCCGCATACCGTATCCGCCCCGAACCCGTCCGACCCAGTGCTCCGTTTCGTCTCACAAAAGCTCCGCGCTTCAACCCGGTGCCGACCCGACTCAAGACTCGCCTCCAGACCCGCCTCCTCTCACAAAGCTACGCGATCCAACGGACCTTTCCGACCCACGATCCGCATCCGAATCCGATCCACTTCCTCACACATTTAAACCACCAAAAATTCACCAAATCCTCTCCAACTTCCACCATCTTATTTCCAACTTCCAAACACTCTCCAAAACACCAAGAACACACACCAAAAACACCAAGAACACCAAGAAAAACACCAAGAACACCAAGAAAAACACCAAGAACACCAAGATCAAAACCAAGAACAACTCTTGGAAACTTCAACCTTCAAGAACAACTAAAACAACCTCAAAATACTCTCCAAAAATCCTCCAAACACCCTCCAAAAACCATCCAAAAACCTCCTCCAAAAACCATTTCAAATCACCTCAACAATCACCACCTTGCTGATTTTCGACATCAGTTTTTATCAGGTCAAAAACGAATTTACTGGCAAGAACTCAGAAGAGAGATTGAGAGAGATTTTTTACTACAAATTCTTCAGGACCTTACCTACATCCAGGAATTTTCCTCGAATTGTTTGACAACCAGAAACACCAGAGAGACGCGAGAGAGAATCGGATATCCATGCTGTTTTTTCTTGATCTTTGCATGCAAACTACGTGAACACGACCCGTGTTGATCAAAGCATAACAAACACGAACCGTGCTCATAATCAAAACCCGGAATTCCTTCTAAGCCTCGAACACTTCCCGTGTTGAAACCAAGCAAAAGCTACAAGCCCCGTGCTCATTTTCGTTCTGAAAATACCCCTCTCAAAATACCAACTTACCCCGTGTTACTTACCCTTTCCTATTACATTCAAACCAGTGTAATTTGTAATACTATATAAACAACTGTGTGACAAAACTTTGAATAAATATTTTGTTACATAATTAAGTACTGGATCGAACATTGAACAAATAGAGACACAGTCTTTTAGGATCCCGTCCAACCCCAAACCTGTTAGTCATTTATTTGACTAACAACTTGACAAAGAAGTCGTTCCACAGTCCCGTTCTAACTTCACCTACTAACTTACTATATACGTATTTATATATTTTATTACTGCTTTCAGTCATTTATAGCTTTCTTGTATTTATTTATTTATAGCTTTCTTGTATTTATTTATTTATAGCTTTCTTGTATTTATTTATTTATAGCTTTCTCGTATTTATTTATTTATAGCTTTCTCGTATTTATTTCATTTATAGCTTTCAGTCGTTTATAGCTTTCCAGTATTTATTTATTTCCGCACTTATTATTTATTTCGCATCTAACCTTATTAAATATATCTATCTATCACCCAGTAATTGGTAACCGAGCCTTTTATTCGTGGTAATCAGATTGTTATATTTCTTACACCCCTACTAACACATTTTCTTTAATCTATATAGGAGAAACAATCATATAACATAAAATAGACATACTTCAAAATGTCTCACTCACGTTATACGACTCATCAACGCTAGGATAAAAATCTAGAAATAAATAAAATATTACAAAGTATCTCAAGTTTCCCTCGTGTCTCCTCTGGACTTGGTATTTAACCCTCGACACTTTGGTCATACAAGACCCTTTTTGTTGTCCTTTCACTACAATTGTACACTAATTTTTTAAAATCTTGTGTATCTCTGCTTCTACTGATGAAACTGAGATATAGGATCTAGATTCAATAATGCGGAAATATGAACAATAAACAAGAACACACAATATGTAAAACTGATGTCGAATGATTAACATGCAACCCAAGAACAATTCAGTGAGACTATTTTGTATGAGTGTCGTAAAAGATTAAGTTACAAAAGTTAACCCTAATTAGGGTACGTGAATGCTTTAAATATGAAACCTAGTATGGAAGGATAGGCCCATTCCATAACTGATAGCTAAACTAAAGGCATAAAATAAGGCGCTAAATCAGATTTGCAATAGACTCAATCTTATTAATGACTCAACAATCTTCTCCTTTGAGTCAAATTGCGAAGAGGCTTCATTCATCAACTTCAGGTTTCGGAATCTTGAGCTTTTTTTCAAATATTCTCGGAATCAGAAGCAGAATTCTTTTTCGGAATGCCATGTACCAGGTCAACATGTCATTGAAACATTTCTTGTCATTTACAGAGTTGACAGGAGTCTTGTTGACAAGATCGAGAATTTTCTTCAATGCTTGAGTCCAGTATAAATGTTTGTCTCTCAGAAAGAACATCCTTTTTACTGAATTATTGCCTTCCTTAGAGGGATAGGTCACATTCCACTCTTCGGGATTGATTTTTCCGAAACGTCTTCGCTTAAGATCGAAAGTTGGCTTCTCAGGCTTGGTTTCTGGTGTGGAGTTTAGAAGTGCAGCAACTTCTATGTCTAGTTTCGGAATTTCCAGAACATAACCCGTGAGTAATTTCTTGACATGTTCAGCTAAAATCTGATGATCGGGTGCCCTTGACAGGATGTTGAATAATGAAATCCAATCAAATGGATTCATAAATGGAAGATCAGCTAAGGTAAATTCTTACTTCTCAAGATCATTTCCCCTTCGTGCTAAGAAAATAGCATTTTTGAAAGGAGAAGTTACATGAGGCATTCTCGGAATCAGTTTTACTATCTTCTTTAAACTCCAAGAAATATATTGCTCCTTGGAATTGTTCAAATAAAAGTTGAAGAGCATTTCGTTTACGACTGAGCATGGTTGAGTGTTGTTTATTAATTCATCAAAGCATCAAATCAAGAACACTCTCGCAGTCATTGGAAAGTAAAGCTGAGAGTCCACTTGGTTGTTGGTGTCATACGAATAGATTGGCTACAACCAATTTTTGATGGGCTCATTTATAGCATCCTTCTTCATTTTCTGAAAACCCTATCCAGGAAAAAGCAACTTCCTGGTTTCCAGCAAAAGTGCAACCTCTTTTTCAGCAGCTTCTTGTGCATCAAGCTCTTTATTTATCCTTATAATTTCATCAAGTTCATTATCTTTCTCAGTCGTGTCTAGCTTAGCCTTTTCCGAGAGCTCAGTCTCTTCTTCTTCATCATCTTCTCCGATCTTCTTTGATTTTCGTTTTGAAGAACCGTCGGATCCACCTATATTCATTTTGTCAAACCAGTCGGATTTTGGTTTCTGAATATCATCAGCAGACTTTTCAGCCCCTGATTTATTCACATTTGTTATGGTGGAGAAGAATGTTTGCTTGATTGGGTTTGCTGTTGAATCCTTCGAAGCATCTCCCTGATCGTCTTTGGAAGCGTTCGAAGTATTCATGTTATCACCTGGACACTCCTTTTTTTGATCTGATTCCTTGTTCTGATCTGATTCCTTGTTCGCATCGGATCCCTTGTTGTCGTCTCCCCTTGTTTCGGAACGACATCATCAACCGAAACAACCTTGATTTTACTTAATAAGAGAAGAACCGGGTGGATCTTGTTCGTCAGATGAATGTGAACAAAAGGGGTTAGAATTGGATCATTGTCTTTGATTAAGCGACGAAGGAAGGAGTCAATATTAGAAGCACAGTTTCGTAGGGCCTTGTTTTGAGAAACAGCAGATGTCAAGACTGATGTTGTATGCTTGAGATCAGCCTTAAGAACTGCTAGTCTTGTAGTCTTAGAGGCTAGTTGATCCATGACCTCTTTCTCCATGGCAAGGTCGTTGATCAGTTTATCCACTTTGGTGTCCAGTGAGGAAACGAGTTCCGAATTCTCCTTTTTCATATCAGAACGAAGAGTAGCAAAAGCTTCTTTTTCAGTCTTCAGAGACTCAGCAAGACCAGTGATGACCTTTTGCATTTGGTGTAATTAGACTCATGGGAGTCTCGGAAGTCTTGCATGAATTTGAGGACGTCAGTCTCCAACCTACCAATTTTCGTGGCAGTGTTTTCCATATGAGTTTCCGATTTCTCCATGATGGAGGAGAATTCTTTCCTGATGTTGACTTTTTCAGTTATCAACGTCTCGACATGATTATTGTGGACTTCCAACTGGGATTGCCAGTCGGAAGTGGAAGGACCCTGGTTGGCATGTAGTAATTGATCCAACTTGGCTGAAAGTTCTTTAAATTGCTCTTGCGTCATTGGAGCAGTGGCTTCGGAAGCATTGAAGCGCACATTGAAAGGGGATTCAATGTAGTCAGCCATATCATCCTGATCATCGTAAATCAGGATGTCCTCTTCTTCTTCCTCGAAATGAGGGTCTTGAGGTTTTGGTGAGGGGTTGGTCTTTCTTTCTGGTGATGGAGATTTGCGAGTTGGAGAGTTGTGAGGTGGAGATTGGTGTGGTGGTGTTTTTGGTGGAGGTGATTTTGTTGGTGGTGATTTGGGACTAGGAGATGGGGTGTTTTTCGGAGTAGGATTTGGAGGTGGAGATGGTGGAGGCTGATTGGTGTTTGCGATGGTTTCTCCGTCATCATTATCATCCAGGTCATCATCTAAAGGATTCGTAGTGTGTTGATCATCGAAATGTTCATCTTCCGAATGATGTTGCATGACAAATTTCTGAAGCCTTCTTGAGCATTTTACTGGCTTTTCGGTATCGGAAGCAGCACCCCTTCCCTTTCGTTTGATCACCTTCTTCGGATTTTTGAGCTTGTCAAAAGCATCTTGATGCATTTGATCAACAAGACGAATAACAAAAGGATTTTTCTTGCAATAATCAGCGACACACTTGATGTCGTTCGGAACCCGACGTGTCATTTTCATAGGAATAGTGCCTATGAATTCAAAATCATTTGCCTTGGTGGTGACGAAGGTGGCTGTTGGTAGAGTCGGAATCACAGCCATGACAGAGTCAGTCATGACATGTATGTCATGCTTCACGATTGCCCTATGAACAACAAGAGACCAGAAACGACCACAAGAAATCTCTGTATGTCGAAGTTTGTGGTTGACACTGTCCACAAACTGATTCCACAAGATAGACCCAAAATCGAGATTGACATCATGGTAGAGACCATAGAAGAAGGCATAGAAAAGCTTACTTGCACTGTCAGTGCCTGTTGTTCGTTCCGAAAAGCTATTAAATAGAATCGTGAAAAGAGCATTCCAATGGGGGCGGTAATCCTTTCTTCGCAAACTTTGACAGCTGAGTGATGTCACCTTTGTAGCCTATCTGATAGAAGAGTTTGGGAAGGACGCTTGGCTGAAGAGATTCAGGATCAATCACATTCTCGTTATCTGTAAACCCTAAAAGTTTACTGAATCATGATTTTGATTTGCATTTTCACCGACCCTACTTGAAAAGTAACCATCTCCTCTGTCTTGTTGTAGAAGGCGGTGGAGTAGGCGGCGGAGAGAAGAGAAATGGGGACTGATGCAGATTCAGTCAAAGCTTTTGAAATTCTAGAAAACTTTAGACATTCCATTAGACGAAGTGCTTTGTTGTACTTTGAGGAGTTGAGATCGATGATCATATTTTGATTTGCCTTGATCTTCAGCATGAGAGTCGATGAAGTGTTATCATTTTCAGAAGAGGAACCTGCCATTGAAGAAAGCTTTGAGAGAGATTTTTCACTTTGGAGAAGACGAGTTTTCTTGAGAGCAAAAGTCTGTAGAGAAGAGAGAGAGGTCTTCAAGAAATCTTTAAATATCGTTTGGATTTCAAACTGAGAGAGAAAATCCCGAGGAAAGCGATTCAGTTTCCCCAAAAATCGCTTTGTCATCATTAATAGTCCCCCAAGAGTCGCCCTGTCAGGTGCGTGAAAAGCGAGGAACTGCGTCAAATAAGGTGATGTTGTAACTGACACGCATTGATGATGTCAGCCATATTTCAAATTTTCGCGCCTGATAAGTCTTATTTGCCACATCATCAAATAGAATCTTATCACAATGGAACTAGAGTTAGAAAAATCAAAAGTGATTTTTATGAAATAGTGTGCAAAAGAAAAAGAAATAAATCAATATAATTTTCTGGGAAATCTGTGATGTCGGAAAGACATAAAAGCAGATGGATCCCGGGCAACGATCTCTTCCTTCAGAATCAAGAGAGATTCGGAAGTGCTTGTGTGGTTTCCCGTTGAATTACGGTCACACGATTGTCAAGAATCATTGAAAGGCATCTTTTAAGATCCGGGTTCTCTTTGGGTTGGTTTAACTTCTTTCGAATCCGAAACGTGAGAAATGTCCGAAATCGGAAGAAGGTACTTGTTTGACCAGTGTAGTCATTAATAACAAGTAAGGCAGGATATGTTTTGTCTAACTTAGGTATGTGTGGAAATCTCAAAAAAAAAAAAAAAAACTGGATCTTGTGGGTAGAAATAACCTGGGTAAGATAAATTTCATTAAGATCACGCATAAGAAAAAAAATGAGATTTCGCAACTGAATCCGTTAATTCCATAAAGGCGATCAGACTTTTGGGTTTCATTCGGAAATGTGGTGAAGACACTTCTGAAATCATTAACACAGATCTTGTGTAACCATCAGTTTTCAGTGGTAATGCTGAAAACCTTCATAAGGATTACAGTTATATGGAAATGAGTTGGATGGAGAAATGATAGATGGGTCAAGAAGAGTTGGAGAGTCTCATAGCGCATCAGGTGAAAATGATTTGCGATCTTTGACTAAAATTTCTGAAATCATATATTGAAATCGGTTTTAATTTCAATAATCATCGAATTTCATATTTGGTACTTAGAAGATTTGGTGAGAGGAATTCCATCAATTCGAAAGTTTCATACGGGGTTTAAAAGGAAAATGTTTTTGTGATTTTAAAATTAGAAGAAAAAGAAATGTCATGAGAGTTGGATTGAAAACGGCTGACGTAGGCGACAGTCATCATGATGAACCCATTAAATGCTCAGGCGAATAGAGGGGAAACATCCAATCGGCTTCCAATCAGCTGTCTCAGCATTAATGAAGTGCACTGATGGCTGCAGAGTACATCATTACTCCAAAAAGTAATTTAATATCTATAATTGGGAAGACAAACCGGTTTCATTCCTGCCTATAAAAGGAGTATTTTTTAGGAGCAAAAATACACACCAAAAGAAAATACCATCAGAAGGATACACTAATGGCTCTTTGTCCCAACAATCGCTTCGATAAGGTAGAGGTCAAAATGCAGGAGGGAGAGTAATCCAGTGGCATTTACGGCGGTGTGATCACGGGCGTGTGGAACCATCGCTACGAAGTGAGGATGACCACTCTCAACGATGGTGAGAATGGTGGTCCTCTGACGGTTCATACCAGTTATCCTTACCTGCAGCCTGTCCCACCAAAAATCTTGGTGGAGTATAAACAGTTCGACCTTGTAGAGGTTTGGCACAGGCGGGGTTGGTGGCCGGCGGTGATCACTCGCACAACTCCCCACAGTCAGTACCATGTGGGTCTGGCTGACGGGACACGGCTCTTCATGGATGAGAGCGAGGTGCGAATCCATCAGGCTTTCCATCTGGGCGATCCTCCAATGTGGCACTACTATAAACTTTAGGAAGATGATGTAATTTCTTCTTTTGATGTTATGTACTCCTTCCTTCAGTAATAAAAAGTTGCATTCTTTTGCCTTTTTGGTTCTTTTTCTGCAAGAAAACACAGAAAAAAACAAACAAAAAAATAAAAATGAAACGAGAATAAAAAGACAAATAAAACAATCAAACATTATCGAACAAAATAAAGAAAAATATTTTTGGAAAATTTTATATATATAAAAAAAACTTTGAAAAATTAAGGCATATTTTTGTTGTTTTGATAAGTAAAAGTAAAACAATGATTAGAAAGTATATAAAAAAATTAAAAAAAAATTAGTATACACAAGGATACATCCATTCCGAATCCATTGATTTCAATTGCGATTCCGAGGCATTCTGAAATTCAGAATCAATCGGAACTTTTAGGTAGATTTCGGAATGGATTCAGCTTCCATTATTCCAAGTCCTTGTAATATTCGATTGAAAGTGAGTTCAGGTAAGGCCTTGGTGAAAATGTTAGCTAGTTGATCTGTTGATCGAACAAAATGAATTTCAATGTTGCCATCTTCAACATGATCTTTTATGAAATGGTATCTGAGTGCAATGTGTTTGGTCTTTGAGTGTTGCACAGGATTGTGGCAGATCCGAATCGCACTTTCAGAGTCACAGTAAAGGGGAATACGTTTCATACAGATTCCATAATCCCTCAGTTGGTTTTAAATCCAAATGATCTGAGAGGTACAGGATGCAGCAGCAATATATTCCGCTTCAGCTGTGGAGAGTGAAACACATGTCTGTTTTCTAAATTGCCAGCTCACAAGCTTGCCATCTAATAGTTGACATCCTCCTTAGGTTCTTTTCTGATCAAGTCCACATCCTCCACGATCTGCATCGGAAAATGCTTGTACGAAAAATCCAGATCCCGAAGGATACCATAGCCCAAGTGAAGTTGTCCTCTTCAGATATCGGAATATGTTTTTAACAGCAGTGAGATGTGGCTCTCTGGGATTAGCCTGATATCTAGCACAATAACATACAACAAACATGATGTCAGGTCGACTAGAAGTAAGGTAAAGAAGTGAACCTATCATTTGACGATAAAGAGTGATGTCTGCTGCAAGTTTCTCTAGTGAAGGAGTGAGCTTAGTTCTGAAGGCCATCGGAACTTTGACTTTTGAATCTTCTAACATTCCGAATTTCTCTAGGAGTGACTTGGTATATGCTTCTTGATTGATAGAGATTCCTTCTGAAGATTGTCTGATGTTGAGGCCTAAGAAGAAGTTGATTTTTCCCATTGAACTCATTTCAAACTTTGTTTCCATCAATTTTTGAAACTCAGCTGTTAAGCTTGGATGAGTAGATCCGAAAATGATATCATCAACGTAAATTTGAACGATCATGAGATGATTCCCTTCCTTTTTGCGAAAGAAGGTTCGATCGACAGAGCCTTGCTTGAATTTAGACTGCTTGAGGAAGCGAGTCTCGGAGCTTGCTTCAGACCATAAACTGCCTTATCCAGAACGTAGCAATGATCTGGATGTTTGTTGCTGACAAAACCAGGCGGTTGTTCGACATAGACGGTCTCTTCTAGTTCTCCATTCAGAAACGTACACTTAACATCCATTTGGTAGACATCAAATCCCTTGTGTGCTGCATATGCAAGAAAGATCCGAACGGATTCCAATCTAGCAACAGGTGCGAAAGTTTCTTCATAGTCAACTCCTTCTTCTTGACAATAACCTTTGACTACCAATCGAGCTTTGTTCCGAATGACATTGCCTTCTTTGTCAAGTTTGGTTCGGAATACCCACTTCATTCCGAGGACAAATGCTTTATTCAGAGTCGGAACAAATCTCCAGACCTTGTTACATTCGAACTCATTCAGCTCATCTTGCATAGCTTGGACCCAATCAGCATGATCAAGTGCAACTTTGACCGTCTTGGGTTCGATCTTTGAGATAAACGAATTGAACATGCAAAATTCCACTTTTGAAAATAATGCAGTCTGTTTCTCTTTGAGCTGAGCTCTTGTAAGAACACCCGCTGACGTCTCTCCTTGAGATCGTGGATGATCTTTGGTCCATTTGAGCATCGAACGATAGTTTGGATCATACTCAGGATTAATTTCTGCGAAAATTTCTTCTGTTTCTGATTGTGCCTCTGATTGAGTGTCGTTTCCATTATTTTCATTCTCATTCTCCCCCTGGAAGATTGCATGAGATTCATTTTGAATGACACTTGTGTGTTCCCCTCGAAATTAGGAACAGTCTCCTCCGGTACAGTGGATGGACCTTCCTCCTGGATGAGTGTTGGAGTTTCCCCTTCAGGTGGAGAATCGAAATTATGGGTTAGAGGTTGATCTTTAGTAGGAATCGCAGTCGGAATATCTGAAGTGGGTGTTGGATCGTCCGAATTCGGAATCGGAACGGATGATTCTTCTAGAGTGCTTTCGAATTCATTGACAGCATTGTCTACAATTTTCAGAAGTTCATCGCCTTGGTTATCTGTCGCATGTTTTTCTGCAGATTTCGCAGTTTCAGGTTCATCGAACAGATTCATGAATTCCTCATACAAATTCATGAGAGGAATTGTTGTGAGGTTTGACTCAGGGAAGGTTTCTTACGATTGATTTCTAGGATGTTGTGCTTTGGAATTGTACTTGTCATCAAAGGTGACATAGTAAGTTTCTTCAATCTTTCGAGATCGCTTGTTCAGAACACGATAGGCTTTGGAAGTCAGCGAATACCCCAGAAAAATTCCTTCATCAGCTTTCTAATCCCATTTAATTCTTTTCTCCTTCGAGTTGAAAATAAAGCACTTTGATCCGAACACATGAAAGAATTTCACGTTCGGTTTCCTCTTGTTGAGAATTTCGTAAGGAGTAAGAAGAAATATTTTATTAATGGTTGAACGATTCTGAGTAAAGCAAGCTGTTGCGATGGCATCGACCTATAAGTATAAAGGAAGTTTCGCAAAAGAAAGGATGGTGCGAGCAGCTTCACATAGAGAGCGATTGCGTCTTTCTACTACTCTGTTTTGTTGAGGAGTGTAGGGAGTGGAAAAGTTATGAGAAATTCCTTTGCCAACCAGAAAATCATCGAGAACCTGGTTTTTGAACTCCGTGTCGTTGTCGCTTCGAATCATCCGAACTTGCTTTCTAAGAAGCACTTCTATTTTCTTGATGAAGTTTATCATATTTGAGGCAGCCTTGGATTTCTGTTTAAGAAAGAATACCCATGTGAAACGTGAAAAATCATCTACTACAACCAAAATATACTTGATGTAAGCCACGCTTTCGATTGCTGATCCACATAGATCAATATGCAAAAGTTCCAGAGGTTCAATGATCTTTGTGTGGATTATTGTGGAGTGACTCTTTCTGCTTTGTTTTCCGAGTTCGCAAGCATCACATAAGCAATCTTTGTCATACTTCAGTAGCGGTAACCCTCGCACAGGTCACCAAGTTCGAGCTTGTTAATGTCTCTGAAATTCATGTGAGACAATCGTCTGTGCCATAACCATCTATCATCATTTGCAGCTCTGGTAAGTATGCAGATGGCGGGTTTTCCTTTGATAGGCTTCATTTCCAAAGGAAACATTTCACCTTTTCGGTTTGACTTCAGAACTATCTTCTTGGTCTTCTATCCTATCAGTTCGGAACCATCTTCATCAAATGATAGTTTAAGCCCAGTTCCGACAACCAGTTGCGAAACGCTGATTAGATTGTGTTAGAGACCTTCTATATATGCCACTTTTCGAATGGAGAGTTTGCCATTAGTGATCATGCCATAGCCTTTGATTTATCATGTAGCATTGTTGCCATAGCGTATTTTTCCTTCGTTTCGCAATGAACGATATTCCCTCAGTTCTTCTCTTCTCCCCGTCATGTGACGCGAATAGCCACTATCTATATACCATTCCAGATCATACTGTTCGTCACGAATTACCTGCACAATTTAGAGAGATTTAGGAACCCAAACCAATGTGGTTCCTTGTGAGAATTTCTTGAAGACCAGAAATATGTTAGTTTTATCAACCCAAAATGTTTTCTTCTTGGTGGGTTAATCTTTCTGGTTTTTGAAACGAAATACTTTTGTTTTAGTATTTTGCCAAACTTCTTTAGCAAAACGCGATTTTGTGTGAACAAAAGTATTGGATTTCGAAATCGGAGTCAAGTGACTATGCAAACCTTTTGAGGATATTACCGAATGGAAAGAGTGTGCATTTCCTAAGGTAACGTTCTTTTGAGCCTTTGAGAATTTCGTATCTATTAAAGTTGGCTTTTGTTGAGGTTTGGGGTAAAGTTTGGCTTTTCTTTTTAAATCGTTAGATTTAAGAGTGGGGTTGGAAGGGTTTTTCTTTGAGGTTTCTGATGTTTTAGGAATTTCAACCTTTTTCTCAGAGTTGTGAGATTTCGGAAGGGTCTGTTTGATAGATGAGCTTGGTTGAGGTTTCGGAACTTGTTTGATACCAACCTTTTGAGCAGAATATGAAGTAGGATTGAAAGTGTTTTTATTTCTCCAAAATTGTTTTCGTTTCTTCAAATTATTTTTATATCTTGCATTCATCTATTTCCGTTTTGCAATAAGCTCTTCGGGAGATTTATGAATGCGAGATACTGAGGTTGAGCATTTAGTTGGTATATGTTTAGAAGCACTAGGGATAGAGTTCCGAAAAGGTTTTGTGCCACTCGTTCCTGGCTGCGAAAATGAATCTTTACGATTCAGAGATCCTGATATGTACTTGCCTCGGGACTTCCAAGAGGTCATTTCGGAAAGACCTTTGGTTTCATCTAAATTATCAATTGGTGCTGACCAAAAGAAGGCATCGCAATCATCGGAATTATCGTTATCAACAAGGACTTTGAGTTCTATAACATCTTTAGAGTTAAGGCCTTGTTTAATGAAAACTTGATTAGGAACGGTTTGAATTTTTGGAAAAACTGTTGCCTGTTCATTTAAGGCTTGTGAACCCTAGTTTTCAACAATTCTAGCGAAAGCAACTGAATTTTCAGAAATCAGATTTTTCTTAGTTTCAGTTTGATCATTTACAAAAACAGAGCAATCAACTTCGTCCTCAACTGATATTTCACTCGTTTCGCTTTCGGTCAAAGTCAGAGACATTCTCAGTGTTGAGAATATCTTCGGAATTCAATTTAGAGTTTAATGAATGAAATTTCTTTAAGGTGGCAGTCTTCATTTCTTCTCTGTTATTTTCAGAAAAAAATTCTTTAACCATGCTTTTGTGTTCCTTGGACTGGATGTAATTTTCGATTTTGTCAAGTCCGATACGATATGCTTCCGAAAGATCATCAGATGAAACAATGGTTTCACACCTGTAACATTCAGCATCGATTTCATCCTCTTTCAATTCAAGAAAGGGCAAAATCATTTTGTGTAAACCCCTGCCTATATCACAATCAAGATGCAACTGTGTGATATTATTGTAAAGACGTTTCGCAATTAAACAAAAAATATTATGCTGTTTGATAAGTAATAAATTGTCTCTCTGAACATAAATGACATTATCCCTAACTCTAAATAACTCTAACTCCAACGCATTGATTTTCATCATCCTCTCCTCATTCTTAAGCGATATCCTGCTCAATTGATCATTTAGGTTAGAATTACTAAGACGTGTCCTTTTTAAACTATCACTGAAACTATAGATAGTGAACCTTAGGTCATCTAATTCTTTATCATAACTAGAAGAGCAAATACTTAAAGAATTAAGAACAGAGTGTACCTTGTTTACGACAGCATCACATTCTTCAACCTGTTTCGAAACAGGCTTCGCTGCGAAATAGCTCGTTGAAGTCTGGCACCCATCTGTAGAGTAGCCTCAGAATTCGGAGCTATCACCCTTTACCATGAAGCGTCGACCATGCGTTGGCTTCCTCACCTCTTCATCATCATAATCCGTTGACCAAACCTCAACGGCATCGTACTCATTATCTTCCTACACCACAAAAGCTGATTTGACAGTAGAAGCATCCTCTTTCTTCAGATCTGTAATCTTCTTTGCATAGTATGCTTCGTCTTTCACCTGCTCCTTCTTCTCTGTCTGCTTTCGGAGCAAGCAGTCTTTGATGAAATGGTTCTTGCCTTTGCAGTAGTGGCAGTCATAACCTGAGTCACCAACCAGCTTCTTCTCATCCTCAGTCTTTGGCTTTCTTTGAGTGTCCTCCTTTGGCTTTTCAGAATTGAAACTTCCCTGACGACTTCTGTTCTTAAATCTGGAGAAGTTTTTCTTGAAATTTTCTTGGGATTGGACACCATTAGAGCTTTGTCCTCCCTTGTCAGCTCTTCGTCGAAAATATCAGATTCTGAGTCATCATCAATAGCCTTCTTTCCCTTCGCAACAAGAGCAAGAGAACCCAGGCTTGTAGTGGTTTTTGCTTCAGAAGTGATCTCTTTCTCATGTGATTTGAGAATACCCATTACTTTTGCCATAGAGTAAGTTTTGAACTGCTCATGTGCCTTTATTGTAGAGACAATAGACTTCCATTCTGAACGAAGACCATCCAAGAATGTAACCTTTTGCTCAATGACTATTCAGGCAATCTTGTATTTCAGCAGTCTGCTAAGAAGATGATTGTAACGATTAAAGACTTGAATCAAAGTTTCGTATGGCCCTTGCACAAAGGATCCGAATTCTGAAAGGAGAGTAGTTTGGACAGAATGCTCAAGATCAGCATCTCCTGAATATAACTCCTGTAATCTATCCCAGATCTCCTTCGCAGTCTCACATGAACTGACCAATAGAAGAGTATCGGATTGAAGAGCAAACAGAATGATTCTGAAGGCTTTGATGTTGCACATGAGTTTGACTTTCTCATCTTGAGGCATGTTGGTGTGTGCAACAAGAAGATCGTTGTATTCTTTTAGGGTTTTGATAACCCTCCTTGTGCCAATGTGAGCGAAAGTTTCAACTGTGTTTGCCTGCCAGATTGTAGATCCATGTTCTTCAATACCAAGAACATAGTCTTCAAAATGTAGTGCCCAGACCTCATAATCTTGAGTGAAAAGGATCGGGATTCTGGTAGTAGAACCGATACTGTTGGACAAGTTGAAAGATTGAGTGTGTTGATCGTCGTGAGCCATGTGATCTTGTTAAAGTTTGAATCAAATGTGTATATGAATGAATAAAGAAAAAGTTTAAACAAAAGATCAGGATCTGATATTCAAAATCGATTAAGACGATGAAGATAATCAGAAGGATCTATGAACAAAAACTTAAAACTCGACAGAAGAGATATGTATGAAGAACATAATCTCCTGCTCTGATACCAATTGATGAAACTAAGAAGTAGGATCTAGATTCAATAATGCGGAAATATGAACAATAAACAAGAACACACAATATGTAGAACTAATGTCGAATGATTAACATGCAACCCAAGAACAATTTAGTGAGAACTATTCTGTATGAGTGTCGTAAAAGATTGAGTTACAAAAGTTAACCCTAATTAGGGTATGTGCATGCTTTAAATACAAAACCTAGTATGGAAGGACAGGCCCATTCCATAACTGATAGCTAAACTAAAGGCATAAAATAAGGTGCTAAATCAGATTCGCAATAGACTCAATCTTATTAATGACTCAACATCTACCTTAGCACACACATTAGGTTTTCCCCAAATGTACAACTAACAATCTATTACCAAAATTGGCTCTTCTTCATCTCATTTTCACAGCATACCTCATGTTATTTCTCTAGATGTACTCACTCACTACATCATCTCTTATGTGGATAATCCACATCACACTCTTAGTCAATCGGTACTCCTAGCGAACTCACTAATTTATTATCAATTAAATTCTCAACACAACCGCATATATTCCTCCTGACACATCATCAGTAAGGATTTTTGCCTTGCCATTTCTTCGTCATTCTCATCTCGATCTCTAATACAACAGGACGACACAAAAGAGATCATATATATTACTCACCACGATCTCTCGAAGAAAACATCTCAACATTATTATGATTGAAAATTTATCGTTTCACACAAATAAATTAATCCTAACGTGTCCACACTCACACATTTCTCTCATTGGCAGTAATTGGTTTAATTGCTAAGGAATGAATTCTATCAATTACAACCACAATTACTTTTCTATATTTCACTCGATAGGCAAGGAAATTTCACATGTTCCCAAAACAGCTACATGCCACACATTCTTACTCACGGCAATACCTATCAACAGTATTACTCACTGTACTACGTCACAGTAATATCGTATAGTTATTCAGCCTCAGATCCGTCCTCTCGTCAACCTTCAAGGTCTTGTGCCACACAAGCTTTCCATCGTACCCATGCATATCCATACACAAGAATAGTATAGTATCAATTCTCCCCATTACCCTACAGTGCACGCGTGTCTACACACAAGCATAACACTACAACATCACTCCACCTCAGTTCTTGGTACCCCCGTATTATCCTCCGGTCTCACTACTCAACACTGTCTTATAGTACTGCCGTACTATCCTTCAAACTCACCACTCAACGCTATCTCATGGTTCCTTATACCGTCCCCTATCTCATCATTCAACACTTTCTCACAAAACCTCGTACCATCTTCTATTCTCACCACTCAATATTCTACGACATCAAGTAAAAAAAAACTCATTGTCACACTTATTTATGTAATAACTATCGGCCACTAAGGCCGTCGCAACTCATATAAGTCACAAAGACTCAAAACACCAGCCGTAAAGGCCCATAACAATTCTCAAAACACAAAACTCAACAGTCAATATATAACCTCATAATCAAAATAGTGTACAATCAAATATACAGTTACAATCTCTCTCAACGCATACTCTTTCTCTACTCATACTCTTTCTCAACTCATATCAACTCATACTCAACTCATACTCGACTCATAATCACACTCATACTCTTTGACTATCTTAGTCAATTAGTATACCTAGTTACACTCTCAACTCAATCACCAATAATGGTTCTCAATCTCTATAACTCATGCTCTTTGACTATCTCAGCAAATCATAATTATTTACAGCTCATTTGCATCACAATTTATAACATCTGTAATGAAATGGAGTTACTCACACCTGATACAATATGCCACTAAGGCATACACGCAACACACACTCATTACATGATATCTTTATCTTATTCACAAATACAAAACAAAACTATAATATACACAACCATGAATCCCAAAAGGGACAAAATTGTTCATGTACCTCAACTCTCAACTCTGGAGTGTAATCAGCTACACCCACATATCTCAACTCTTAACTCTTTGAGTGTAATTCGGCTACACCTACATATCTCAACTCTTAGCTCATGCTCAACTCATGCTCATACTCATACTCGTTCTCGTCATCAGTTGTAATTTCACATCAACTGTGATCTTATCTCATTATCAGTTGGAATATCATCTCATCATCAGCTGGAATCTCACCATTAGCTGGAATCTCGCCATCAGCTGGAATCTCGCCATCAGCTGGAATCTCACCATCACTGGAATCTCGTCTCATTATCAGTTGGAATATCATCTCATCATCAGCTGGAATCTCACCATCAGCTGGAATCTCGCCATCAGCTGGAATCTCACCATCACTGGAATCTCGTCTCATCATCAGTTGGAATATCGGCATCGGCTGGAAAATCATCTCAGTTAGTATCTCATCTCATATTCAGTTGACATCTCATTATCTACTGATATTCTCGTCTCCTCATTAGCTGATATCTTGTATCAGCCAAAATATCGTCTCATTATCCACTGTTGGTCCAACCAGGTGTGACCAATTCATCAATTCGTCCTTCATCTGACTCCATATCTATATTCATACACATAATATAACACATAATAAAAAATATAACATAAAGTTATACTTAAATCATAAGCTAACATCTGTAGCAGTATCTTTTCCAAGCATGTGATATGGGCTCTCTCCTCGGTTTAAGTCTAGGACTCTACACTCAAAGACCTAGTGCACTAAAACCACCGCTCTGATACCAACTTGTAACGCCCGCTACTCATACATAGTATACTAAATTTTTTTCAAACAATAACACATCAAAATGGGCATACTTGTACTCAAAGCACGGAACAAGATGTTATCAACAAATTTAATTTACACAAAAGGTCCTTACAAATAGCCCAGGCATTACAAATTTTAAAATCTAACACGACTAATGGACAAGCTCTAAGTTGTCCGTCTCTCTTTATCATACACCTTCCTTTATCACTGCTACATATACATGCAAAACAACATACAGCTCAAGTGTAAGCTTATAAAAAGCTTAGTGAATAATCTCCATCACTCTTCACAAATCTCTTTATCAACACGTGTTATTATCATCACCTCTTGCTAATCCCATTAGCAATTATAAATAACTCCACTTTATCTCTGAAACCTACAATCGCATTAGCTTTACAAAACACTAGCCAATTATTAACAAACATCAACTCAATAGTAAGTACCACGACTAGTACTGCTCATAACTCAATCCTGAGCACTAGCATGAACACATTATACATCTAACCGTGCTCCATCTCAACAACCCTTATGGCTGTATAATCGGACTCAAAACTCTGTAACACAACAACTCTAGCCTCAACTCTGTCTATACAATCATTATGTATATTTAACCCGGTTATTGTTACTCACATATTACAATTCACTATACCAGAGGTTACAACAATAACAACAACATAGAACACACACATATATATACCACATGTATCTTAACATATATCAAATATAACTGTACTCAAGTACTACGCCTACCGGGCTCCTATTCACTAGAGTTGGTTGTATCATAACAACTTGAATCAATTTTGAAACATCTAAAATCATCTCAATAACATCTAACTTAAAAATTGTAATAATTCAAATATGAAAAAGGACTATAAACGGTAAAGAATAGCGCTATCCCCAATTCCGGGTTTCTACTCATTTAACTGTAAAAATGCGACAATATCTTTCACAACAATAATCACACCAATAACTAAAGGAAGCATCTCCTAACCATCTACTAACAATATATGTGACAATTTATAGCTAAATCAAGAAATTGAAAGCTAGGGTTTCAAAACCCCAAAGACCAACAATTTACTCACCTCAACTATTTAGGAATCATGAACGCGTTTATGACGTTGGATTCGAGTATCTTATACTTCCCTACGAATCTTTCGGCTCAATTTGGCACAAAATTTCCCTAATATGCTCTGAACATGATTTTGGGGTGGTTTTCTTCGAAATGAGGAGTTTCTGCAAGGTAAAGGGTCTGCCCGTGAGTTAGCTTTGATAACCACAATATTTAGCGTCGCTAACTTCATATATTAGCGCCGCTAATATAAGAAAACGCCCCGTTTAAAACCCTAACTTTGAATTTCTTGATTTACCTTTAAATTGTCACATATATTGTTAGTAGATTTTTAGACCCCTTTAACTTGCAGAAAAACCTCATTTCGAAGAAAAACACCCCAAAATCATGTTTAGAGCATACTAGGGCGATTTTGTGCCAAATATAGCCGGAAGATTCATAGGGAAGCATAACAGACTCGAATCCAACGTCATAAACACGTTCATGGTTCCTAACTTGTTGAGGTGAGTAAATTGTCGGTCTTTGGGGTTTGAAACCCTAGCTTTCAATACTTGATTTAGCTATAAATTGTCACATATAATGTTAGTAGATTGTTAGTGGATGCTTCCTCTAGTTATTGGTGTGATTATTGTTCCAATCCTACACGACCTGTGTAGGCCTACACGACCTCACGACCCGTGTGGGTCTAGAAGTGCATATGATCACTTTCTAAGGCCTTTTACATGACCCGTGTGACACTACACGACCCGTGTGACCTCTTTTAGGCATTTTCCAAGCTCAAACTTTTTCCTAAAGTTTCTTTAACCACATTAACACATATAATCATCTGTTGGATCATATTTTAGTTGGTTTAATCTTTGCGTTTAAAAGGGCTTAAAATGAAAATATTGAGCTTTATGAGGTTTTCTGTCAGGACCGAAAACCACCTTGATTTTGGTGGTTATGACCGAAATTGTAGAGATTTCGGGTTTCGTCAGCTCAAAATTTTCAAATCACGTTTACAAAATGGATAAGGCTCTCTATGGTCTTCATCAAGCTCCACGTGCCTCGTATGCAACATTGACGGATCATCTGTTGCAGCAAGGTTACAGAAGAGGCATAATTGATCAGACTCTGTTCATTAAGTGACAAAATGCAGACCAAATCGTTGTCCAGATTTATGTGGATGACATCATTTTTGGGTCTACAAGTGAGGCTTTATGCAAGGAGTTTGAACAATTGATGAAGAAACGGTTCGAGATGAGTTCGTTAGGTGAGATGACGATGTTTCTTGGGTTACAAGTTAAGCAAAGTTCAAAGGGTATTCTGCTTCACCAAGGCAAATATGTGGAGCATATTCTAGAAAAATTTGAGTTCAAGGATGCAAAAGGTGCCAATACACCAATGACTGCTATCTTCAAATCCGGATAGAGAACCCGTTGATCAAACGTTCTATGATTCAATGATTGGTTCCCTTATGTATTTGATGGCCAGCAGACCGGACATCGTTTTTTGCAGTCTGCCAGTGTGCACGACATCAGGCTAATCCTAAATACTCTCTTTTAACTGTTGTCAAACAGATGTTTCGATACCTTAAAGGGAGACCTAAAATTGGGTCCCTGGTATCCAAAGAACTGTGAATTTGATCTTTATGCATTTTCAGATAGAAATTATGGGGGTTGCGACATTGACAAAAAAGTCCACTAGTGCTGGATGTCAATTTTTAGGAGACCGAGTGACTTCCTAGAAATTCAAGAAGCAGCAGACCGTGTCAACTTCTACAGCTGAGGCTGAATATGTTGCTGTCTCGGCCTGTTGTTCTTAGGTCATCTGGATGCAGCATCAACTCCTTGACTATGGTGTGAACTTTCTTGACACTCCTATCTTTTGTGACAATGAGGCTGCTATCCAAATTGTGAAAAACCCATCCAGCACTCTAAGACTACGCGCATTGATATTAAAATTCATTTTATTCGAGATTGCTATGAGCAGAAATTGATCCATTTGGAATCAGTCCACACAGATAACAATGTGGCGGACTTGTTCACAAAACATTTTGCTAAAGCTCGGTTCAATGTGCTGGTCGAAATGCTCAAAATGATACGTTTTGATGACTGTTAAATCAGTTCTATAAATACTGTATATTATTTTTGTTTCGTTAAATTTGTTCATGATTTTACTTTCTCAAAATTCTTTCCCATGCACAAATTTAGGGGGAGAATTAAAACAAAACAAAAATTACAAAACTTTAAAAATACAAAAATATTTTTTCTTATGTCTTTATTTTAAGAAAATCAAAAATCAAAAATATTTTTTTTCAGCTTATTAACTACAAACATTCTACCAAACCACCTTTCACATCTTTCCATTCAAACCATTTCTGCCGTTTTATATACCGACGACGCACCGAGTAATACCACTCACTGTTGAGGTAGCACTTAAGTGCTTGTGATTCTTACTGTTATACCATAGTAAGTTTGAAGCATTGACAACCTTTCTTAACCAAATCTAAAGGTTTCCTTTGCAACACAAACTTCTAGACACTTTGAGTAAAGCCACTCAGAGTCGAGAGTTACAAAGTCGGTGCGGATGGTTAGATTGCATACCGTTATCTATCACAACCAATCCATTCTCAACCTCCTCTATCTTTCTGTTGCAAGAAATAGACGACTCATCACCTTAAACTAAGTGGTGATGATATTTCAAAACTCTATGCCAGTGATCTCTGCTACAACACAAGTAGTAGATGTGAGGCATTAACAACCATTCTTACCTACAAAGCTTCTAAATTCAAGAGTTGGATGACTTAGTGTGATAAACCATACACTGATGACAATTCGAAAGTCTAGCCGATGGGTATGTCTAATAACCAAGACATATTACACGCTCATACCACACTTGACCTCAAACCTCTTCTAATAAAGAAGTTTGTGATTCAATGTGATTTTACCTCGCATTGATGAAGCATCGAAACTCTAGGTCAGTGATCGTTGTTATTTACCACAATCGCTGTGAGACCCCAACAACTTCACCAGATTCAAATTTGGCACTAGGATGCTACACTCCGCAGAGTTTGGATACCATTGAACGTCTAGCCAAGAGCCAACTCAACTTGTTTACTTTTCAACTGCATTGAGATCTTTGATTAAGGATATGCAGGGGCCAAAATCAAAATGGCCACAAGTAGTTCACCAATACTCAAACTATCGCAGTGCATTCCTCCGGGTTCACACAGATACTGCAAGAAATATCATTATGAGCCAAGGATAAATCCTTGAACAACTGTGGTGAGAGTCTATAACTCCGTGACCCACATGATTTGTAGTCAAAGATTGTATCGAGAAGCGCCAGCTAAAGTGAAGTTCAAAAGTTTCTATATAAATTTTTTGTTCTTGAAGAAGATGAAGCTTAACTCCATGTGATAGGTTGTTTGAGTTCATCCTCAGTTAGTTTGTTACTACATCTACACCTGTTTGTGATCTAGAAGAGATGAAGAGTCAGAATCTAGTCAAAGTCAAAGTCAATTCAAAAGCTGGATGTGCTGATTCATTACCTATGCTGAAGACCGGCTTGCCCAATGAACTTTTAATGTCTAAATTGAAGACAATATGATATTGAATATAAAGTGGTCTCTGCATTTGCTGTATGCTTTCAAACATCTTTACATGTTACTCAGTTGAGGGGGAGATTGTTTGAAGGTTGTTGCAGTGTTCAACCGAGGTCAAGTCTAAGAGAAGCCTGAAAATTAAATGAAAGCATTAAACCAAGGGGGAGATTGTTAGGATTTATTTTAGTGGTTTAATCTTTACATTTAACAGGGTCTAAAATAGAAAATATCAAAGTTTAAGGGTTGTTTGAGGATTTCGGCCAGGGACTGAAATCCCCCTGTATTTCGGTCATGATGACCGAAAACCAAGGTTTTCGGTGGGCCTGGCCTCACGATTTCGGTCTGCTCTTGATCCGTGGGCTTGGGTTTTCGGTCTGGGTAGTGTTAGTATATATAGATGTGTTTAGCCTTCATTTGGCTAGTTAGTTGTTTTGGAGCCTTATTCTAGCATAGAGAAATTTGTATCGTTTAATCAACTACGTTCTTCTGAACTAGTCGATTTATAAATATAATCGAGTGCGTTGAAGGATTATTCTCGTGTTTGATTGATTTGATTGATATCGTGGAAAGATCTAGGATAGTTTCGGGACCTACATCACCTAACTAATATTAATCATACCAAGATTAGTACATAAGAAATACTTCACCCTCCTCTCACTCATTAATCAACTCAAGACTCGAAGGCAATCACAAAAGATCGCCTCACCCTTACTCCAAGCAACTCATAGCTAAAACCACACTATTCTAAGGTAATAATTATACTTACCTTAATAAGCTTCTCAAGAAGAAAATGGGTCTTACAATCCACTTCAATGGTTAGATGTTGAAACATGTTTCTTTCTACTCATTTATGCCATTTTGACAGATTTCAACTAGTAAAGTTTCTAAAAACAGATACTGTCAAACCCTTAATACTCCCCTTCTAAATATCCCTAATATGATGCCAACCATTCATAAGTGTCAACACAATTTCAAATTTTATGTTCATGCATCTAATTTAGGCTAAAATAGAAACTTTTAGTTTCAAACGCAACTCTTTTACTCCATTTTTAGACTTAACCAAAACATCTTATTTCTTGATTCAAACTTGGTTATTTCTTTCTTATATACATATTCTCATCATAAGATATTATAATGTTCAAGTTTGAAGTCATTTTCCAACTTTTGTTTTTCATGTTTTAAACGACAACTTAGTTGCCATTTTTACCAAATTTAGAATTTTGACCAAATATAAGTAATCACTCATCAACCATTTCCAAGGTCAATTGTGTCATATAATATATCCAAATACTCTCATTTTCTTATCTTGTCCAATTTGAGAATTTACAAAAATTATCCTATCTTATTCTTTCTTTATGTGATGGAATTCGAGCATCCATTCCTTTCTTCTAATTCTCAAATCCAACTTTCTTAACAACAATTATCATTCAAAAATCCATGTATAAAACCATGACCAAGTTATTTTCCATCAATTTATAGATGTTTTATATATCGGATTCATCATAAGCCTAAAAGTTTCACTAACTTGAAAGTCAAATATGTCCAAATTTCAAACAACAAAGTGGTCTTGACTCTTGAAGCTATTATCAAACATGCACACTCAAAACCAAGCCAACAATTAAAACCTTACAATCATAAGTGGTCCTTGAATCCACAAAGTCTTAGAGCCAAAAAAATCCACCTTCAATTCCAACATGCATTGAGAATTTCATATTTGCTAAACTAGGGTTTATAAAATCAATTTATACCTTTCTGTCCAAATTTGTCAAAGCTATAAACATCTGAAATTAGAGGCATCTGAAACTTGAAATACGACCGTTAGGGCATCCGAGGCCATCATCAACTACATGCATTCAAATATTCATTCAAATCCATCATACACCCAACAAAAGTTTCATAAACCATCATACTTTTTGAAAACTCCAACATGAATCTCGAATTTCTAGTCAATTTGATGTTTTAAACAATTATGGTTCCAAGAATTTTCCGTAAATCTGACTAATCCTGTAGAAATCAGAGGAGTGGGGCTGTTTCTTATAAAAAATCCGGCCACCTGAGGTGCCCGACGTAGGTCACCACCACCATTGGGTTTGCTTGCCGACACAAGGCAGCGGCGCTGCCGCCTTCTCCTTTTACCTACTTAGACCTCTTACTGCTTCTTTTTCTCTCGAATCAGGAATCATGCACACACATAGTCATCGTGTGTGTTTGTGTGAGTTCGTGATTTGCTTCCCATTCTCGTGAATCTCAAGCACGATCCTTCTATCGCGATCCCTTTCTCTTTCTTTTTTATTCATACACATATAGACATGCAATCGTTGTGAGTATGTGTTTGATTTCATGATTTCAAATTCTGTTTTCCCGATTTTAGATTTTACGCGGACGAGTCTTTCCCACATAAAGAATACGCGAACACGGTTTGGAGAAACCAAGGATCTAAGTTTTGACTAGAAAAATGACAAGAATAACCTTAAATATGACTTAGATATATTTCAATAGTTTTTACGTATTTTTCGTGAAACTTTACAATACCATAACTTGCACATACAATATCCAAATTTTACAAATCTCATACCTTTGGAAAGGTGGGAATGAGCTTTAAAAACTTTCTACTATTGAATTAAGTCCAAATCTTTCCAGATTTTTTTGTTACAGACCGTTGAACATGGCCCTTAGGCCCTTTTTGTAACTTTTAGGCCATTATTAAACCTTCGTATCTTTTTCGTTATAAATCTAAATGTCTTGAATCTTTTTCTGTATTTTTTTTATTTTAAATATTACCAAAGTCTGCTTGAGTAATTTTTTTCAATTCCTTTGAGATTTTCAGATACTCATTTCCAAAGTTTTCACAATAAATATTTCACTTTTAATTCTTTAATTCACATTCTTCCCATATGTCATTAAGAAAAATTTTCAAATGAAGTAATACTTCAGTACGACTTAATAAAAGGTCTTAAGGCATAAGTTTCCATATTTTTACCATCGTAATAATGTCTTAGGTTATCAACTTGTGGTAATACTTCTGATAAATGCATATTCCTTTTGGGTTGCCATCAGGACCTAGAAAAACATTCAGAATCAAAATAAAGGAAAGGTTTTTCTGAGGTATATTCTTTTTAAAACATTCTGATGGCAACCCAAAAGGAATCAGAAAAACATTCAGAATCTGCATTTCTAATTAATTTAGTTCCAATATATTACTTAATTATTCTTGCTGAGGTATATTCTTTTTAAGTTATTAAGTTGCAATAATATGTTATAAACTGCATGATCTAGAACAATGTTCATGGAATTTCTGTGATTTGATCTTATCTGTCTTCCACTACATGTGTTGATGTGTTTACATGATCAAATCCCAGCAGTCGTATCAGAGCCTCTGTTCATAAGATATTAGCACTTTGATCTTAAATTGCTGAATGTGATTTCTTGTATGTTGTTAAAATCGATTTTATCATAGGGTTATGCTAGAAATTATGGATTTAAACATGTTATGATATTAGGATGCATGGTAGAAACTTGAATGTTCTTGTTTAAATGTTGTTAAAATCGACATTAGTAGGTTTCTTTATGCCTCCTTGCTTGTTTTTCAATTTTAGCTAGGGTTTTATGCGCCTCTTTGCTACCTGTTGAACTCTATAGGGTTTAGGAAGCGTTTTTTTGTGTCTCCTTGTGTACCTGGCAGCTAGGGTTACTGCCCTAGCCTTGCCCTACAAGTTTCCTAACTTGCTTTGATGCCTTATATGCCTATTGCCATAATTTGATTATTGAATATGAAATTATTGTTTATTTAATTGATTGTTAATTAATTTTAATTGAATAAATTAAATAAAATATTTTAAATTGTTTAAAATACATTTATATATTAAAATAATATTTATATATATAAAAGAATTATTTCAAGCAAAAACATTAGTCAAACCATGACTAGCTCACCCACAAGAATCATGTATATGGTTAGAAGGAAGGTTCTGAATGAGGTTGGCTTTTAAGTAACATTCACTACCCAACACCTCCACCGGCCATCACCTTTTACCATGTGTAGTTACCGAAAGGGTTTGATAGGAAATGCTTCTATCTCCAAGTTAAAAGTATTAACTTAAAGTATTAAAATAAAACCACGTTTTAATTATAAGCAAATGTGAAAAATGTGCTACCCATGAGAAATGCACATTCTCTTTATAATCTGCTGGTGGAGCTGTGTGAGTAACCGGCATGCCATATAAGGTTATAGTTAGGGATGATGTGACACTCGCGATTCTCAGTTGTATCTTGAGCCGGGCATCAGGCGGGTTCTAGATGGTCAATTCACCGTTTGATTCATGATCCACGACATCCCTGTCATGAATATGTGAATCTCACAGATCTAGGAGTTTCACAGTGAATGAAATAGAAAAAATGTTGTGTCTACCTTGATTACCATTGTGGTGTAATTACGACATCCCTATTCACATTACAACTGGGAAATCTTGGATCCTGGCCTTAGTAAATAAATTAGGTAATTATTTAAAGGATTAAAACTCAAACTCACATAACTAAAACTCTATTTTACAGATGTCTGCTAGTAACAATAACAACAACTCGTCTGTACTTGGACTCTGAGTCTTACTCAGCTTAGCATTACTTTGCATTGGTAGCTCTCCCTTCTTGGAATTTTCCATACTAAATCTTTTCAGTACCTTGTCCAAGTATGTACTCTGACTAAGTCCAATTAGTCTATTCTTCCTATCTCTCAATATTCTTATCCCGAGAATATAGGCTGCCTCTCCTAGGTCTTTCATGGCGAAACACTTCCCGAGCCAAGACTTGACATCTTGTAAGGTCGAGACGTCGTTTCCCATGAGCAGTATGTCATCTACATACAGCACCAGGAAAGTGACTATACTCCCACTAGCTTTGACATATACGCAAGACTCATCCTCGCTCCTAGAGAAACCAAATTCTTTGACTTTCTCATGGAAACAAAGATTCCAGCTGCGAGAAGCTTGTTTTAATCCATAGATGGATTTCTCAAGCTTACACACTTTATCAGGATACTTTGCATCAACAAAACCCTCTGGCTGATTCATGTAAGCATCCTCAGTCAACTTCCCATTAAGTAAAGCTGTTTTGACGTCCATCTGCCAAATTTCATAGTCATGAAATGCAGCTATGGCCAGCATAATCCTAATTAACTTTATCTTAGCCACTGGTGAGAAGGTCTCATCATAGTCAATCCCTGGGGTTTGAGTAAAGCCCTTCCCAACCAGTCTTGCTTTGAAAGTGTGTACCTCTCCGTCCATGTTGGTCTTCTTCTTGAAGATCCATTTGTACCCGACTGTCTTTCGACCCGGTACATTGTCAACCAAGTTCCAAACTTGATTGTCATACATGGACTTGATCTCGATGTCCATTGCCTCTTTCCACTTGGCAGACTTAGGGCCCGCCACCGCTTCACGGTAGTTAGCAGGTTCATCCAAATTTATCAGTGTCCTATCACTGACAAACGTATCTCCATCCGTAGTTATATGGAATCCATAAAACTCGGGTGGCATGCTAACTCTACTAGAGCGTCTAAGATGTAAGGATATGTCAGTTGGACCAACAGGAACTTCTTCCTCTTGTTGGTTGCTAGTTTCTCCTAAGGTTGCATTATCGGTTGACTCTTGAATTTCTTCAAGGTCAATGGTACTCCCAATGTCCTCTTTGAATATGAGTTCTCTCTCGAAAGACTCCCCGTCTGGCTACAAAGACCACGTCCTCGCTCGGTCTATAGAACAGGTATCCAAAGGACCGTTTGGGATATCCAATGAAAAAACATTTCTCGCTTCTCTCTGCGAGTTTATCGTGAGTCTCTCATCTAACAAAAGCCTCACAACCCCAGACTTTGATATGTGCTAATGAGGGAACTTTCCCCGTCCACATCTCATGAGGTGTTTTAGCAACCTTCTTAGTAAGGACAATATTGAGGATGTGGGTGGCAGTCTCTAAGGCATACCCCCAGAAGTGAACGGGAAGTGAAGCTCGACTCATCATGGAACGAACCATATCTAACAAGGTTCGGTTACGTCTCTCGGCAACACCATTCAACTATGGTGTCCGAGGAGGCGATAACTGTGAAACTATTCCATATTCCTTGAGATAGTGTAGGAACTCAATACTAAGATACTCTATGCCTCTGTCGGACCTGAGCATCTTTATCTTCCTGCCCAATTGATTCTCAACTTCATTTTTGAACTCTTTGAACTTTTCAAAGGTGTCTGACTTGTGATTGATTAGGCAGATATACCCGTATCTACTAAAATCATCAGTGAAGGTCACGTAGAACCGTGTGCCGTCTTTTGTGGTAGATCTAAAGGGACCACACACATCTGTGTGTATGATGTCCAAAAGACCTTCACCTATTTCAAAGGAACCCTTGAAAGGTGATTTTGTCATCTTGCCCAAAAGACAATATTCACATACATCATCCGATTTGAGGTCGAATGATTCCAACACTCTATCCTTTTGGAGTTGGGCGATGCGTTTCTTGTTAATATGCCCAAGACGACAGTGCCATAAGGACGCCTTTTCTACACCACTAGAAGAATCAACAAAGTTTACACTATGACCTAAATTGTCTACACATTGCACAGTTTCATACACACCATCACAAGGTAAAGCAATAAATACAGAAATGCCATTTTGAAAAACAGAGATAGAACCATTAGTATTATCAAATGAAAACTGTAAACCTTGTTTGAAAAATGCATGAAATGAAATAATATTCCTTGCCATTTCTGGCGAATAACAGCAATTAAATAGTTCTAAACAAACACCACTACTGAGCACTAAACTATAAGTCCCGATCTTGGTCCACCTCCCTACTTTCCCTTAGGCCCTGCAAATCAGAACAAATATGAAAACCACATCCTGTATCAAGGACCCAAGAACTAGAAGATGGTGACTTTCTAGAGATAGTGTATATACCTGCTGAAGACGGCTTGACCTTGCCATCCTTCAAGTCTTGCATGTATGTTGGGCAGCTTCTCTTCCAATGGCCCCGTGCTTTGCAATAAAAGCATTCAGCTTCCTTGGGGTTGGCATTGTGAGGAATGCCAGAAGTCTTTGGTTTTGTCCCACTGCTGGATGACCCAACATGGACCTTTTCCCTCCAATTCTGCTTAGGAGGGCCCTTTCTCTTCTTCCCCTTTCCACCAGTAATAGCCAGGACGACTTCATTAGCTGCGGGTACACTCTTACCCTTCATTCCGTCCTCAGCGGTGCGGAGCATGCAATGCAGTTCGGCCAGAGTGGCCTGAGAATTGTTCAGATGATACGCCAGCGTGAACTGGTCATATGAACTAGGTAGAGAATTTAGCACTATGTCTACAGCTAAATCCTCGTGAACTGGCATCTCAAGCTTCCTAAGCCTTTCCACGTATCCTTGCATCCTCAGCATGTGGTTACAGATAGACTCTCCATCCTTTGGCTTTGCATTGGTGAAAGCTTTGACTACTTCGCGCCTCTCTATGCGCTCCTGCTTGCGGAACTTTTCTGCCAGCTATTTGTGCATTTCATAGGGCCAGTAGTCTTCATATATTCTTTGCAATTCCAGGTTCATTGTGGCTATCATGATGCAAGCCACTTTGGTTGCATCATCAGAATGTTTCGAGTATTGAGCGATTTCTTCGGGAGTAGCATTATCAGGGTCAATTTCAACTAGCTCGGTTTCCAGAACATACTCTTTATGTTCAAACCTTAGAGCCATCTTGATGTTACAAATCAAGTCATTATAGTTGGTACCGTCCAACGTAACTTTGGAGCATAATGACAAGATGGAGGTAACATTGGAGTTAGATTGGGGGCGGTTTGATCAGCAGAAGACATCTATAAAAGAAGATAGTTTTAATTAGATATTAATAATGATCCTTATAATAACCCAATAAAAATTATAAGGCTAGGATCCTACAATAGCAATTTACAATCTCGAAGAGGGATGCCGTAATCAATATTGTAAATTTTATAAGGTTGGCGAATGACGATTCAGCCAATTCCACCGCGGAAAGATAATCATATTAAAATGGAATTCCTAGATTCTTTGAGATTTATTGAACTGTTCAATAGCATGTTTTAATCTCGGATGTGCCCCACTGTTTGTGACTGGGATGCCGAGGATCACAAACCGGGTGTAAATAACCATGCAAATAAGCTCGGTACTCTCGGGATCAGTTACCATCTCTAGTTGATGTGTCGGTGAACCACACACGCTCCACCAACAATGATAACACCCGGGAAACGCATTGCCACTCTTTATGAACCCCAATTGGCGTGCCGGTAAACCACACACGCTCCACCAATGTTTCATAAAGTGCAATGTGCAATTTCATGGATTAGCACCAATTCACATTTTTCCTAAAGTAACTAGATTGGGATTGTATTAAGTGTTCTAGTACTTTGAATCATTATACTTTTAGTGATTATTAGGCGGTCCTATCAAACCTGTTCGGCTAACGACCCTCCACTGATCAGGCGAGCGGTGGGCGAGAGTGTTCACCCATTAGACCGCCATTTTATAGGCAGTCTTCTTATACCCACTTTATAGACCAGCTTCGTAAATGAGGCCTACTAATGATTTGACTAACCATTTAATCTCATACATATAAAAAATAACTTCCTAGTTATAATATATATATATATATATATATATATATATATATATATATATATATATATATATATATATATATATATATATATATATATATATATATATATATATATATATATAAGATGTAATTTTTTAAACCTTTAAAAAATTGTTTTTGGTTTATCTTTTAATTTATTGTCGATTTAAGCTATTAAATTTAAAATTAAATTAAACCATTAAAACCCGATTTAATTATCTTTTAATTAACCAATTAATTAAATTAATTAAATTTGATATTTTAAACCTTTTAAAATATTACTAGATTTTATCTATTAATTTTTGAAATTAAAAACAATTTAATCGAAATTAATTAAGTCCTTTTAATTATCTTTTAATTAAACAATTAATTAAATTAATTAATTTTGCAGATAGGTGTCACAAAATAATCAAATTAATTTAAACCTATCCTTATCCCCTAATTTTCGATTTTTAGGATAAGAGGTTTAAGGTTTATCTATTTAAACAATTAAAGTTACCAAAAATAGAAAGCCTTCTAAACCTATCCTAAATTTACGCCAAGCAGGAGGGGAGGGGCTAGGGTTTTCGAAACCCTAACCCTAATTTTCAAAAAGGCCACATTAGGGTTTAGAAACAATAAACCCTAATTTACAGGATACAGTTATAGCAATTTAACAAGAAACAAGCCAAAAAGCTCTGATACCACTGAAAGGTTTTTTTCTACTATGAACTAAAATTCCTAAGTTCACATGCAACCTATATAGATCTAAGTTTTCTTCTAGTTAAACATATAACAAATCCTAAAAGGCCCAGAATATATAAACTAAAAGAAAAGATTAAGAAAAACCAACCTTTAGTGAAACTTGGAATCAAAGCAACAGAAATCTCTTGCCTCAAATGCAGTCACACCCTAGCTGGAGTCTTGGCTGAAAATCCTTGGGAGAGAGAGAGAGTCAAAATCGCAGGTTTAGGATTTGTGAGCCTCCCTATTTATAGGCTCCATGTGGTTATCAGATAAACGTTACATATAAACCTTTTTGAATTCGAATTAAGATAAAACCTTTATTTTAATCATTCAAACCATATTTATCTGTAAATATATATATCTTTCGAAAATATATATATCTATATATATATATATATATATATATATATATATATATATATATATATATATATATATATATATATATATATGTATATTCGGCCAACACCACACTCACTTAAAACTGTTACGTACTCAACTATTGAATAATTATAGTTTTAGTTCATGCACCTTTAATTAATTAATTTAACTGCCAAATTACTTCCAATTAATTCCAGAAAAATTTCTAATTAATTATTATAGTTTCTAATTAATATATTATCACTTAAATATATTAATAAACTATTTATTTAATTTCTATTGATTTATTAATCACATAATAAATCAATCTTTCTCTCTGCCGGACTTTCTACCAATCCTCCAACTATGAGGGCAACCCAAATGGACTATGCTACTATTAATTAGATAAATACTAATTATTATTCATGGCTTTGACACCTAATCCAACAGATCCAACAGAGTACGTCAACCTCCTGAGTTTTATGGTTTCCATATTACTGCAGATGGTGACAAACTGATCAGTGATAACACATAGGTTAGTAAGGATGAACCATCTAACTACAAGGAACCGATGCCAGGCCCTAAGCCTGCCAAATGGAAAGAAGCCATGGATAGCGAGATTCAGTCTATGTACAATAACCAAGTTCGGAACTTGGCTGATCCGACAACATGCCCAAAATCCGTTGGGTGTAAGTAGATATTCAAGAAGAAGGCTGCGATGTTTGGGAATGTACACACATTCAATGCCAGATTGGTTGCAAAGGGTTTTACTTAGACTCAAAGAATTGGTTATGATGAAACCTTCTCTCCAGTAGCCAAGATAAAGTCTATTAGAGTGTTACTTGCCATTGCTACATTTTATAACTATGAAATATGGCAAATGACTGTCAAAACTACTCCTTAACGGAAAACTATCAGAGGATGTGTATATGGCACAGCCATAAGGTTTTGTACACAACAAGTATCCAGATAGAGTGTGCAAGCTTGAAAGGTCCATTTATGGACTTAAACAAGCTTCTTGCAGCTGGAACATTTGCTTCCATGAGAAAGTCAAAGAGTTTGGATTTTCTTGAAGTCAGGATGAATCTTGCGTATATGTCAAAACTAGTTGGAGTAATGTAGTATTTATGGTACTATATGTCGATGACATACTCCTTATAGGAAACGACATCCCAACATTGCTAAGTGTGAAGAGTTGGCTTGGGAAGTGTTTTACTTTGAAGGATCTGGGAAATGCATCGTATATACTTGGTATAAAGATCAATAGGGATATATCAAAGCGTCTAATAGCACTAAGCTAGAGTACATACCTCGAAAATATCTCAAAGAAATTCAGGATTCTTGATTCCAAAAAAGGACTCTTGCCCATACAACAAGGGATTAAACTAAGTAAAGAGCAAAATGTCCCAGGATAAGTGATGAACTGGATATAATGAGTCAAATCGTCTAATAGCACTAAGCTAGAGTACATACCTCGAAAATATCTCAAAGAAATTCAGGATTCTTGATTCCAAAAAAGGACTCTTGCCCATACAACAAGGGATTAAACTAAGTAAAGAGCAAAATGTCCCAGGACAAGTGATGAACTGGATATAATGAGTCAAATCCCATACACTTCGGCTATAGGATCGATCACGTATGCCATGATATGTACTCGACCTGATGTCTCATATGCTTTAAGCATGGTGAGCCGATATCTGGACAATCCTGGTGAAAGTCATTAGGCGACGGTGAAAAACATTCTTAAATATATGAGAAGACCTAAGGACATGTCCCTGGTATATGGAGGAAAATATGAGCTAAGAGTAACTGGGTTTAGTGATGCAAGTTTCCAAACAGACAAAGATGACTCTTGCTAACAATCAGGATCGGTGTTCATATTGAACGGAGGAGCAGTTACCTGGAAAAGTTCAAAGCAAAAGTCGGTAGCTAACTCAACGTGCGAGTTCGAGTATACAGCAGCGATTGAAGCTGCAAAGGAATCTACATGGTTGAAGAACTTCATCGACGATCTTGGCGTTGTCCCCAGCATCAATGATCCCCTTGAATTCTGCTACGATAACGATGGTGCAGTCGTATTGACTAAAGAACCTAAGAACCATGGGAGATCAAGACATATACTAAGAAATACCACTATGTTCAAAACCGAGTTGAAGATGGAGGCATCGTGGTGGGCAAAGTACCGTCATAGGATAATACAGCTGATCCTTTCACCAAAGCATTGTCACAGCCCAAGCATTATGAGCATACGAGGACCATAGGCATTAGATTTGCTAGCGAAATGTCTTAAACTTTTAGTTTATAGTTCGAATAATCGAAACCTAGAGCAGTCTTGATTGTATATGACTTGGTGTTTTATTAGGGGAGATTTAATAAAAGGCTAATTAGCCACTATTTCATTGAATTATCACTATGTTTCACTTTTGCATGTTTAGAACCCGCTTCCCGAGTGTTAATTCACTCAAACCTCCACAGTCGGTCATACTCTTGGAAGCAAGTAGGGATTGCGACTAACCTTCATGAACACTTGGTAGAGATTCAAGTATTGGAACAACCCACACCTAGAGATTACTTCATGGATTTAGTCATAAGTAATCTAGGATGATAATATCTCTTATTCTTCAAACCGAGATACATAAGGATTTGCACTATGATTCTGTCATGCATTGGTCTAATCAAATGTTGTCCTTAATTTGTAGATATAAAGGGTATGTATGTGTATGACATGATGAAATAGACAGAGACTATGTAGTCAAAGTTTATATATTCCTTCTGCCCTAATAAGGAGAAGCGATATATGTGGGCCCCTCGATGATTTGATGTTGACAATAAGAGCTTCTCCAAGCCTTGACTAGGTTGACATGTTCGATCTGTGGTCCGACGGAGTCATCATAAATCACTATCGGGAAACAATCTTTGAACTATCAGGATCCGACTTTTTCCATGATCCGGGTTCATCATGATATCTTGAGAACGGATGAATAAAATATCTCTTATCTAGGAGTCATCTCTTTTCATTGATCAAAGTTCAACAAATGCATTGGATGACTCACTCTGTTGATTATCAGATTATATTCAGACCACACCAAGTTGACAACTTGTCCAAGTGGGAGATTGTTGGAATAATGTCCAAGGTCATCAACTTGTGGTAATACTTCTGATAAAAGGAAGAGTCCTTTTGGGTTGCCCTCAGGACCCAAAAAACATTCAGAGTCAAAATAAAGGAAAGGTTATTTAGTTTATTAACTTAATGGAATATAAATTAATTAGAAACTAAAATAATATATTAATTGATAAATTAATCTAGAATTAATTATGAATCAATTAAAGGGACTGGACTGTAATTTATTAAAGATTAATCAAAGGAAACTAGTCTGGGGGCTGCGGCCGCCAAAAGGATCCTAAGTTCGAAACCCTAGGAGCCCATGAAATATAAATAAAGGCCTTGGGGTAACAACCAAAGGCATCCCAAGCTTTATTGAGCCACCAACCTCCTCCCTCCCCTTCCCTTCTACGAAATTGTAACACCCGGCTTTTAAAACAAAACACCCCTGAAAATTTTTCATTTAAAACAAAGGTTCCAATATATAAAACCATAACAAAAGGGGTATCTTTTATTAAAAACGGGTACAAGTGTATCAAGAAGAGTATAAAATACCATAATCTCCTTTGAAGCCGGGCTGCTACTGACAGCATCTATATGTCCCACTTCTTTAGTCACGGACTGTGACTTTTCCCCTATCAGGATCATGCTAACCTGCAGGGACATTTAACAGATAACGTGAGCTATAAAGCTCAGTGAGTAATAATCAAATAATCTCACAAAATAAGAGAATATTAACATTCATATTCTTTCAACAATTTCTGTCCCATATTTCATAGTCATAATTGACTGCACCATATATCATGGCTATATAAGCCGCACCATATGTCATAGCTATATAAGCCGCACCAAACCATTTTCAACATTCAAGTCATAGCCCTAAGGCCGCACCAACAGTTTCATCATTAATTTCATAGCCCAAAGGCCGCACCAGCTGGGTTCAATAACCCGATATCATGGTCATAAGACCGCACCATTTGGATTCAAAGTCAAATATCATAGCCATAAGGCCGCACCATTTGGATTTGACCATCCAATATCATAGCCATAAGGCCGCACCATTTCCATATAACAATATCATAGCCATATAGGCCGCACCAGTTGGATATAACATCCATTATTAAATCTGTTCTTTGGGTCATTAAATCAAATAAAACTTGTTATTTAAACATCAAATCAAATTAAATCTGTTGGCCACAAAAGCTATATCAAATATATTAGATCTTATCTCATAGCCACGGCGGTCGTAAAATCCTATAAGTATCATCACAAAATGCTCATGAATTTTGTCCCACTTTTGCCTAGACTCACGGTTCCGTTCTTGTCATTTCAATGACTCACGGCTTATCCGGTATTGTCTTTTTATTGACTCACAGCTCCGTTCTTGTCTTTCTCAGACTCACGGCTTATCTGGTATTGTCTTTTCAATATATCTTTAAAACTGTCATTTTCGTCCCCCAAAGCTGTTTCAATCTGTAACAGTCCAATCAACACATATCATATACGATATAAGTGAGATTACTCACCTGGATACTTGCTGCAATTGTATCTCGTTATTCTTTGCGCATGCTTTCCAATTCACTTGGCAAATACCTATATATCCATTTGTATACACAATGATTATAGTTTAATAACCATTTCAGTTTACTCTACTATACAAGAGTCCAATATAACACAATTGGGGACCATTTCCAATCATTTTCGAGCAATAACCATCATTATAAAAATTTAATACACTTCCCGAAATACGCGTATTCTACTACAGTACCTTCGGGAGGTCGTATTCTCATTTTAATAATTTTCCATGAAGTTTCATACCATATTAGACCTATATTTAAAATTTCAGGTCAAACAGACAAGCCTAGCATCGAAATCATACTTGGAAATTGCTCAAAATTTTAACAGGAGGTTTTATGGTTTCTGCCGCAACCACGCGTCGCGACCTACACCCTGGTCGCGTCGCGACTGCTGCTGGTACAAACCAGTGAGTCCGATTTTCATGCTATAAAGTCTCATTTTCTCATATTAAGCCCTTAATACACGACTTAATCAATAGAGTTTGTTCCAATACCAAAACCCTTCATTTACTTCAAGTTTTAGACAATGGAATTGGTGATTTCAACCCATTTCTATAACTTCCCGTTTTCACAATTTTGGTCCAAAAACCGAAATTATTAAGTTTTAATCACTTCTACTGATTATTCTCATCTCTAGCAACATTTGGAACTCATTAAAACCCATTAAAATCCACTGGATTGTATAAACTTGTTTTCTAGGGTTCTTAATCAAAATTCCAAATTTCAACAATAGCAACATACTTTCAATTTGATATGTGTTCTTACAACACAAACATGAGGCTTAGAATTCATTTAAACCTCTTGAACCATAACTGTAATGTCAGTTTCAATTCATCCCATAAAGAACACACACATAACTTAGGTTAGAATTTCAAAGTACTAACCTTAATACTTGAGACTTCCAATTCCAAGTTACACTTCCAATTTCAACTTTAATTCTTCAAGAAATTCCAGAGATTTCAGCCGCGAATTCCTCTCCCGATGCTTCTACACATTTCTGCACATAATTATGGAGATATTTCTCCTTTTATATTTTCCAGATTTTCATTTTAGCCCCTCAAGTCCTTTTCTTGAACTTTTGGCACTTTTCTCACTTGTTATCACATATAACTCTCATTTCTTATGTTTTTACCACAAGTAAGCAATATTTTTACATAATTGGTCCTTCACTTGGTCAAATGACCAAATTACCCTTTTATGGTAAAATGACCAATTTACCCCTTTTTGCTAGAATTAACTTCCGAATACTTCTCACAAGTATTTGGTGTTACAGAAATCTCTTCCCTCTCTAGGGTTAAAGTTCTTTGCTTCTAATATGTCTAGTTTTTTGGTGATCACGGGGTATAATCCACTGCGATTCACACTTTGGATCCTGATCATCCTTGCAATCGTGCCCTTGGCTAGAGCACAAAGAATAAGACTTGTTGAGGTATATTCTATTTAAGTTTAAGTTGCAATAATATGTTATGAATTGCCTCATCCTGAAGAATGTTCATGGAATTTCTGTGATTTGATCCTTTTTGTGATCCACTGCATGTGTTTATGTGTTTATGTGATCCAATCCCAACATTTACCTTCTTGGACCATTTTGCCTTTCCATTGTACATCTGATAATTGTGAATATCAGTTCTTCTCCACATCAAATATACTTATACTAACTACCCATTTATCCAAAAAAAATTATTGTCACAATTATCTACCTCTTAAAAGGATTTCGTCCTCGGAATCACTAAGAAAATGATAGGATTAACATGTAATTACATTATCTCATATGAATTAGAACTTCTCAATATGTCCTTAATAAAATTCTTACTTGAAATTCTAATTTCATTGTGAAGTAGCTATATTAGTCATCCCCTTGACATTATCCACTTCCACTTCTCATGTTGCATTCAGTTAACTCATTATCACTATAATATATTTCTACTAGAATCGTTAACGATTCCTTACTTCATATGTCCTAGTATGTTTGACTTTTCCAAAAGTCAACATATGCACCAACCACTTTCTTCCTATCACCTAGCCCCTAAGAATGATTTTTTCTTTAACATAATGGCTCTCCAATAATGGAGTGTACTAGTATTCATATAATAGTTACCTGACCATTTACTCAAAGTATCATTCTATTTTTCATTCCTACTTAGTAGTTAGTCTTTAGGCTTCATTTATGTGAGTCTTTCTTTCCTTTGACTTCTTTTACCATGAGTAATATTGACTATTAGATTAGTCATGTCAAAATATCAGTTTAACCTAATACACATACATCATTTAGCTTGAATCATTCACTCATCTAGTCCTTGAACTTTACTAAGTTCCAATTATATTTGACCATTCATATTGGTCATTGTATTTAATGTATTAACATGATGGTATTAATGTAGATTATTAGAGAATCAACTACCTTATTGTCTTTAGATGTGTACCAGTCGTTCTATCACTATCAGTGACTTTTGCACCAATTCTTACCTTTAGAGTTCATAATCATTTTTCATAATTTAGAGATTTCTAATTTCTTTGGTTCCAACTACTTGTTCTCACAACATCCATTATCAAGCATTCATTCTTTTAGATGCATCAGTGATGATTAAAAATCTATCTTACACATTCTAATATTCTAAAGTCAACAATGGTTGACAGTCAATCCCTGATCAATGATCATGATCGTATCATCTACTAATCGTGCAACACTCGTGTGGTTTGAGCAATGGCCTATTTCATTTTTTGGATAAAGTCCTTTGTATCATCATCTCGTTGATGACATGCATGTTTTAAGGTATCCTATTATGTCTTTCATCATCCCTTGATCTTCTATTGCATTCAGACCATCAAGTCCTTAGACCTGAACTTGAATTATTCCCTCAATATGAATATTCATATGGCTAAGTATCCATGGTCATCCCATCTACCCCTTAAACGAAAATGAGGGCGTTTTTTAAGGTCCAATTCCCTACTTGATTTTCGCATGCAAATAATTCATCTCCCATTTTCCTTATCTTATTTATCACAATTTGATGACAACTTTTTGACACAATTAAAATGTCAATTTTCCATTAAGTCATAACTAACTCCATATGAGATGACATGAGACTACCATGTCATTTGAATCAATTAATCTTTCCAATCAAATATCACCTTTATTATAATAATCTCATGACGAGAACAGTTGCTTCATTACAGTCCATAAGGAAATTTTCTAAGTATCAAATTCATGAGCTAATTCCAGCTTAGCTAACATAATAATCTTACTATCCTGAAGACAGATACAATGTGGTTCGTAAGTTGTGAATTTATAAACTTACATCCTGAATGCCTATCATCAAGCATTGGATGAACATGTCATCAAGCCCTAAAAGTTCATGATAGTCACTACCAGTAGTGACCATCAATTGCTAGTATGCATATGTAGAAATTTATATTTCATAGCAACTTTTTGATCTTAAGAATTCCATGAGAAGATGTGACACACCTTCATTTTCTGAGCTTGATGATGCATAAGCTTAAGATGAATAATATCCTTCTCGATCTTCAAGATTCAGTGATTATGTTTGTCATATTTACTTGTCAAGTCACCATACTTATGTCTTAATCGTTTGCCTAGCCTTTAGATGCTTTCACTTGTTGTACTCATTCAAGTTTGGAAGTCAAATCTTCCCACTTCTTAATTATCTTGTTATTCCATATATTTAGCTTACACTATCTTCTAGGGTTCTTTGCCTTGATTAAGCATTATACGTTCTTTTTCTAACCAACATACATAATAATAACTATTAACAGTTATTCTTGAGCCCCATGGTAGTCCATGAGTGACATTCAAGGTTGCTACCTTCGATCTTTCTTCCTTACTTGTTTCTACAACCATAGGGTTGTCTCCAGATAACAAAAGCCAACTCTTTACCATCTACATTTAAGAGTAACTGCTTCATAATTCCCATTTTGGTGGCACATACTCATCATACTTCTTTAAATGTTCTCAGTCATACTTCATCTTATTCAAATAAGCACACCCTATAGTGTAAGCAACCTACATACATAAGGCACACCAGTTGTCATATTTGTTCATTTCATGTTTTTAGACTAGGTGGTACATACCCACTATATTATCTTTGATACGTTCAATTGTACTTGACCTTATTACATAGGTATCGCAATCCTATGTTATTTAAAACATTTATCTCCTCATTACTACCTTCTACATATATCCCTTGCCAGATTTCTATGATTTCTTCGTGATCCCACCAATCTCAAATACATATGTTACGATTATGATAGTACAGGCCCATATTATAACCGTAACAACCCATCTTTCAAACACCTAAAATGGTGTTATCGTTTATAAAAACATTGTACGTAAAATTTTGTATTTTTAAAAACTTTCTCATGACTTTAAACAATGTCTTTTAAAACATTGGTCCTAACAAAAACAAATAAGTTTAAAAGTAATTAAACAACATTTGGTGTTACAAACTTATATCAAAACAACCATAGTAAAGCCTTAAAACATCTCAAAGCTATGTCCCGCAACATATCTACAAAATTTTGGCATGACCTCTAGGTTAATCGAATAAAAACATACTGACTCGACTCAATCTAAAATAGCCCATAAAACTTGGGACAACCAAAACACCACTACACATCTATAAGGGAATTCTAAACCATATACATAACATCTCTCGATTACATAACATAAATATATCGTATTAAAAGTAACTCTATCTTCTGATCCTCTTTTCTATCTATGTCCACATGAGAGCTTCTAAGTCCTTTCTTTCTATCCTCTGATGTCAATCTTTCTATTCCTGAGTACATATCATTTAACACAAAGATACGTAAGACAAATATGTCTCTTGAGATACCTGGGTTTTAGACTCAAGCATTTATAAACATAACATATATCATTTTCAAAACCATTGTAATCAAATCATCTATTAACACTTTATTTAATAGTTCATAAACAAATCATTTCATAACATTTTTTGTAAAAATCTTTGTAATTTCAACATACCAACATTTTTATCATAAAGCATTTCCATAATAAGATTAGATGAAAAACCTTACCAACATAAAACATTTCACTACTTGAACTTGATTGGTATTCAATCATAACTGGATTTTTATAGTTAGGGCATTAATCACCTTAGGTGATACCCCAAGTTTAGACTACGATAGAAAGAACAAAATTAGTCCACTCTAGCCTCATAAGTTTTAGGAGATCTACTTCGCGAAGTGGTCGGTACCACCCCATTAGACTCCTCTACATTCCCTTGTGAGAATCTCATCACCCGGGCACAAAGAACCACGTTCTTTGTTCATACTATTGTATTGCATATATGCATTCATCCATATCTCAAATACCAGTCATTTAAAATATAACATTACTTGACGTCAAATTACTCATTTGAAATCACATTAAGGCTAATGTCAAATCATTATTTTCAAATCATATTCAGCTTAATGTCAAATCATACTTTCAAAACATAGTTTGCTTAATGCCAAATCGTACTTTCAAAACATAACGGTAAACATTCATAAGCATGACATGGATGGTAAAAGTTACATATAGATTCACATTTAAAAGCCACATAAAACTTTATAAATACTTGCTAATTCAAGCTATAAAAACCATTTTGAAAATCATTACACATACAACATTTAGCATAACATTGAAGATAAAACATTCAATATTTAAAACTTGTTGCTATTTACCCAGCAAAAATCCTCATGTACTCACCTCGGTAGTTAGGTATGTCTAGCTACATTGATCCACTAACTCTAAGCTTTTACTGCTTCCAAACATCCTTCAACCTCCTTAGCAATCTGCTCAATTTGTCTAAAAATCAAAAATTCCTTATGTATTAACCTTGAAATCAAAATACTTGCTCAATTCGACCCACATCACCACCGTCGGCCACCCCTAGCTATCGCCGACCACCACCAACGCACACCAGCACCACCTCCGGCCTCCACAGTAGCAATCCACTATTGTTTCTAATTGTTGCTATCCCTCTTTCTCCTCCTTGCTTCTCCTGCCTCACTCTCAGAGCCTCTCAATCTCTCTCTGGTGCTAGATTGGAAAACAAAACACGCACGCACACACACACACATCGTCGAGTGTGTGTGTCTTCCTTTATTCCCTAAAAAGTCGAACTCCCATTTTGCTTTTCCTTGTTTCCTGATTTTACGCTAATATGTGAAGTCATGGTCAACAAAAAATACCAAAACTTGATTAAATTTGGTAAATTACTAAACTGCCCTCGGTACCAAATGCCTTAGCATATAATCAGCACTCAAGTCTTATATTTTCCTGATTTTTCCTCAAAATTTATGGCAACATAACTTCCATATACGATATCAGAATTTTATAAACTTTATACCGTTAGAAAGGGGGGAATGAGCTTAACAACTTTCCCCTACTGACTTAAAGCTGGATCTGAATAGAGTTTATGTCACAGACCCTGAAATATGACCCTTTAGCTATTTTTGTCACTTATTGGCCATCTTTAACCCATCATAACTTCTTCGTTATAACTCCGAATGACCCGAATCCAAAAGTTTACAATTATTTTCTTCTCTTTTTAAATCCCAAATTTCCATTTTTGTCCCTGGAGCTTTCAATCAAATTTCCAAATGAAGTAATACTTCAATATGACTTAATAAAAGATCTTAAAATATAAATTCCCAGATTTTCACATTCCTCTACCATTTCGCCCTTCTATATACATTTAAATTTGTTTGGACATCGAACTTCTTATTATCAAGATACTTAGCATAAAATCCTTATTCCATATATTAAAATTTAGGTTGTCACAGTAACCACCTATACATATTTGATTATGGCATCACCACTAGGTCTCCTCGTCCATTAGTTCAGATTAAATTACCACACCGCAATATATATTCTGTTAACATCAACTAAGGAATCTTATTTTTCATAGGTATGTGCCTTCATAAGTGTGAACAATTAAGGAAAATAAAAACATAATTTCCTAACAGTGCAGCCTTATCTTAGACTCAGCAGTCTAACCATCCTATAGGTCTGCAACCTACCTTAGGTTCTTGGGATTCATAAGCCTCTCTTATGATGCATCTAATCACAACCTTAGATTTCTTGCTTATGGTCTTATCTAAAGTCAATATTCTCACTTAAGCGTTGCACATCCTAAGCCTAGGTTTGAGTCTCGACACCTAATTCGCTTAAATTATGTCTTTGATACTAACCTGTAACGCTTCGATTTTCATGCAACTTAAATGGTGTAATATTTTATATAACTTTTTGTTGAAAAAGATCATATCTCAAAAACCTTCCTTTGGATATGAAAAAAACATTATGAAGTAATATCTCCTCTTTTAAAAACTTTTCTCATGGCGTCGGGTCATGTCTTAAAATTTTAGTCGCAATAGAAACAAATAAATTTTAAAAATATTCAGATAGCTTCGGGGGTTACAACTCCATATCAAACTAGAAAATAAAAGCACGTTAGGAATAAAAACCATTACATCAACGAAATCCCACCACATCTAAAATCTCATTTTCTACCGGTCATCTACTTGTTTCTATTCCTCGTATCTAGATCCTGGAATAGATGGCATGAACAAGAAATACGTAAGACGAAAACGTCTCGTGAGTGACATGGGTTTTAGACTCAAAACATTATTGAAAATGTCTTATAACCAATATCATATATTAGGCAGATTTAGTTTCAAAATTCTTTGCAAAATAAGTCATACGAATGACCTTTACTTTCTGAAAACATCTTTACAATTCAATTCATATAAATGTCATTTACTTCCAAAACTCTTTCTGAAATCAACTCATATGAATTACTCTTTATTTCTAAAACTTCTTTCAAAGTGGACTCATACAACAACACTTTCAAAGTATAGATAATTCATTTCTCTTTTACGCATTAACATAGTTCATGCAAAAAATGCAAGTATGTAATGCATGATTCGCGCAAAGCTGACTGGTTTCCTACCTGCATCGTAAGGTCTAAAAGATCATGTCACGTTTCTGACAATAGTTGGCAGTTATATACCACGTCATATGGTCTATAACAACCAAACGTTGACCAAAATAGGAGAACAAATCATCCTATATAGGCGTCGTAGGAGATTTCTACTTTGCAACGGGAGGTACCATCCCAGTACAGTCTTGTTGTCCTGGTACGAGGACGTGTCCGGACATCACTCGACTCATATGCAATCATACTTTATGTATGTATGCATTTACCAATTTCTTTTATGCAGGTCAAGAACACAATGTCATGAGATGCATGTACAATGACATAAGCATTCCCAATTTAATATTTCATAACTTACATAAAAATCAAGTTATCACAAATCATGTAACACGTATTAGGATTCTTTTGGAAAAGAATTCATAACATGAGCACATAGTAGACTTACTACCAAAGTGTTATTGCATAAGCATAGTAGCTTTGAAGCCAAAACAATCTTTCAATAATAAATTAGGTTAAATGACAGAACATACTTTCAAAATCATCGCATAAAACTTTCATAATCATAACATAGGAAGAATGATTTGTAATTCATTTAATACTCAAACATCATAAAAGCTTTGTCAATAATTTGTCATGTACCCCATATTGGGACAAAGCTACATCTACTCACCTTAGTATCTAGGTACATGTAGCTACGCTAAGCCACCCATCTCTTGTATTAGTCTACATAATTCTAGTCTTTCGTTATTTCCATGCTTTCTTCAATCTCTATTGATTCAATAAGGGATTAGAACTTATTAGACAAATAAATGTACAATATTTGTCTAATCATTCCTTGATCTACTTCTAGGCATTATCTAATTTCATTTCGATGACTAAGAATGAGTCTCAAAGCATAACAACCATTTTGGACGATTTTACCCTTTTGACCAAAAATGGTATTTTCAGGTTTCTACTATGTTACTTTAGCAACACTATAATATTTACACCTCTGTAAGTGCACTTCAATGATTAGATGTTATAATGTTCAAGTTTAACGTCATTTCCAACTTTTCATTTTTCATGTTTTAAACGGTTGCCATTTTTAGCAAATTTAGAATTTTTATCAAATATAAGTAATCACTCATCAACTATTTCCAAGTTCACTTGTGTAATCCAAATACTATCATTTTCTTATCTACCCCAATTTCACAATTTACAAAAATTATTCTATTTTAGTCTTTCTTTAGGTGATGGAATTCAAGATTCCATTCCTTTATTCTAATTCTCAAATCCAAGTTTCTTAACAATAAGTACCATTCAAAAATCCATGTATAAAAGCATTACCAAGTTATTTTCCATCATTTCATAGATCTTTTATATGCTGAATCCATCATAAGTCTTAAAGCTTCTCTAACTTGAAAGTTAAATATGTCCAAATTTTAAACAACAAAGTGTTCTTGATTCTTGAAGCTATTATCAAATATACACACTCAATCAACCAAGCCAACAATCAAAAACATACAATCGTAAGTGTTCCTTGAATCCACAAAGTGTTAGAACAAAAAAAATCCTACTTCAATTCCAACATGCGTTAGGAATTTCATATTTGCCAAACTAAAGTTAAAAAAATCAGTTTATACCTTTCAGCCCAAATTTGTCGAAGCTTCAAACATCTGAAATTGGAGGCATCTGAGACTTGAAATCGAACACTTAGGGCATCTGAGGCCACCATCAACTGCACGCATTCAAAGATTCATTCAAATCCATCACACACCTAACAAAAGTTTCACAAATCATCATACTTTCTAAAAATTCCATCATGCATCTCAAATTCTTAATCAATTCCTTGTTTTAAACAATTATGGTTCCATGAGTTTTACCTCAATCTGACTAATCCTGTAGAAATCAGTGGAGTGGGACTGTTTCTTATCAAAAATTCGGCCACCTGAGGAGGTTTCCAGCGCAAGTCATCGGGGCGTCGGTTTTCCTTGCCGACGTAAGTCAGTGGCACAGCCGCCTTCTATTTCTCCCTACTTCGATCTCTCACTTATTCTCTTTCTCTCGAATCAGGAATCACGCACACACATAGTCGAAGTGTGTGTGTTCGCGATCTTCTTGCAGTTCTCATGAATCTCAGCCTCGATCCTCTAATGCAATCCCTTTCTCTTTCTTTTTGATTTGTAGACGCACATACATGCAAGCGTTTTGTGTGTGTGTGTTTGTTTTCATGATTTCTAATTCTATTTTTCCCAATTTTAGCTTTTATGCAAACGATTATTGCCCATAGAAAGAATACGCAAACCCGGTTTGGGGAAACCAAGGAGCTGATTTTTGACTAGAGATATGAAAAGATACCCCTATATATATATATATATATATATATATATATATATATATATATATATATATATATATATATATATATATATATATATATATATATATATATATATATATGACTTGGATATATTTCTCAAGTTTGTACCTAATTTCTCTTAAAGCTTTACATATATGTATATATATATATATATATATATATATATATATATATATATATATATATATATATATATATATATATATATATGACTTGGATATATTTCTCAAGTTTGTACCTATTTTCTCCTAAAGCTTTACAATTCCATAACTTGCACATACAATATCCAAATTTTACAAATCTCATACCTTTAGAAATGTGAGAATGAGCTTAACAACTTTCCACTACTAACTTAAGTCCAACTCTTTCTATAACTTTTGTTACAGACCCTTGAACATGGCCCTTTGGCCGTTTTTATCACTTTTAGACCATTTTAAACATTTGTATCTTCCTCATTATAACTCCAAATGTCTTGAATCTTTTTCCTATATTTTTGTTACCTAAAATATTTCCAAAGCCTCCTTGAGGACTTTTTCTCAATTCCTTTTAGATTTTGAGATGCTAATTTCCAAAGTTTGCACAATAAACATTTTAGTTTTAGTTTTTTAGTTCCCATTCTGGCATAATTAAGAAAAATTTTCAACTGAAGTAATACTTCATTATTACTTAGTAAAAGGTCTTAAGACATAAGTTGCCATATTTTTTATAGGAAATAGGCAAATAAATAAACATAAAACTCTTAAGTTCACATGCAATCTAAATGATCTATGTTTTCTCTATTAAACATATAAATAAGAACATCAAAGGAAACCATATGGCTTTAATAGAAAATTACAAAGGGCTTTAGGATTACATACCTTCTTGTTATTATAGCAAATAACAAGGATTCCTCTTCTCGTAGAGAAGCAAGCATCACAAGTGTTGTGCCTCTAATGGTTCAAAGTCCAAGAAAAAGTTTATTATCGTAATTATCATATTAAGAAAAGCTCGCTATAAAACCTTAGAGAATGATTATATATTCTGCTTGAGAGAGAAGAGAAATTCCAGAGAACTGTCTACTGGAATGGCGCAAAGAATGAAGTGCCAGAAGGAGGGTATTTATAGCCTCAAGGGTGATAAAGGATAAACCTTAGAGATAAGCCTTATTTGAATTTAAACCGGATAAATGTTTTATTTTTAAATTCGAAACCCTTTTTACCGGTCCGCGTCACGCCCGTCACGACTCTCCTTTGCACGCGGTGCGCGTGTTACTTCAACCATAATATTCTATAGTTCAACTATTGAACAATTACAAATCAGCCCCTGCACTTTTAATTAATCCCAAATTAGTTCCAATTAATTCTAATTAATTCCAAACAAGTTTCTAATTAATTTATCATCACATAATAAATTAATAAACTATTTATTTCTCTCTCTATATTAACCTTAATACCATTTGGACTACTGAGGCCAACCCATAACGATTGTGATACTATCAATTCAAGTATATACCAATTATAGTTATGGGTTTAGACACCTAATCCAATAGACTCCCACTTGGATAAGTCTTATTAACTATAACTGCTAGTATAACTTCTAAATCGACCAGCAAATTGTAGCTTCCAAAAGCTGCTGCCGAACTCTGACCCAGACAGTTACGCATCCTAAGATAAGTGATCATATAATCCTCTGTTCTGCAAGATATCATTTGAACATGAGACATGGATAGGAATCACTCTCATTGTCCAAGACTTTTTTCCCAATTTCAGATTTGTGATGATATAGGACTTCTAATTGAACACATCAATTCAGTCCTGCCTGGCCCCAGCACTATAAGTCAACTCCAAATCACCGAGGGGCCCAAAGATATCGCTTTTCCCGTTAGGGCAAAAGGAACGAATAAACTTTGACGCATATGCTTCTATCCTTTGCTAATAAAATCATGCATAACAATATGTTTTGTAACATCAAGTTACTGATGCGTTTACGCACTACCAATGTACAACCGACTTGTAAATTACAACTCATATATATCCGTTTCAAGATCATAAGATATTATCATCTCAGAATTACTCGTGATAGAATCCATGAAGTAATTGTCTAAGCGTGGGTTTATCTAATACTCAAATCCCCATTTCTAAGTACTCATGAACATTGGAGCTACAATCTACAATTCAATTCATGACAATCTTAATTCATTACTTACTTCCAACAATATGAACGACTGTGGACATTTGAATAATCATATTATTCGGGAAGTAAAACATGCAAAAATGAAACACAAGAATAAACAATTGACAAAAGGCAGTAAACAATACTTATAAATAATTCTCTATTATTTAATCACCAAAAGTCAATTACATTTACTTTGTTACAAGTTTCAAAATAAATATCTAACTACCAAAACAAATATCATCTCTCAGACCAATGCTCCTAGCATGTTGATTGTGCTTGACCCTACTCAGAGCCTTCGTCAAAGGATCTGTAGGGTTCTCTTCAGATGATACCCTCTTCTGATGTAATTGTACTTTCTGTCGATATGTCTAGACTTTCCATGATCTCTTGGTTCCTTACTCAAGGAAACCGCTCCCTCATTATTGCATAATAGTTCCATTGGCTCCTGAATGATCGGGATTACTCCAAGGTCACTGATGAAGTTCTTCAGCCAAGCCGCTTCCTTTGATGCTTCACTTGCAGCTATGTACTTGATTCACAAGTTGAATCAGTCACTGCTGTTTGGAACTCTTCCAAGTTACCGCTCCACATTTAGAAGAAACACCCAGCCCGATTGAGAATGAAAGTTGTCTCTATCCGTCTGAAAGCTGGCATCATTGTACCCATTCACTCTCAACATATCACTACCACCAAGGACTAGAATCATGTCCTTTGTCCTTCGCAAATATTTGAGAACGTTCTTAAATGTTGTCTAATGAGCTTTGCCTGGATTTCCCTGATAGCGTCTGACCATGCTCAAAGCAAATGACACATGAAGGAGAGTACATGTCATAACATACATGATCAACCCTACAGCCGAAGCGTAAGGTACCCGACTCATATCAGCTATCTCCTCATCTGTACTAGGACTTTGAGTCTTACTCAATTTGGCATTGCTCTGGATAGGTAGCTCTCCTTTCTTAGAATTTTCCATACTAAACCTCTTTAGTACCTTATCCAAGTATGTACTTTGACTAAGTCCAATTAGTCTCTTCTTTTGACCTTTCAAAATTCTTATCCTGAGAATGTTGGCTTCTTCTCCAATGTCTTTCCAATCCAAGACTTAACTTCTTGCAAGGTTGGAATGTCGTTTCCCATGAGTAATATGTCATCGACATATAACACCAGAAAAGTTACTATACTCCCACTAGCCTTGATATGTACACATGACTCATCTTTACACCTAGAGAAACCAAACGCTTTGACATTCTCATGGAAGCAAAGATTACAGCTACGAGATGCCTGTTTCAATCCATAGATGGATTTCTTAAGCTTGCACACCCTATTGGGAAACTTTTCATCTACAACACCATCTGGATGACAGATGTAAACATCCTCAGCCAACTTCCCATTAAGGAAAGCGGTTTTGACATCCATCTGCCGAATTTCATAATCATGAAATGCATCTATGACGAGCATTATCCTAATAGATTTTATCTTGGCTACCGGTGAGAAGGTCTCATCATAATCAACCCCCGGGTTTGAGTGAATCCCTTCGCAACCAGTCGATCCTTTAAGGTGTGTACCTTTCCATCCATGTCGGTCTTCTTCTTGAAGATCTATTTTCACTCAACTCTCTTTCGACCTAGCACATTATCCACCAAATTCCAAACTTGGTTGTCATACATGGACTTGATCTCGTTGTCCATTGCCTCTTTCCATTTAGCAGCCTCAGGGCCTGCCATTGCTTCTGTTAGTCCCAATAAACGCTAGATCTGGTTGGTATCAATCAATCATACTTGATTGGTGGGGAATCCCCACGAGTATGAATCGAAACACACAATAACACGCAATAAACCTTCAAATGCACTCGTTGTATTAATCAAACAACTGGTACATAAGGTTGTTATTGATCGAACACAATGAATATTCAAGTAATGCTCCTAGTCAATCAATATGGTGTCTAACCTAAAAATGACACACAAAAACACTATTTATACTTAACAATGACCTAAGCCCACTCGCACCCAAGCCCACCGAAAACGACAAGCCAAGCCCACCGAAATCCTATGGATTTCGGTCAATACCACTGAAAACCAGGAGGTTTTTGGTCCAGACCAAAAACGCCATTCAGGCCCAATATTTTCTATTTAAGTCAAAATAAATGTAAAGATTAAACCAACTAAAATATGACCTAACAATATCCCCCTTGGTTTAATGCTTTCATTTGACTTCAAGCTTCATCTTGTTCCAAGCCTTCGGTTGTACACTCCAGACGAATTCTAACAATCTCCCCCTTATCAAGCGACGGATGTAGATGTTAATAGCTTTCAGCACGTTGCAGAGACAACTTCATTTTCAGTATTGGACTTTCTTCAGATTTGACTTTGAACGCATATTGGGTATAGGCTTCGGCATAGATCTTGAAATCAGGACATCCAACTTTAAATTTGACTTTGATTCATTCTTGGAATCTGATTCTTCACATCTTCACTTATGATCACTAATGGTACAAATGTAGCAACAAACTGATTGATGAGGAATTCAACGCAGCTTGTCACATGGAGTTATGCTTCAGCTTTCTCTGGGTTGAAATGGTGGTGTTGAAAATGTCAAACTTTACTTCTGGCTCCATCACTTGGAAGACTTCAATGGATTGTCTTCGACTATAGCCAGTGCGCATTGATGACCAAAAATCTTGTGGGTCACAAAGTCATAAAACTCTCACGACAGTTGTTTAAGGACCCAGCCTTAGCTCAGGAGGAGACTTCTCACAGTATATGTGTGAACCCGGAGGAACGCACTGCGATTGTTTGAGTATCGAAGAACTACTCGTGGCCATTTTGATTTTGGCCCCTGCATATCCTTGATCAAGGATCTCAATGCAGTTGACAAGTCAACAAGTTGACTTGGCTCTTGGCGAGACGTTCAATGGTATCCAAACTCTGCGAAGTGTACCATCCTAGTGCAAATTTTGAATCCGGTGTAGTTGTTGGGGTCTCACAACTATTGTGGTAAACAACAACGATCACTGACCTAGAGTTTCGATGTGTCATTAATGTGAGGTAAAATCACATTGAATCACGAACATCTTTATTAGAAGAATATCAGGGTCAAGTGTGGTATAAGCGTGTAATATGTCTTGGTAACTAGACATACCCATCGGCTAGACTTTCGAATTGTCATCAGTGTATGGTTTATTACACTGAGTCATCCAACTCTTGAATTAGAAGACTTATAGGTAAGAATGGTTGTCGATGCCTCACATTTGCTACTGGTGTTGTAACAGATCACTAGCATAGATTTTCGAAATATCATCACCACTTGGTTTTGAATGGTGAGTCGTCTATTTCTTGCAACAGAAATATAGAGGTGGTTGAGAATGGATTGGTGTGTGTGATAGATTACGGTATGCAATCTAACAATCGACACAGAATTTTTAACTCTCGACTTTAAGTGTTTTTTCTCAAAGTGTCTAGAAGTTCGTGTTGCAGAAAGATTTTGAGGTTGGTTAGAGAGAAAAGTTGTTACTGCTTCATGCTCATTGTGGTGTACTAATGAGAATCGTCAGCACACAAGTGTTACCTCAGCAGTGAGTGGTATTACTGGGTGCATCGTCGATAGGTAAGGAATGTCTTAGTGATTCACGATGATAGTGAAACACATCTTTGACATGAGAATTTTGGATCTGTATTCCTGATTGGTATTGATCATGAACATTGATGATCGTGCAAATTATGTTAAAAATATTTTTGGATTTTTTTAATTTTCTGAAAGGAAAGACATGAAACGAAAAACATATTTTTGAATTTTTAATTTTTCTGAAAAGTAAAGACATAAAAGTAAAGGACATATTTTTTTGTATTTTTGAATTTTATATTTTTTGTTGTTTTATAATTCTCCCCCTAAATTTGTGTATGGAGAGAATGAACAAATTTAACTAAAACAAAAAGTATAAAATATACAAAAATATTAGTCATCAAAACGAATCAAATCGGTTCAGGACAAAGTTACATTTTCAATCTTCAACACCTCGTTAAATATGATCCCCACATGATCGTGCCTCTCTCCCCTCCCGCAAAGGACACATACTCTCCATAAATAATTTGAGTGGCGTGCATTTGAGAGATGTTTCCTATCATGTGCCTGGAACAGCGATTATCATCGAACCGAGGTCTGATGATATTCCTCCATAGCTGCTCCTGCACAGGATGCAGGATTAATTGGTATTGGGAACCGAGTCCATTTTGAAACTGGGTCGACCATTACCATCCACACACTTGACTCTTTCCCATGACATGTCCTGTTTATCAGATAAAGAACATGAAGAGTTAGTAGGACAATTAGATGATTTGGAATATTGGCCTGTGGGTACCCATCGATAGTTTGGCTTGAGTCTCTTGTTGTTTGAACCGATGGGTGTATCAGCACTTGAGTTTGAAGCAGAAATCCCCCTTGATTTGTGCTTCTATTGTGAGTGTGGACTCGAGGAAGATCATTGAGATGAACTCGACCTTATCGATTTCGATTTGGTGGAGTTATCTTTCGAATCGGTCTTCTTGTCCTTGGGGCCTGCTTCTTGGCCTTTGTTGCATTCCAATCACCGTTACATGACCGTGATCTTGAGGACTTTCTTTTGGAAGACCTTCCCTTTGGTATATTCTGCCAGCATTGTGCGTAGAAGGGAACATATGCATGGTGTGGAGCATACAAATGTTGTGGACAATTACGAGCAATGTGACCTGCAATCCCATAATTAAAGCGTGTTTGTCTTTTCATCGGGGCCTGATTGGAACTTGGTCGTCGACCAAAGGTATTACCACAGGTATAGGTACACGCACATTTAGGACTCAGTCTTGGTCCAACAAGAAGGTCACCTTCTTTCACAAACTTCGGTGGTCTAAATTTCCTAACATTAGGATTTTTTGAATTTAACGCATCACCACAAGAAGTTGCAGAATCAGAAGCAACGGTTTTGGTGCAATCATTTGAGACAGCAGAGGATGAAGCATCAAATTTTGACGAGTGTTCAGCAGAACTAGGCCCCTTTTTGTCCTCCTCGCTTGCACTATCACTTCATCTGCACAGGAAGAAGAGGCATTTGTAGCGTCCAGCTTAACACTATCAGTGGAGCTGGATTGAGTTGCGTGAACAAAGATGGTTTCAGTTGACTGCTCTGTCTCTTCGGTCTCAAGGGGTGGGGTAAAATTGTTATTGTAACGAGGTGGAACGCATTTATACCCCAAACCCTGCTTTTCTGCCCTTTTCAGTTGATGCTCGATCATCGATTCGACTATCGCGCTTGACCCTTCGAACCTTTTAAAAATAAAATCAGCATCTTGAATTTTTGCTTTCAAAGAGTCACGCTTGGCAGCCCATTTAGCAATATCTTCCTTCGCAAACTTGAGATGACAACTTTTGATGCTAAGTTCATCTTGTATTTGTTTAAAAACGCTTATTTTAGCTTTCAGATTTTCTTGTAAGGGTTTAATTTTCTTTTTAAGACCATAATTGAGATTTTCGAGTTCAAAAACTTCTCTAACGATATTTTCGTTTAGTTCACTATATTTGTTGATTATCTTTTCGCAATGTGGAGTGCATGGTTTTTCGCAAGCGTCTTTTGTCGTGGTAGTCATTGTTTACAAAAAAAAAAATTAACCGTAAAACCTTAAAAGATTAAAATTTTGACCGAAAATAAAAAAACTTTCCCAGTTCACTTGAAAATAATTTTAATAGGAAATCAAAATTTATTTATATATTTTTTTATTTTAAAATACCGTCAAAAATTGGTTTTTTTTTTTAAAAACGGTTGGTTTTGATCTAATGAAAACAAAATTGGACCAACTAATTTGATTTTAAAAATTGGTCAACTTTGGTGACGAGCTGCGAGCAGGTTTTTTCTTTTTACCTTTTTTATATTTTTTGATTAATATTAAATTGAATAAAATTAATAATGACTGAAAAAAAAAAAAACTTTCGAAAAGGATTGTTGACCAAGGCTTGATTAAAAAAATGGACCGGATGAAACCCTTTTTTTTTTAATGACCAAAGAGGAAGTTTAAAAAAAACATTTGGGCCGATTAGGATTAATTGATTTTTTAATTAAAGTTGGGCTGCGCCTTGGTGAGATCTCGCATCCGCCATGTTTAGTTGTATCTTCCAAACACTCTTCACCAGCCGCCGTTTCTCTTCTTCTCTTTTTCGTATTTTCGCATCAGCCAAAAAATGTATCGAGAACAAGGAGGCAGCCAGCGAAATCTCCAAGGGTGCAGACCAAAATCTCGCAAGCTCTAGTTGGAATTACCTTTCAACCGCGGAAATCAGCTGTGCCCTAACCGAAATCGAGAGTGGCCGCCGAGAACTCGAGAGATATCGACCGAAATCTGCTGCCGCCACCGAGCTCTATGAAGATCTGACCGAAATCCTCTCCTCAGCCGCCAAGATCTCCGAATGTGGACCGAAAACCACCAGAAAAAGGTGAAACCCTAGCCAAAATCAAAGTTGGGCCGCCGAGATATGAAGATAGGACACCGAAATCACAAGAAAGACCTAGATGTACCACCGAAATTCTTCTTCTAGCTTCCGAAAACCTTGAAAATCAGATCTGAAACATGTTTTTTGCAAAAATTTAAAATTTTAAGGATCAAAAACACTAATTTTTCAGATCTGAAACACCAAAAAATATGAACACGATGAACACTAAAATCCAACTCGTCCAAACAGCCAAAAACGCCCAAAAATGCCAAAATTTAATCAATTATTTCGGAAAAAATTGATACCAACGATCAAAATATTGATTTGAAAGGCTATGATACCAATTGTTAGTCCCAATAAACGCTAGATCTACTTGGTATCAATCAATCACACTCTATTGGTACGGAATCCCCACAAGTATGAATCGAAACACACAATAACATGCAATAAACCTTCAAATGCACTCGTTGTATTAATCAAACGACTGGTACATAAGGTTGCTATTGATCGAACACAATGAATATTCAAGTAATGCTCCTAGTCAATCAATATGGTGTCTAACCTACAAATGACACACAAAAACCTTATTTATATATAACAATGACCTAAGCCCACTCGTACCCAAGCCCACCGAAAACGACAAGCCTAGCCCACCGAAAACCAGGAGGTTTTCGGTCCAGACCGAAAAAGCCATTCAGGCCCAATATTTTCTATTTAAGTCCAAATAAATGTAAAGATTAAACCAACTAAAATATGAGCCAACAACTTCCTTGTAGCTAGCTGACTCATCCAAATTTATCAGTGTCCTATCATTGACAAATGTGTCACCATCCGTAGTAATATGGAAACCATAGAATTCGGGTGGCATGCTAACTCTACTGGAGCGCCTAAGAGGTAACAAATTGTTTATCGGTTCAACAGGAATTCTTCCTCTGGTTGAGTGCTACTACCTTCTAAGAATCCTTCACTGGTTGACTCTTTAATTTCTTCAAGGTCAATGGTGCTCCCACTGTCCTCTTTTAATATGAGCTCTCTCTTGGAAGACTCCTCTTGGTGCTAAAAGACCACGTACTCACTAGGTCTGTAGAACAAATATAGAAAGGACTACTTTGGGTAACCAATGAAAATACACTTCTCACTTTTAGCTGCTACCTTGTCATGAGTCTCTCGTCTTACAAAATCTTCACAACCCCAGACTTTGATATGTGCTAACGAGGGAACTTTCTCCGTCCACGTCTCGTGAGGTGTTTTGGGAACCTTCTTTATAGGGACAAGTTTGAGGATGTGGGCGGCTATCTCTACAGCATACCCCCAGAAGTGAATAGGAAGAGAAGCTCGACTCATTATGGAACGACCCATGTCTAACAGGGTTCGATTACGCTTCTCAGCTACACCGTTCAACTGTTGTGTCCTAGGAGGAGTCAATTGTGAAACTATTCCACATTCCTTTAGATAGTCGTGGAGCTCGATACTAAGATACTCTCCACCTCTATCGGATCTAAGCATCTTTATCTTCCTGCATAATTGATTCTCGAATTCATGCTTGAACTCTTTGAACTTTTTAAAGGTTTCTGACTTATGCTTGATTAAATTGTTATAGTCATATCTGCTATAATCATTTGTAAAAGTCACAGAGAATCAATTAGCATCCCTTGTGGATGATCTGAAGGGTCCACACACATCCGTATATATGAGGTCCAACAAACTTTCACCTTTTTCACAAGATCCCGTGAAAGGTGATTTTTTCATCTTTCCCAAAAGACAAGATTCACATGCTTTTGAAGTTGGGCAATGCGTTTCTTGTTAATGTGTCCAAGATGACAATTCCACAACCATGACTTGTCTATACCATTAGATGAATAAATATGAAATACACTATTACCTAAATTATCAACACACATCACAGTTTCATACACACGATTACAAGGTAAAGCTTCAAAAGTCAAGACACCATTCTTATAAGCAGAAATAGCGCCATTCATATCATCAAATAAATATCTAAAACCTTGTCTGAACAATGCATGAAAAGAAATAATATTTCGCATAGCAACAATTGAGTAAATCTAAACTAACATCACTACTAAGAACTATACAATAAACTCCAATCTTGGTAACAGGAGAAGATCGCCTATTCCCCATGATCAGGTCCATTCTTCCGTGCTCCACCTCCTCACTTTCTTTTAGTCCCTACAAATCAGAACAAATGTGAAAACCACATCCTGTATCAAGGACCCAAAAACAAGAAAATGATGAGTTATTAGAAATAATGTATATACCTGCAGACGATGGCTTCACCTTGCCATCCTTGATGTCTTGCAGATACTTTGGGCAACTTCGTTTCCAATGCCCTTTCTCATTGCAGTAAAAGCAATCGGCCTCTTTGGGATTTGAGGTGGGGGATTGTGATGTGGGCCCTAGCGTGAAAAAACGGGCCCTTATGTTTTCAGAAGCCCAAGACCGTGTGACAAAAGGGGCTTCACGGAAATGGCCATAACTTTGGCTGCGGGGCTTCGTTTTGGGCCTGCGACCAGCCGAAGCGAAGCTTGCAACGAGGAACACAACGTCCTAAGGTCCCGTAGGGGCCTTGCCCATTTTTGAGCCCAAAAAACGCTTTCTGGATGAGTTTATGGGCCATTTTTTTTCGTAATTTAGGGTTTTGTTTTTGGGTTTGTGTTTGGCACGTGACTCTTTTTAGGCCATTCAAATTTTTGCTTCTTATTTAGGGTTTGTTATGTGCCCTAGCTGCTCAGACTTGATTTTTATGAAATTTCAGTTTTTTACCCCAAAAATTCATTGTTCTTGGTTTGAATAGAATTTGAGCCTAACTACATGATTTGTTGAATTAACGTTGGTTAGAAGAGGTTGTCCTGGTATTCAGTGAATCAATAGGATTAATCTGTGTTTTGTGTTTTTACTCTACATCAGATTGTCAGAACTGGGTCTGGCCTTTGGGCCATTGTTAGATGACCCAACATAGGCCTTGCCCTTCCAGTTCTGTCTTGGAGGACCTCTCCTCTTCTTCCCCTTTCCTTATCCAATGGCGAGAACGGGAGTACTGGCAGGAGTGGTGTGACAATTGTCAAAATTTAAATCGATTCTAGATTTAAATACACCCGATTGCACGTGTAGGCTCATCACATGATAGACTTAGTAGTTAAAAACTATGTTTTGGCCTACTAGAACCTGGGAAACAATTAGAAACTAGGGATACAGTACTTAGATTTCACATTAATACGTAAATTCTACAACTGCTTTAACTGTATCAACTGTCAAATTCAGGTCATTCCTTGACTTATATAAGTCGCATTAGACCTTATAGCACTGACCTTACTAATGGTAATAAGTCAAAAACCTCGTAGATGCTTGAATCCAATTAGAATCTAGGACTAGTATACTTGACTTTTACAATCCGTGTGAATTGTTCAACTACAGTAGAAAATGCCAATAAACGGCTAAACAAACTATAAATATTATTTATAGTAAAATACTTATGAATAATTCAAAACAAAGTAAAAACACTAAATTTCATATTATTATAGTTGTTGAAATATTTATAAGATCACAAAAGTCTTAAAAACTAAAATTTATAAATTTTGACATCTAAAAATTTATAAAAATCTCTAGGAGGCTCATAATATCAAATTAAAATAATAAAATTATTAAATATAATCTAGAATGCATAATTTTTTATTTCTAACATTAATTTAATATTTACATGCTAAATAAATAAAAAATTAAGTCATAAACCTTAATAAAATTTTATACAAACAGATGGAGTTTTATAAAAACTAAAGAAATGAATTAATTTTATAAAAATTGAAAGAGGAAAACCTCTCTCACTCTCCATGAGCCGACGCTTCCTCCCAAGACACCCATTTCCCATCATTTTAGACATTAAGTACACTTACACACTCTACACCTTCACCACTCATTTTTCACTCAATCTTTCTCCCTCCTCTCTCTCATCCACGAAATTTTCAGCCATGAACACCCATGTAATTCACTACCAAAGGTAAGAAAAGGATGAGCTTCAAAAATCGGATCCAACAAGTGTTGTTCAAAGGTCACAAAACCTTGCATCTTTTCTTCACTTTCTTTCATGATTTCATGCAACTTTCTTCTTCTACTTCTAAAAATCATGAACATATGCATAACCCAAGGTTTTGATGATGATGGTGGTAGAACTTCACTCAAAACATCATGCATGTTGCATGAATGTGAAGTTTCATGACCAAAACCTATGTCAAAATCAAGAAAAATGCACATGTTCACTAGTTTGATGGAAGATCATCACATGCATCTTGGTTTTTCTTACAAAAACTGATTTTGAACTTTTAGAACTTATGCATGACCTTCAAACCTTCATGCATGGGATGATCTTCATGTGTAGAAGCTTGATAAACAAAGTCAGTTACTAAAAGCTTCAAAATGTGCATGCAAGATCAAAAATTCATGAAAATAGTTAAAACAATTTTTCTGATCAAGTCCGATTTATCCTAAGTTCATAGTGATATGGAATAATTAACTGCAAATTTTGAAGACTTACTTCCTATTTTTCGGATCTATAAAAATATGACAATAATCTATAGTAATAATTCAAATAAATTACTTGTATAGGTTAATAAATTATGAAAACATTCCTTGACAACCTATAAAATGTGTGGATAGTTCCCATAAAGTTACACGGCTTTTTGCCACTTTTTGCATTACTTTTTGGATTTCTTTTTGTTTAACCCAAATAAATCATAAAATGGGGATATGGTCAGTAAAGCTGGCATGCAATAATTTTCGCAGCCTTTAGACATTATAAGAAGTTTATATAAAACTTTTGAGAATTTTACAGAACCGCTTTGTAATTTTCCACGAATTTATGTGTTTGTGGTAAAATAATGAATAAAACACGGATAAAAACCATCTTTCTTCTCTGGTTGATGAAAACCAGTCTGCTTTCATCCCTGGTCGTTTGATCACCGACAACGTCCTTCTTGTTCACGAGCTCATGCGTGATTATCATCGTCATCGTGGTCCTCCTAGGTGTGCTTTTAAGGTTGATATTCAAAAAGCCTACGACACGGTTGACTGGACTTTTCTGCGAACCATCTTGTTTGGGTTTGGTTTCCCCGATCGTATGATTGACTGGATCATGACATGTGTTTCCACGATTGCTTACTCTGTGAGTATCAATGGGAATACTCATGGTTATTTCGACGGTAAAAGGGGCCTTCGGCAGGGTGACCCCCTCTCTCTTTATCTCTTCACTCTTGTCATGGAAGTGCTTAACCTTATGATCAAGAGAAACATCCAAGATTCTGATTCTTTTAAATTCCACAGACAATGTGACGATCAAAATATCACCCATCTCTGCTTTGCCGACGATCTCCTTCTCTTCTGCCATGGTGATAGCTCTTCGGTTAAACTCATATGTGACTCTCTTGAGGAATTCTCTGGGGTTTCTGGCCTCCATCCCAACATTGCGAAGAGTGAAGCTTTCTATTGTAATGTTGGTGAGAGGACCAGGGCTGCCATTGATCTTATTGTTAAGTTTCCGAAGGGCTCTTTTCCTGTTCGATACCTTGGCGTTCCTCTCATCACCACGCGTCTTGCCCACAAAGACTGTAAAGGACTTGTTGATAAAGTCAAATGCAGGATTAATGACTGGAAAAACAAGTCTCTTTCCTTTGCTGGTCGTCTCCAGCTGATCCTCTCTGTCCTTTCTTCTACTCAAATCTATTGGGCTTCTTTTTTTATTCTTCCTAAATCTATCTCTAACGATATTGAGAAGCTCATGAGAGGTTTCCTCTGGTGCCATGGTGAGTTGAAGCGTGGTAAAGCTAAAGTATCCTGGAAAACTGTATGCCTTCCTAAGGAACATGGTGGGCTTGGCATACGTAACCTTGCTATCTGGAATGTTGCCCTTATTGCTTCCCATGTTTGGAGACTCCTTTCCAAGAAAGAGTCCCTATGGGTTAAGTGGATCCACTCTTACCGTTTATGTGGACGTAACTTTTGGGATGCCCCCAAAAAATACGGTTCTGGATTTGCCTGGCGTAACATCCTAGATATGAGGGATAAGATAAGGAAGTATATAGTTTCCCAGATTGGTGATGGATGCTCTACTTCTGCTTGGTTCGATAACTGGCACCCCGCGGGCCCTCTTTCTAAATTCTTGTCTGTCCGTGACATCCATGATGCGGGTTTCACTCCTGATACAAAGGTTGCTGACTTGGTTCTTAACGGATCTTGGGTTCGGCCTCATTGTTGGAGAGATTCCCATACTGCTCTTCTTTCTCATAACCCCCCTACTCTTTCCACATTCGTCCCTGATAATCTCCTTTGGAGATCTAGAGACGGTCAACTCTCTCCTTTCTCTGTTCGTTCTGTTTGGAAGACTATTCGCCCCTATCATCAACCGGTCTTTTGGTTTCATCTTGTTTGGTTCTCCCAGAACATCCCCAGACATGCTTTCATTCTTTGGGTTGCTCTTAAAAATCGCCTTAAGACTCATGATAAAATCAAAATTTGGGACACTAATTCCAATCTCATTTGTGCGTTCTGCGGGGACTGTCCGGATTCCCTTTCTCATCTCTTCTTTGAATGCTCTTTCACTTCTTTGGTTTGGCATGACCTCCATCATGTCATGAATCTCTCCTTCTCCGCTGATAGCTGGTCTGATATCATTAGTCAACTCAACCCCATTAATAAGAACAAGACCATTTGGTCCATCATTAGAAGACTTGTTTTTGCTGGAGCGGTCTACCACATCTGGCGGGAAAGAAATTTACGCATTTTTACAAAAATAAAAAGATCTCATCATGCTATCGTGAATATTGTTAAGGATGATATCCGCTGTAGACTGCTGAGTCTTTCTTTGAAAACTTGCACTAATGTTGATTTGGCTAAAACTATTTGGACCCTCCCTTAATTTTCTTCCTCTGCGCTTTCTTTTTTCTATGCTTGTTTTGGCTTGTATGGTTTGTTTGTTTTGCAGGTTGCTCTCCTTTATGTTCTTGTTTGCTTATGGTTCCTTCTCTTGTTTTGGTTCCTAGTTTAGCTTGTTGTCCGTTGGGGCCTGTCCCGATGGATTTTCTGTTTTTTGGTGGGGAGTCCCCAGCCTTATATTGTATTTATTCTTTTTATTAATAAAATTTGCCAGAGGTGCCGCCCTCTTTACCCAAAAAATTAGATTAAAAACACAAAATTTGTAAAATCGGGTTGCACAAAAACTATAAACTCGGGTTGTCCTAATTAAAAACAGGTTTTGATAAATTTTCCAAGTTATATAAATTATATAACAGTTTTAAAAAAATAATGGGCAATTTTATAAACTATTTACTATTTTGTTTATGAAATTTGAGGTATTTTCAATGAATTTAATGGAGTATTAATAATTAAAAATGTATAAAAATTATGAAAACTTCAAATAAACTCTTATTTGTAATAAGGAATGAAATTAAATAGTTTGGTAACTATTAATGATCATTTATAAGGTGTTTTTTTGAAAATTCTTGGGTTATAGAACACATTTAAATGCTAATACGTTAATAATTAAATTCCAATTGTAAAAATTTGTCATTTGGAATTATTTACAAGTGAAATAATATGTACAAAATTAATATTTCTGAATATGGTTGCATTTTTATATGAATCCAACATTTAGAACCAATAATGACATTTTCTATGTAGAAATAAGCATATTTGTGATGGATGACTAATCTATAATCTCGATAGCATGTTTCCCTTTTCATAGGATCTCGATAAGTTACGCGTGGATGTACCCGAAGCATCGATAACACCTTCCCCATTTCACAGTGAGTATTCACAGCTCCTTTTTACTATTTTAATTTTGGGGTGGAAAGCATGATTTATTACCTTGCAAATTGTTTTGAATGCATGCTTTTATTTATACGCAAATAATGTATGCTTGAGACTCTATCATATGCAAAGTCCGCGATTTATTCTATTACACAACCTGTTAACTCATTGATGAGACGATGGTTTATATGGATAGCGCTATTTGGGAATGACAACCCCCAGCCACATGGCAATGTGAGTGCATATTACTAATATACTCTAGCATGTTGACGATAAAAGATGACTGTTAGGGGCGATTCTGGTCTTTAGGATTGGTTCTGAACTCATGATTTATATACTAACGATCGCGCTGCGATCAAAATTGCATGTGGAACATTTTACTTATTGGCAATGCATACTTTTAAACGTATATGAAAATTTTAAACTATGTGTATACTCAAACTTGTGAACTGACCAACTATTTCCATAGTTGACCCTCATTTTTCATGCTTTTGAGGAATCCTTTAGTAAGTGGCACCTAGAGACACATAACTTGTAGAAGCATTTCACATGTGTTGTTTTTCAAATATATTGTTATTTTATTTGCAATTGTTCAAAGTTTATTGTAAACTGTGATGTTTTAATACTATGGTTGGTGTTGTCTTAAACTTTTGCTATGAGACCCTTTTATACTGTCATATTGCGTGTTTCCGATTTAGCGGGGTGTGACAAGTGGAGGGTAGACCCTTTCCCTTTATTCCTGCTTCGGCAGTCTGTAGTAAGTTGTGCAACTGAGCCAAGGTGGTCTCACTGTTGTTCAAATGATAAGCCAGAATGAACTTATCATAAAAACTTAGTAAGAATTTCAGGACTATATCAATAGCCAACTCCTCATCAAAGTGCACATTTAGCTTAATGAGGCATTCCACGTATTGTTGCATTCTCTCCACGTGGCCGCAGACAGACTCTCCCTCTTTCATCTTGCATGCCATGAGGGCCTTGACTACTTCGTATTTTCTTGACGAGCGTGCTTGTGGAACTTTTCCATAAGGTCCTTGTTCATTTCATACAGCCAACAGTCCTTATAGAATCTCTGCAACTCAGGAACCATAGTAGCGACCATGATGTAGGCCACTTTGGTTGCATCGTCGTAGTGTTTTTTATAGGAGGCATATTCCTCAGGAGTAGCTTTTTCTTGATCGATTTCAATTAGTTCTTTCTAGAGGACATATTCCTTGTCCTCGAATCTAAGAGCCATTTTGATGTTTCACATTAGTCATTTGTAACGCCAAGATATGTTTTATTATGTAATTATAATAAAAAGGGTAAATTGGTCATTTTACCTTAGAACGGTAATTTGGTCTTTTGGACAGAAAAGGATTTGCCTTGTAATAATATTTTAAGTGTTGGACTTAAAATGTTATAAAAACTGATTTTTGTCATACAATTTGTTAGTTGTGGCAAAAGTTCAAGAATTAGAACTCCAGGGACTAAACTGCAATTTCTGGAAGTATAAATAGTGGGACAAGTTCTCCCACAAGTGCAGATTTTCTAGAGTTCATGGGAGAGGGTTTCTTGAGCGATCTTTCCAGATTTTTGAAGATTTCTTGAAGATTGAAGCTTGGATTTTGATTATTAGCTTTGAATTGAGGAATTGGAAGCTTTGAAGGTTAGTATTTCAAGTTCTAACCTAGGTTGTTCTTAGTGGGTTTTGGGACTAAACTGGAATCTGCAATTTCAGTGAAGTCTATGATGTTTGTACATGATTTCTGGGTTCTAACATGATCATATGATAAGCACATACCATTGAAACACTTGGTTTTGATCAAGTTGAAGTTTTGAGGTTTTTGGAGTCAAGAACTTTAATTCTTCATTTTGATTGATTGAGTTGGTTTCAATGGATAAAAACCTTGTATTAATGAAGGGTTTTAGTCTGTAAACAAACCCCAAATGATTAAGAACAACAATAAGAACTTAATATGTCAAAACAGGGTGCTACAGTGAAAAATCGCGATTGAAATGAAACTGCCCAGATTAAGCACAGGTTGTGCTTAATCTGCACGGGTCGTGCATATGCTGTACCTCGACAGGCGCGGTGTGCCCACTTGCACGGGTCGTGCTCTCTTTAGGGCAAAATATGCACGGGTCGTGCTTGCCTGGCAGAGAGCTCAAATGTGTGAATTTTCGCTAGGCTTGTCCGATTTACCTCAAACTTGAACCATAAGTCCATAATGGTTTGAAAAGTCCTGGAAAAATATTAAATTGAGTATTCGACTCCTCGTGGGCACTGTAGATCAATACGAATGCCTCGGTAAAGAGTATAACTCATGAAAAGATGGTAAATGGAAAGTTTATCATCTAGACATTGTTTGTAATGTTACAATATTGAACTCTTATGCATTAGGGTCAGTTAAAACGATTGTTAACCTATAATCATTGTGAAAATGAATGAAATTATAGGTACGGGACAAGATATTGTGGAATACTTTGAAAGGAAAGGGTTAACTAAAGCTAGTGGTAGCAAGCATTCATGTGAGTAATCTCACTTGTATCACATATGATATGTGTTGATTAGACTGTTACAGATTGAAACAGCTTTGGGGGGACGAGAATGATAATATAAAGATATCGTGAAAAGGCAATATCGGATAAGCCGTGAGTCAATGAAATGACAAGAACGGAGCCGTGAGCCATAAATGATTATGAAATGAAATGTTATTAAATGGTGTGGCCACTTGTGGCTATGATATTGGATGTTATATCCAACTGGTGCGGCCTATACGGCTATGATATTATTATATGACAATGGTGCGGCCTTATGGCTATGATATCAGGTTATTGAAACCTGTTGGTGCGGCCTTAGGGCTATGGTATAAATGTTGAAACTGTTTGGTGCGGCTTACACGGCCATAAAATATGGTGCAGTCGATTGTGACTAAGAAACATGGGACAGAAATGGTAATTGAGAATTTATATGTTTATTTTCTCTTGTATGTATGTGGGTTTATATGGCTAACATATTTGATTTGATCAATATGCAAATAACAGGTTAGATATGATAATTATCCTTGAAATTAAATGGTACGGTCTTAGGACCATGATTTTGGGTTGTTGAACCTAAACTGGTGCGGCCTATGGGCTATGATTTAAACGAGGAAACTGTTGGTGCGGCCTTAGGGCTATGATCTGAACATGCTAAATGTTTTGGTGCGGCCTATATGGCTATGATATATGGTGCGGTCAATGATGGCTATGATTTGTGGGACAAAAACTGTTTTGAGAGTTTAATTGTTATTATTCTCTTTTATATGTATGATGTTATTTACAGATATGATTACTTACTGAGCTTTATAGCTCACGTGTTCTGTTAAATGTCCCTGCAGGTTAGTATGATCCTGATAAGGGAAAAGATAGAGTCCGTAACTAGAGAAGTGGGACTTGTAGATGCTGTCAGTAGCAGCCCGGCTTCAAAGGAGACTATGGTATTTTATACTCTCCTTGATACACTTGTACCTGTTTTTAATAAAATATACCCCTTTTGTTATGGTTTTACGTATTGAAACCTTTGTTTTAAATGAAAAATTTTCAGGGGTGTTTTGTTTAAAAAGCCGGGTGTTACAAGTTGGTATCAGAGCCGTGGTTTAAGTGAACTAGGTGTCTATAGAGTAGATTCCTGGACTTAAACCTTGATATAGTAGACATGATGTATAGTTAGGTGTATATAAGTTGTTATTATACATATATAACCTAACTGTTGCTGACTTATGACATATAAGAAGTATGAGCAGTGAATATTATTTGGAGGAATTTAGGGCGTGGAGCTTTAAGTGGTGGACCAGCCCTTTCTCAAAGCTCCATTGAACGAGGGGCAAAGAGACAAATAGCAGAAAATCCACATGACAAACAATAGTAGCTGCTGTGGTCAGAAAAAGAAATTGTTGCTCACCTTGACTGATATTCAAGGTGAGAGAAAAGTAGTTGAAACTACGCGAAAAGCAGAAAACGATTGGTGGACGCTTCAGGAGAAGTTATCACGAACTGGGTCCAACCTTAAAGGGAAGGGACCAAAACGGAGCAACTATGTAGTGTGAGAAGTGCAGGAAAAGCACTAAGAAAATTTGTAGAGTTGAAACTCTACCGCTGAAATGCTGAAATTGCAGAAAATAGGGGCATATTGCTCGAGCCTGTTGGATGGAATGAAAGTGTTTCTAGCTCGGAGCTATAGATCACTTTCCTATGAAATGTTCACATGCTAAATGTGGAATAACAGGTGATAAACCCAGGAAAGAACGGGGAGAAAAGAGAGAAGAAACGAATGGTCGAGAGGGACCAGTGGTACCATGAGCATCCCAGCAGACTGTGGAAGAAGCTCGTGAGGAAAACTGATATGGTCTCAAATATAATTGTTTTGAATATAGTCCCCGTGTATGTTATATTTGCTCCATGAAGTTATGCTTTGGATCGGTGACTTTGATGTCTTGTCTGAATATTTCAACAACGATTACAGATGAAATTTTAGAAGTAGCTATAGTCGATAGCAAATATATTCTAGATACTGAACATCTGGAATGTTGTCTGCCTAGGATTTACGGGACCATTTTTCCCTATAAATCTGAAGTCGATGACTACCAATGAATTTGAAGAAATTGTGCATATGAATTAGTTAGCAATGAATGGTGCTAACATGAATTGTAGAAAAATGAACATTGTGGTTCTAAAATCAGTAATGAAGCGGATGAAAATCCACGGTAAATAACCGTTGCTGAGAATACCGGTTACCTCACTTTGCTTAAACTCGGAGAAGAGTTTACGATTAAACTGTTTCTGGGAGCCGTTTCTGTTATTTAGGCTTTAAAATGATTAGCATCTGCAGAGATGGCAGAGTGGGAAAACAATTAGAAGAAATTGTTTTTGAATCGGGATCTCATATGGCCGAATGTGTCATCGTGTGGAGCCCTATCTTGTTTGAAACGAAGTAAGATAAGTCGGTGTGTATGTGCATTGACTACCGAGAATCTGATATTCTCGAAACCAGACTGAATATGATGTACATTAGTACCATATATTGGAGTTACTTCGCTGAGTAAAGTGATATGCGAAGTTTTCCAAGTATGAAATTTGGCTAAAAGAAGTTTCAATTCTTTGGGCATGTTAATAATGCCGAAGATGATAAGATAGATCCAGTGGAAATAAAGCTGTGATAAAACGGGAACCGTCTTGAAGTCTGACTGGAATTTGTAATTTCCTTGGATTGGCAGGTTGCTGTAGGAGAGTTGTAGAAAACTGCACCTTGATTGCTGTTCCGTTGACTAAAGTTGACCAATAAAAGTGAAAAGTTTGAGTGAGTAGAAAGACCACAGGTAACTTTTCAAAGGTTGAAATAAACCTTATGTGAAACTCTGACGTTATTGTTGACGCTAAGCGGAGAAGATAATTTGTTTTACAGAAATGCATCCAGAATTAATTCTGGGTACATGATATTGCAGTAGCAATCATGATTTTGGCATTTAAGCTTTGGAGACACTACTTATAGGGTGTAAGGCTTACTGTTTATACGGATCATAAAAGTTTGAAGTACTTAATTGATCAAAAAGAAGCTAAATATGAGATAGCAAAGATAGATGGGTTACTTAATGATTTTGGTATGAAATCTTGTACCATCTCAGAAAGGCAGATGTGGCTATAGATGCCTTGAATTGAAAAGAAAATATCCTTTGAAGGTTACATATACGTGTATGAGTATGGCAAATCGATTACCCGAATTGATTCGGGTAGCACAGGAAGAAGTGTGCAAGTCTGAAAACGTGAAAAGTGAATGAATGATTAGCTTTTGAAAGAAGCTAGTTGGAAAATCACAGCGATTCAAAACCCTTGGTGGTTGTGTATGTGGATTCCCACGCAAAGCGAAACATGAGATTTAATTTGAAAAGATGCATATTGTAGTAGATATGTAATAAATCTGGGCCAGTGCCAAACGGTATAGGATGATGAAACCTATATATGGATGGCCGGGAGGGAAGAAAGATATTGAAAAGTATGTGAAAAAGTGTTTGACATGTTTGTAAGAAAAGTCAAATCATTAGAAGCATACGGAAAAATTTAGCCGTAATCAGTCTCAAAGAAGAAATGGGACGATATTATTAAAGATTTTGTAAGAAAGTCTCCGCAAGTACCACATGGGTATGGCACCATATGGGTAATTGTTGATTGGTTGATAAAACCAGTGCAAATTTATACCGATTAGGGAAGAAATTAAGATCGAAAAGTAGTGAAAAACTACATAGAAAGAGCAACTTGTCGACGTGAGTTACCGGTGTATATTGTATCGGGTCGAGAGAATAGAATTATTCGATGCTTTTGGCATAAATCCCAAGAATAATTAGTTCAAAAGTACTAGTAAGTACTGTATATGATTTGTAGATTGATAGACGAGGCGAGATAATGATGCAGACTCTAGAAGATGTGCTTGAAATTTGTATAATAAACCTTCATGGAAGATGAGAAGATTGTCTATATCTGGTAGAATCTGTAGATAACCACAGTTTTTATTTGCAAAAAAGACCCAAAATGGAGTTTGGCGGAACATTGTAAAGGTGTTGGAAGATTGTGACGCTGTGGGGCTGAACCCATATAACAGTTTTTCTGTGTTTGCAGGTAATGGCGAGCATACAAATTTCTGGGAGGATGTTTGGATTGGTGAGAAGCCTTTATCGATTCAATTTCCACGTCTTTTTAACCTTGAGAAACGCAAGACTACTACACTTGCTGAAAGATGGCAACAGGCGACACTCCGAACAGCATGGTCTCGTTCCCCCTCACAGGATGAAGAGCTGGCTGAACTTTCACGACTTCACTCTCTCCTAGGAAACATCAGACTTAGTGATGATAAAGATAATTGGAGATTCACTATGGCGCATGATGGGATCTATCGTGTCTGCACGATCAGAGAGAAAATTGAAAAATTAACAACAACCTCCTCTCCAACTCGTCTAACTTGGCGTAGTGCTGTTCCATTAAAAGTATCCATATTTGTGTGGCGTGCTTGTATGGACAGACTACCTTCCGCTGTGGCGTTACATCACAAAAATGTTACCTTAAACTCCATTATCTGCTCACTTTGTTCAACTACGGAGGAAGATATCGATCATGTCCTGGTGAAATGTAACTTTGCTAGTAATGTCATGCTCAAGATATTGCAATGGTGTAGAGTCTCCTGCCAACCTTTCACCTCGGTTTCTGAAGCATGCGAATTGCCACTTAAGTGAGAAGGAGTCTAAAGAAAAGGAAAATATTAACAAGCATCATATACGGAACGTTGTGGTGCGTTTGGCTGGCGAGAAACGATAGATTATTTAACAAGGTACCACCATCCACCTCCAAAACGGCAGAACTCATTATTTCACTGGTTTTTGGATGGATCAAGCACAGGGGCAAATTAGGGAAATGTGATTGGGTGAATTGGTGCAATAACCCATTTAGTATACTGTAAATTGGTGTTGTCTCTTTTTTCTTTTCTTTATTTTTGGTGTTTCCTGGAAACATATGGGCTCCTCTTTTGTTTTGTTTTCCCTGCTGGCTAGGCGCCTTGCTTAGCTAGTTTGTTAATAAATTTTTTCTTGCCTTTTCCAAAAAAAAAACCACAGTTTTTATACTAGTATTCTAATGGCTCGTATGAAGTGTTGTATGGAGTATTGTGTCCTACTTCGATTTGATGGATTGAAGATGTGGAAAAGCCGTTGGCTAAATCCTAGATTGTTGTATAAACTGAAGAGAAGACTAGATGAATACGAGCGAATTTGAAAAATGGCTAATAATTATCAAAAGTGGTATGTGGATCACTGAGTAAAAACCGTTAAAATTTCAAGTGTGGAAAGATGGTGGTACTCAAAGTAAACCTTTGGGAAGATTAGAGTCTGTTTAGGACGAAAAGAAAGTGAAGTCCTCATTTGTTGGACCTTTCCATATGTCCCAAAGATTAAGAATTACGGTGTATTAGCTGAAGTTTCTTGATGAATATCAAGATATTCATAATGTTTTCCATGTGTCTCAATTGTGGAAAACATTGCGTGATGAATACCTCTTGCTGAAATTGAGGTAGATAAGTAGTTAAGGTACCCGGGACAACCCAAGAAGGTGTTTGACCGGAAGATAAGACAGCTGCGAGATAAGAAGACTAGTATGGTTAAAGTGCTTTGGCAATATCATAGCAGTTCCACATGATATGGGAAACCGAAAGTGTAATGAGAAAGAATTACCCTCGCTTATTTGTGTGATTTCGGGGACGAAATCTTTTGAAGGAGGGGAGAATTTGTAACGCCAAGATATGTTTTATTATGTAATTATAATAAAAAGGGTAAATTGGTCATTTTACCTTAGAAGGGTAATTTGGTCTTTTGGACAAAAAAAGATTTGCCTTGTAATAATATTTTGAGTGTTGGACTTAAAATGTTATAAAAACTGATTTTTGTCATAAACTTTGTTAGTTGTGGCAAAAGTTCAAGAATTAGAACTCTTGGGACTAAACTGTAATTTCTGGAAGTATAAATAGTGGGACAAGTTCTCCCACATGTGCAGATTTTCTAGAGTTCACGGGAGAGGGTTTCTTGAGCGATCTTTCCAGATTTTTGAAGATTTCTTGAAGATTGAAGCTTGGATTTCGATTATTAGCTTTGAATTGAGGAATTGGAAGCTTTGAAGGTTAGTATTTCAAGTTCTAACCTAGGTTGTTCTTAGTGGGTTTTGGGACTAAACTGAAATCTGCAATTTCAGTGAAGTCTATGATGTTTGTACATGATTTCTGGGTTCTAACATGATCATATGATAAGCACATACCATTGAAACACTTGGTTTTGATCAAGTTGAAGTTTTGAGGTTTTTGGAGTCAAGAACTTTAATTCTTCCTTTTGATTGATTGAGTTGGTTTCAATGGATAAAAACCTTGTATTAATGAAGGGTTTTAGTCTGTAAACAAACCCCAAATGATTAAGAACAACAATAAGAACTTAATATGTCAAAACAGGGTGCTACAGTGAAAAATCGCGACTGAAATGAAACTGCCCAGATTAAGCACGGGTCGTGCTTAATCTGCATGGGTCGTGCATATGCTGTACCTCGACAGCCGCGGCGCGCCCAGCTTCCAGGCGCGGTGCGCCCACTTGCACGGGTCGTGCTCTCTTAAGGGCAAAATATGCATGGGTCGTGCTTGCCTGGCAAAGAGCTCAAATGTGTGAATTTTCGCTAGGCTTGTCCGATTTACCTCAAACTTGAACCATAAGTCCATAATGGTTTGAAAAGTCCTGGAAAAATATTAAATTGAGTTTTCAACTCCTCGGGGGCACTGTAGATCAATACGAATGCCTCGGTAAAGAATATAACTCATGAAAAGATGGTAAATGGAAAGTTTATCATCTAGACATTGTTTGTAATGTTACAATATTGAACTCTTATGCATTAGGGTCAGTTAAAATGATTGTTAACCTATAATCATTGTGAAAATGAATGAAATTATAGGTACGGGACAAGATCTTGTGGAATACTTTGAAAGGCAAGGGTTAACTAAAGTTAGTGGTAGCAAGCATTCAGGTGAGTAATCTCACTTATATCACATATGATATGTGTTGATTGGACTGTTACAGATTGAAACAACTTTGGGGGGACGAGAATGATAATCTAAAGATATGGTGAAAATGCAATATTGAATAAGCTGTGAGTCAATGAAATGACAAGAACGGAGCCGTGAGCCATAAATGATTATGAAATGAAATGTTATTAAATGGTGCGGCCACTTGTGGCTATGATATTGGATGTTATATCCAACTGGTGCGGCCTATATGGCTATGATATTGGATGTTATATCCAACTGGTGCGGCCTATACGGCTATGATATTATTATATGACAATGGTGCGGCCTTATGGCTATGATATAATGTTATTGAAACCTGTTGGTGCGGCCTTAGGGCTATGATCTGAACATGCTAAATGTTTTGGTGCGGCCTATATGGCTATGATATATGGTGCGGTCAATGATGGCTATGATTTGTGGGACAAAAACTGTTTTGAGAGTTTAATTGTTATTATTCTCTTTTATATGTATGATGTTATTTGCAGATATGATTACTTACTGAGCTTTATAGCTCACGTTATCTGTTAAATGTCCCTGCAGGTTAGTATGATCCTGATAAGGGAAAAGATAGAGTCCGTAACTAGAGAAGTGGGACTTGTAGATGCTGTCAGTAGCAGCCCGGCTTCAAAGGAGACTATGATATTTTATACTCTCATTGATACACTTGTACCCGTTTTTAATAAAATATACCCCTTTCGTTATGGTTTTACGTATTGAAACCTTTGTTTTAAATGAAAAATTTTCAGGGGTGTTTTGTTTAAAAAGCCGGGTGTTACATCATTATAGTTGGTGAGATACAATGTCACATTTGAGTAGAGCGAAAGGATCGAAGAGAAGTTGTGGTTATTGTGGGAAGCGGATGGGGGAGCAGAAGCATCATCAGAAATAGACATCTATAAAAAGAAGGTAGTTTTAATTATATAAGAATAATCCTTAATATATTAACCCAAAAATAAATATTAAGGCTAGGACCCAACTATATAATTCACAAATTAGAAGAGAGATGCCGTAATCTAATTGTAAATTTTTTAAAGGTAGGTAAATGATGATTCTGCCGCAGAAAGAAATAAAATTAAGTGAAATTCCTAGATGTTTTGAGATTTATTGAAATTATTCAATGGCATGTTTAATCTCGGATTATGCTCTTCTAACTACGATACCGAGGATGACAAAAAAGATGTGAATAACCATGCAAATGTGCTTGGTAACCTCAATGTCATTTATCATCTCAATTGATGTGTTGGTAAACCACACACGCTCCATCAATAATGATAATTATGATATACTCATTACAACTCTTTATTAGTCTCTATTAGTGTGCTGGTAAACCACACATGCTCCACTAACTACTTATAAAGTGTAATGTGCAATTTCATGGGCTAGCATAGTAATTCACATTTTCATAAAGAAACTAGATTTGGGATTTTATATAAAAGGTTTTAGTACTTTCTTTTAATTAACATTATACTTGTAATGAGATTTAATATCCTATCAAATCCGTTCTTCTAACTACCCTCCACTAATCAAGGAAGCGGTGGGTGAGAGTGGACACCCATTCAACCGCCATTTTATAGGAAGTTTCCTTATACCCCCCTTTCAAGATCAGCTTCGTGAATGAGGCATACTAGCGATTTGACTGACTGATTCTTATACATATAATATTAACAATTAATAATAATATATATGGTCTATTTTAAACTTTTAAAATACTAGGTTTAAATTTCGAGAATTTAAATGATTTAATATTAATCTTTTAATTAACAATTAATTAAATAAATTAAATCAGATAAGGATTAACTTATTAAATTAATCAAATAATTTAATCCTAATCCTAACCCTCTAATTTTCGAAAATATGGGTATAGGAGTTATCCAATTTTTTAATTAATCATAATTACAAAAAATAGAAACCCTAAAACCCTACAATTATCGAAAACACAGGGGAGGAGGCCAGGGTTTCAAAAAATCCTTGGCCAAAGTCGAAATTAAGCCTTTAGGGTTTAATTGATCTAAACTGTAATGATCAAGTTCTACAATTATAGCAATTCAACAGAAAGTAAAACTAAAGCTCTGATACTACTAATAGGAAATAAGCAAACAAATAAACTTAAAACTCTTAAATTCACATGTAACCAAAAGGATCTATGTTTTCTCTATTGAACATATAAATAAGAACATCAAAGAAACCCTATGGCTATAATCGAAAATTCCAAAGAGTTTTAGGATTACATACCTTGTTGTTATTTTAGCAAATAACAATGATTCCTCTTCTCTTAGATCTCTTTGGAAGCAAGTACCACAAGTGTCGTGCCTGTATTGGTTCACACCAAAAAGTCCAAGCAAAAGTTAATTATCTTATTAAGAAAAGCTCGCTATAACTGTCTATAGGAATGGCGCAAAGAATGGAGTAGGGGAAGGGTATTTATAGCCTCAAGAGTGATAAAGGATAAACCTTAGATATAAGCCTTATTTGAATTTAAACCGGATAAACCTTTTATTTTTAAAATCAAAATCGTTTTTAGCTGTACGCGTCGCGCGCGTCGCAGATCTCCTTTGCATGCGGCGTGTGTTACTTCGACCAGAATATTCTATTGTTCAACTATTGAACAATTACAATTCAGCCCTAGCACTTTTAATTAATCCCAAATTAAATCCAATTAATTTTAATTAATTCCAAACTAGTTTTAATTAATTTATCATCACATAATAAATTAATAAACTATTTATTTCTCTCTTTCTATTAACCTTAATACCATTTAGACTACTGAGGGCAACCCAAAAGGACTGTGCAACTATCAATTCAAGTTTATAGTAATGGCCTTAGACACCTAGTGCAACAATTTTTACCTTATTGGACCATTTTCCCTTCCATTGTACATCTGATAATCGTACGAGTTCTTCTGAACACCAAATACACTTATACTAACTTTACATTTATACAAAAAACTTTGGTTGTCACATGAATAAGATCATTTCATGGTATAAAATCATGAAGAATGAAATGATGCTATTTAAAGTTGAAAAGGCATATGATTTCTTGAGTCGAAGTTACCTAGTTATGAATATCGGGGTGACGAGTTTCGCAACAAATAAAGGAGGAGGATAATAAATAGTTTATACTATTTATAATCATTAATTTTAATATAAGGTTTGAAAACAGAATAACTTCAGATTTCTAAGCGTCTCATCAAGGTGAAGTATTGTCCCCATTTCATTTTATAATTTTGATAGAAGGTTTAATGTCGATTTAATGGAACAAAGGGCTAAAGAATTGTTTAAGGGGGGTAAATAAGAACAAAAAAATAAATGAGATATGTATTTTGTTGACTTCATGTCAGGTTTTAGATTTGAGACTCTCATTCTATTTAAGTGATCGACATCTAATGTAGGATTTTGGATTTGATATCTGCTTCAGATCGATGGTAGCTCCAAACCGGTGAGTTCAATCTGTTACCCGTCGGCATCATGGAATTAGTTATCAATGGATTGTCGATTTGGTTTGATGAAATATATGTTGGTTGTTGAACGATGACGGCTCAATGTTGAATTTTGAATTTGGGACCCAAACTTTGTTGAGTCGGTTGATATTTCGGTTACATCCATATTTCTATCGATATGTTTGAGATTTTTTTAGAGTAGGGTAATGTGGTAATGTTACGAGCTAATTACTTTTTAAAAATAGAAAGCCAATTTAAAGATATTTTCTAAATTTTTAAAAATTTAATTATCATTAAAAAGTATTTGAGTATATATGAGAGTTATTAAGTTTTAAAAGGATATACATATAATTTAACGTTTTAAAAGGTATATGTGTAATTCTAATAGTTTATGAGGATATAGATGGATTTGTCCCTATAAAAATTGTGCATAAGTAGTTAATATTTTGTCAAAAATTGGCCAGGTGAGAACATTCACGGTATTGTTATAGTTTGGGATGATTTAATTTGGTATTGAGGTTGAAGATTAATATTAGAAAAAGCAATATATTCAGATCTGATGTTCAATAGAAAGAAGCAGAGACAATGACGGACCTGATTCGTTGTACGCTAATGAATCTAACAAAATATGTCAAAATTGAAACATTAGCCCTTGTTGTGGAAGATTAACATTTATTATTTTTGTACTTTGCGCTATTAGAATGATAACTTTTTGAGAGATGCATTCAATTTATGGAGACTTATTTTTGATAGAATATTAACTACTTATGCACAATTTTTAAAGGGATTAAAACGTCAAATTACATGTATATCCTTATAAAACTTAATAACTCACATATATATACTCAAATACATTTTTATTGATAATTAAATTTTTTAAACTTTAAAAAATATATTTAAATTAACTTTCTATTGTTAAAAACTAATTAACTCGTAACACTACCACATTACCCTTCTCTAAACAAATATAAAACATATCGATAGAAATATGGATGTAATCGAAATATCAACCGACTAAACAAAGTTTAAATCCCAAATTCAAAATTCAGCATTGAGCTGTCATCGTTCAACAACCAAAATATATTTCATCAACCCAAATCGACAATCTGTTGATAAGTAATTCCAAGATGCCGACTACTAACAGATTGAAGCTACCATCGATCTGAAGTCGTACTCTAGATATCGATCGATTAAATAGAATGAGAGTCTCAAATCCAAAACATGACATGAAGTAAACAAATATTAATACAAATAATATGTTGGATTAGGTGTCTAAGCCATGACTAATAATTAGTATTTATCTAATTAATAGTAGCATAGTCCATTTGGGTTGCCCTCATAGTTGGAGGATTGGCAGAACGTCCGGTAGAGAGAAAGATTGATTTATTATGTGATTAATAAATCAATAGAAATTAAATAAATAGTTTATTAATATATTTAAGTGATAATATATTAATTAGAAACTATAATAATTAATTAGAAATTTTTCTGGAATTAATTGGAATTAATTTGGCAGTTAAATTGATTAATTAAAGGTGCAGGGACTAAAACTGTAATTATTCGATAGTTGAGTAAGTGGCAGTGTGAGTAACCATGTGGTGAACGAAATTATATATATAGATATATATTTTTCGAGATATATATATATATACTACAGATAAATGGTATTTGAATGATTAAAATAATAGTTTATCTTAATTCGAATTCAAAAAGGCTTATCTGTAACGATTATCTGATCACCACATGGAGGCTATAAATAGGGAGGCTCTCCCTAACCCTAGGACCACGAATTTTACTCTCTCTTCCCAAGGAATTTTCGGCCAAGAGCTTCTGCTAGGGTGTGACTTCATTTGAGGCAAGAGATTTCTGTTGCTTTGCTTCCAAGATTCACTTTAAGGTTGGTTTTTCTTGATCTTTCTTTTAGTTAATCATTTTATGGCCTTCTAGGATATGTTATATGTTTAATTAGAAGAAAAGCTAGATCTATATAGGTTGCATGTGAACTTAGGAATGTTAGTTCATAGTTGCAGAAAACCTTTCAGTGGTATCAGAGCTATTTGGTTGTTTTTCTTGTTAAATTGCTATAACTGCTTTCCTGAAAATTAGGGTTTAATTGTTTATAAACCCTAATGTGGCCAATTTCGAAATTTAGGGTTTGTTTTAGAAACCCTAGCCCCTCCCCTATGATTTGGCGATTTTTTGTGGATTAGGTTAGAAGGTATTATATTTTTGGTAACTTTAAATTGTTTAAAAGATAAACCTTAAAACCCTTTATCCTAAAAATCGAAAATTAGGGGATAAGGATATGTTTTAATTAATTTGATTAATTTGATAAACCTATCTACTTTTGAATTATTTTAATTAATTGGTAATTAAAAGATAATTCAAGGATTTAATTTAATTTAAAATTTAATTGCTTTAAATTGGCGAAAATTAAATAGATAAATCCTAAAATATTTTAAAATGTTTAAAATATCAAATTTAATTAATTTAATTAATTGGTTAATTAAAAGATAATTAAAATCCATTTTAAGGTTTAATTTAATTTGAAATTTAATAGTTTAAATTGGCAATAAATTAAAAGATAAACCAGAAACAATTTTTTAAATGGTTTAAAAAATTACATCTTATATATATTATAATTAGGGAGTTATTATTATATGTATAAGATTAAAATGGTTAGTCAAATCATTAGTAGGCCTCATTCACGAAGCTGGTCTATAAAGTGGGTATAAGGAGACTGCCTATAAAATGGCGGTCTAATGGGTGAACACTCTCGCCCACCGCTCGCCTGATCAGTGGAGGGTCGTTAGCCGAACAGGTTTGATAGGACCACCTAATAATCACTAAAAGTATAATGATTCAAAGTACTAGAACACTTAATAAAACCCAAATCTAGTTACTTTAGGGAAAATGTGAATTGATGCTAATCCATGAAATTGCACATTGCACTTTATGAAACATTGGTGGAGCGTGTGTGGTTTACCGGCACGCCAATAGGGGTTCATAAAGAGTTGCAATGGGTTTCCCGGGTATTATCATTATTGATGGAGCGTGTGTGGTTTACCGGCACATCAATTAGAGATGATAATTAACCCGAGAGTACCAAGCTAATTTGCATGGTTATTCACATCCAGTTTGTGATCCTCGGCATCCCAGTCACAAACAGTGGGGCACATCCGAGATTAAACATGCCATTTAAAAGTTTAATGAATCTCATCAGAACTAAGAATTTCATAAGATGAAATTGATAAGTGTTTATCTACCTTAATGACCATTATGTTGTGATTACGGCATCCCTCTTCACACCATAGTTGGGGTATTTTGGATCCTAGCCTTAATAAATAATATATTGGGTAATTATTTAAAAGGAACAGTTAAACTAATAAATTCTATTTCTTTTATAGATGTCAAGTGTCAATTCTCCTCCTTCTCCTCCTTCACCCATTTCTGAAAGCATCAGAATGTACCTGCTTAATATGGAAAGGCTGACTGGCCTCAACTGTAAAGAATGGCTTCGCAATTGGAGACTGGGTCTCGGCATTGCTGGCAAGCTACATCTCACCGAGTATCCGATCCGAGTTCCACCGGAACAAGTCATCATAAAAGGTCCCTATGATGAATCCGAAGAGATTCGTGACCTCATGCTATCAACCATTGACCCCGAGTTCCGCAAGGATTTTGAATCCTTAGGGCCATATGAGTTGATGCAACTGGTGGAGGAAAGGTTCCAAAAACCAGTTGAAGAGGAACGAGCTAGAATCCTCAGAAGACTTGCAGAGTGCAAGCTAAAGGGAGGAAGTAGCATCAAGTCGCATGTTCTTCATATTGAAGGGTACATAGGCGAGTTATATAAACTTGGTCATCCCATAAGTCAGGAGGAGAGTGTTAACATCCTGCTCGCTTCGCTGACAAATGAGTACGATCTGTTCATTCAGACGTATAGAAAGGAAGACCAGAAAAAGACCCTCATGGAAATGCGTCCACTGTTGACTTTATACGAGTCACTCTTGGACAGGCATAGCTCCAATGGCTCAGCTACTTCTGGATTAAGTCCAGTGAAGAGACGTAACAAGAAACGGTCGAGATCGACTAGACATGTCTCAAACTGGGAATCCGCAAAATCGGATACAGTCACGGAAAGATTGGAAGACGCTCCAACTCTTTTGAAAGCTCAGGTATATCTAAAAACCTCAAAACTCCTGTTCCAAGATTTCTTGATACATAATGTGACAGTCGCATTTTGGTTTGTATGCAGGGAATCAAGAAGGCACGGGACTCTGTCGCATAGGAGCACATTTGGATTGGATCTCCAGCTCGTGCAGTTTTGAAGTTTAGATAGATATTAAATATTGTTATTAGTCTTTAGATACATTTTTGACATTGTCTATTACATTGTTCAAGGATTTTATTTTTAATAAAATTGTCATATTTTCTTTTAACACATGTTGTCTGAAATTATCCTTGAAATGTTATATGAATGTGTTGAATGTATGATTAGTAATAACTTGAATGTTGATGCATCCAAAGTGTTTGGATTCAATAATTGTGTCATTTATGATTGTTAATACAAATGTGATAAGAATCAATTCAACCATAGGTCCAGTTGGACACCACCTTGGAATCATTTGACTTAGAGTCACTTGATGAATTGATTTCTTAATGTGTCAAGAAATGAATCAACCAAAGGTCCAGTTGGACAGGACTTTGGAATCATCTGACTTGGAGTCAGATGATGATTAAGTTCTTTATAAAGCACATGTGACAAGAAATGAATCACCCAAAGATCCAGAGGATAGGATTTTGGAATCAGTTGACTTAGAGTCAACTGAAGATTGCAAGTCTTGATCAAAGTCATAAGTTTACATAGATATGTAAAGGACATTGAGATTAAGAGCAACGGACACACCTGTTGTTGTGTATTGCTAGAATCTTGATATAGAACACAATTGTTTGTACTTTACGATATTCATCATTCGGTATGACGAATATGACATTGCTTATCAGGATAAGCAATTGAATTGAAACCTTGAACAGTCCAAGGACTTCAAAGGAAGTACAAGTTTTCACAGAACCTGAGGGATAACATAAACTGAGAAAAAGGTTTCATAGTTCATTCTCTTCCAAGAGCATTAATGGTTATAATGTGTCTTGAGGAAGATAATGGAGCATAGGTCGAAATAGTTCGATCCTCGATATATGAGATACATTGCAAATTAGTTTTAAATAAGTTGAACTCTATACCAGTCAGTCTATATAAACCATATTCCGACAACATCCTAGACTAAGTAGGTCTTGCAGACACTGTCTGATATGTAAAGCTGGGATTATCCTACTTGTACATTGAAACTCCAGGGTCCTGTAGTGTTCGTCTGAACCTCATGACTAGCCTGAACCTGATCAGCAATGTCGTTTCGTTGGCTATCTCGCTGCAATTCTAAAAGAATAGCTCTTTTAGAAAGAACTCATGTTTTAAGGAAACAGTGGGAGTTGGGACAGTCCTGAATGAGTTCAGGATTAGCCAAGTGGAAGAACCTTTAGTCATCACTAGGCTTGGAGCAGAAATCAGATTTCTGTTCTACAACTGACATAATCTTCTCTTGACCAGTAGTATTGATCACCATCATAAGTAGCTATGATTGGGGTGACACACCGATTGGTGGTAAAACACTATAGTTAGTACGGATTCACAATCCGACTATTGGGAAGCATTGGTGAGCCCAGTTGCTACCAAACAAGAGAACCTCAGGGCGAGACACAGTCTATGTGAAAAATTTGATTGATTCTACACCTGGTCTAAAAAACCAGTGGGAGTAACTGAATCATCAAAAGAAAGCAACATGGACAAATACATACCTTCAGAACATCTGGTTGAGTGAGACGATACTTAGAGTCAAGTAATTGATTCCGGGAGAAGTAATCTCAATAGAGGATGGAATCTGAAAGAATACTGTACGGTACATTGTGAATCGTTAGTGGAGCACGTGTGGATCACCGGCACACTAATAGAGACTCACAAAGAGAGTCCCGGTACAAAGGTGAATAGTCCCGGGTTTCGTCCCACGGGCATCTCGCAAGAAAGGATATTCAGATTCTCAAAATATGCCATAGGATTGGATTTTGAGAAAGGGCTGAAAGATTTCCATTAAAATGTCAGAAAGGTTTAGATTCTCAAAATGTGCCATAAGTTCTGGATTTTGTGAATAGCCTATAATCGTGTCAAAGCCAGTGGGAGTCGCCGTTATCCACTATCCCCACATGTGGGATAAATAATGGTTCTAGGAAACGTCTCTTTTCATTACGAAGTGTAATGACTTGGTGTTAAAAGACGGATCGCTATGAAAGCCTTAATAGAAATACGGCATACTCAGGTGGTTGTAAATGTCTATGAGATAGATCCAGATTCTGCCAAGATGATCTTGATGAGATTCAAGATGCATAGACTTAGGAAAAGTTTTCTTGTCATTGCAAAGTGTGATGACTTGGCATGAAAGAAATAAAGAAGGTGCAACATACTCATGTAATTCACAGTCATCTATTGGAAAGATGAAATCACCAGCATAGACCTAGCCATTGTAAGCATGATCTTGATAAGATTCAAGATGCACGAGAAAAGTATCCGAAAGGAAAATAGTTTTTCGAAAATCATGACACAAAGGATTATAAATAATCCTTGGATTCCGAAAGGGTTTGGAATAGGATTAGATCGGGTTCCACAAGTTTTGGATCGATCATAAAGTCATGAACATGTCCTGATAACTTAATGCTTAGGGTATAGTAAGTTGGATTCAGGACATTGCCTGGCTGGGAATACTGGATGGACTAAAGTGAGAATTCATTAGGAAATGATTACGGTGAAAGTGATAGTATTAATTTGAAAGATTTTCAAAGTGGTAATTATTAACATCAGGACATGATGTTAATGGACTTCATGGTTAAAGAATCTCGTTGGTATTCTGATGGAGCGCGTGTGGGTCACCGGCACATCATAACACCTCAAAATAGTCTTAGGGTGCAGTCAAGTAGACTAAAGACCCCAGAACCATAGGAAGTCACAATACACTTTACCAGAATGGAGTTAGGAGAGAAATTGATAGGATAACATATTGAGATGTTATCGGATGAGCATCCGATTGGATCATCTGCAATAGAGTGTACAAGTATAAGATACTTTGGATACATAGAAAGAGTGTAAGGTTCATAAAGACATAGATGTAAAATTAGAATTGAAAGTTTAAAAGAAATTTTTGAAACCGATAATAGTTTATGACAAGACCAGACTTGGTGATTACCTTGTGGAGACTTGGTAATAAGCAGGAGTAGCTGCCAGTCAGATCTTTATGTTTCACTTTTGCATGTTTTACTTCCCGAATAATTTAATTATTCAGATAGGTCCACAGTCGCTCATACTTTGGGAAGTAAGTATTGAATCAAGACTGTCATGAATTGGTTTGTAGACTGTCTAAGGAGTTAGACATAGCAATAGGATTGCTACAACATTCATGAGTACTTAGAAATAGAGATTTGAGTATTGGATAAACCCACGCTCAATAGATTGCTTCATGGATTATATCACAAGCAATGTTGAGACGGTAATATCTTATGATCTTGAAGTGGAGAGATATGAGTTATAATTTACAAGGCAGTTGTTCATTGATAATACGAAAACGCATCGGTAACTCGATGTTATAAAACGTGTTGTTGTGAATGATTTGACTGGTAAAAGATATAAGCATATGAGTCAAAGCTTATTCGTTCCTTGACCCTGATGGGAAACAGATATCTGTAGGCCTCTCGATGATTTTGAAGTTGACTAAAGTGCTGGCCAGCCTGGACTAAATTGATGTGTTCAATTAGAAGTTCTAAAGTCATGAGCAGAATCGGAAATCGGGGAACAGAGTATCGGACAGAGATTGATCTCAATCCATGTCTCGTGTCTGAAAATATCTTGTTGGACGAAGGATCATCTGATCACTTATCTTTGGACAGAACTGACTAGGTCAGAGTTCGGCAGCGGTTTCTAGGAAGCTACAGTTGCTAAATTAATTAGAGGGTAAATTGGTAATTTTAGTCATAGACTTATCCAAGTGGGAGACTGTTGGATTAGGTGTCTAAGCCATGACTAATAATTAGTATTTATCTAATTAATAGTAGCATAGTCCATTTGGGTTGCCCTCATAGTTGGAGGATTGGCAGAACGTCCGGTAGAGAGAAAGATTGATTTATTATGTGATTAATAAATCAATAGAAATTAAATAAATAGTTTATTAATATATTTAAGTGATAATATATTAATTAGAAACTATAATAATTAATTAGAAATTTTTCTGGAATTAATTGGAATTAATTTGGCAGTTAAATTGATTAATTAAAGGTGCAGGGACTAAAACTGTAATTATTCGATAGTTGAGTAAGTGGCAGTGTGAGTAACCATGTGGTGAACGAAATTATATATATAGATATATATTTTTCGAGATATATATATATATACTACAGATAAATGGTATTTGAATGATTAAAATAATAGTTTATCTTAATTCGAATTCAAAAAGGCTTATCTGTAACGATTATCTGATCACCACATGGAGGCTATAAATAGGGAGGCTCTCCCTAACCCTAGGACCACGAATTTTACTCTCTCTTCCCAAGGAATTTTCGGCCAAGAGCTTCTGCTAGGGTGTGACTTCATTTGAGGCAAGAGATTTCTGTTGCTTTGCTTCCAAGATTCACTTTAAGGTTGGTTTTTCTTGATCTTTCTTTTAGTTAATCATTTTATGGCCTTCTAGGATATGTTATATGTTTAATTAGAAGAAAAGCTAGATCTATATAGGTTGCATGTGAACTTAGGAATGTTAGTTCATAGTTGCAGAAAACCTTTCATAATAAACATAAAGCATTTTTTAATTATTAAAAAGATTAATTATAATTAAATTAAGTTTTTACACATACACGTGAGTTGATAGTTTTATAACGATTTACATATAATTTTTATTTTTTCAGTGATATAGGCATAATTATGAAAGTTTATAAGGATATATACGAAATTCTCCATTTATTATATGACAAAGGAAATATGTGACCATCTTTTTATTTTTTTCAGACGACAATACGTATTTGGCAAAAGGTTTATAAACCGCATGAATGGTGCAAATTCTATACCTTGGGAGTTTTGACAATTTTTGATACGGTTGATGAACTAACATTGAAGTCCCGTAATTGTTTTTCTTTGAAGTGGGGGTTCTTACGACATTATTGATGATTTGGTGGTACTGAGACAATAATTCACTCTTTCACAAAATTCCAATAATTTTTCCTACACCTCAAAAGCCCACAGGAACGAAGTTGATGCTCCCACATAAATAGCATGAGCAGAAATACACATCAAGAGCATGAGCAGAAATACTGGCTATCTCTTATTCTTGGGTTACGTCCTGGTGCATAAAAGTATATATTTTCTTGTGTTGATCGATTGAAAAATTCATGTATTATTCCATGTAATTTGTAATTTTGATAAAGCTAGTTTCTTGTTAGTCGTGTGTTTTAAATTAAATCATTATTTGGTTGTTTCAGGAAAAAATGATTATGGATATAACCATTTTTTGTTTATAATGGGAGGCAATTTATATAATAATTAAAAAATGAGCTGATTTTATCTTGCAATATAATTAACGTAATAAAATGTATGAAAATAAGAAAATGTTGTACTACAAAAATGTAACTGCTCTTATATGAATAAATATGTAATGAAGTAAATAATTATCGTTAGTATACATGTTGTGAGGGTCATGACATATGTTATGATTATTCTACTGCTGCATGTCAGACAAAATTTAAGACAATTAAATTATTTTGTGCTACAAAAATGTAAGTGCTCTTATATGGATAAATATGTAATGAAGTAAATAAAGTATCATTATTCTACATAATACATTGAAACATATTTCTTTTGTTTCAAATAAAACAATATGACATTTTTCGGACATTTGGAAATAAAGACAAATTATGTTTCTTGGATAAAATTTTAATCCAAGAAACATAATAATTATTACGTTAGAATAACAAATAAATTTGGATTAAAATTTTATCCAAGAAACATAATTTGTCTTTATTTCCAAATGTCCGAAAAATGTCATATTGTTTTATTTGAAACAAAAGAAATATGTTTCAATGTATTATGTAGAATAATGATACTTTATTTACTTCATTACATATTTATCCATATAAGAGCACTTACATTTTTGTAGCACAAAATAATTTAATTGTCTTAAATTTTGTCTGACATGCAGCAGTAGAATAATCATAACATATGTCATGACCCTCACAACATGTATACTAACGATAATTATTTACTTCATTACATATTTATTCATATAAGAGCAGTTACATTTTTGTAGTACAACATTTTCTTATTTTCATACATTTTTCCTCACATTCACCAGAAAGACCATCATAACACATGTTAGCTCCACTACAACAACACCATTGTGCACCCCGTAGGTGGCACTCCGGCGGACCACATTTATCCATGTTAACATTTTTGATGTCACTTATTGTAATTTTGCTACCTAGGACATCAAAAACGATACTATTAGCTATCAAATAAATTGAAATTCAAAATATGGAATAAGTGAACAATAAAAAACTATTAGGAACTATACATTCATGACAAACAAGAAATACGAGAAAACATAAACAAAAGACGATAATATGTGATTTGAAGCGTCTTGCCATTATGTTGATTTCTCTCTTTGACTACTTTTACTTATGTCTCATATGGAGAGGATTCAATGATCCACAGACTTATATTTATAGGTACGTTTTAGGGGTGTGAAGCAAATGTTTCTTTTCCAATCTTAATATATAAATAATTATTTTAGTGAAAAGTAACAAATAATATGTTTAATGTATGTTGCATATGAGTGTATGTATATACTCAACTTTACAATCGATACGAATAGTAATTTTTATGTGTATATTGTGTTGTATTTGTGACGACTAAAATTTTAGTATAACGGGAATTAAATCCAAGGGCAAACTGACCAATGATGGTAAGATACAGAGATTAATGCGTTAAGACCTTTTATTAAGTCATTATGATATATTACTTCATTTAGAGTTTAGTGTTAAAGACATAAAACAAAATGAGAAATTATGAAGTAATAATTTAGAAATCTTCAAAGATTATTATCTGAATATCTAAAAAGAATTGGAAAAAGTCATCAGTGTGACTATTGTAATATTTGAAATAACACAATATAGGAAATAGATTGAAGTCATTTGGAGTTATAAAAATGGGCAAAAAGTAACAAAATGGCTAAATGCTCATGTATGGGGGTTTGTAATAAAAAACATGTATGGTTTCAAACTGAAGTAAGTAAGAGAAGTTGTAAAGCACATTCTCTCATTTCTAATGGTATAAAGCTGGCAAAAATCAAGCTTAATATGTAAAGAGTTATGACTGTTAAAAATAAGGTAAAAATATGGGTGCTAAAGCAGCAACATTTCTAAGGCATGAGTGCATAAGGGATATTTTGGACATTTTTAGATTTTGACTTGTCAAAATTCTTAGGATACGTCAACTATACAAGTATACACTGTGGAAGCAAAAACAAAATTGTATCGCACCATGGATCACAAGAACATGCGACATTTGCAACTGTAAACAAATAGTGGAGTTCTAGTAATACCTTTTCATATTTAACCTTTATGATGACTATGATGAGCAAAGCCAAAACCAGACCCCCTCTAATGTAGTCGCATCCAAGAGAATGATTCAACACCCAAAAAAGTGGAACAACTTGTTGCTTGAAAGACAAGCTGTTGAAAATACGATAACCGATTTCCACGAATAAGGGTTATTAAGCCGGTTACTGTGTGACAGATATGTATTTTGGCTATAATATGCGGAATAAATAAGAGTTGCAGAATAAATATAAACTAAAATTAAATAACTGAAAGCTGTAAATAAATAAAATTAAGCGATAAATTTAATCTAGACAGTATTTAAATAGACAGAAAGCGGTAAATAAAGTAAATGTTAGAAGTTAGTGGTTAGATGTAATAAACGCCATTATCAACGATAAAATGTTTTTACAATAAATAAAAAGGATAGAAGTTAGAAGTTAGAAGTTAGATGTCTCGGTTAAATACAGTCCACATATGTTTTCGTTGTCAAGGTTCAATTCGAATGTATTGGATATTTGGTACAGTTGATTTATAACAGTTTAAATAAATCAATAACGACACAGATAATTTCAAAAGAACTTATCAATAGCTGAGGAAGATGGTGTTTTCTTTGAAGCGTCGATTCTTGTTCTTTACGGTAGGATGAGGTTTGGTAGTTTTTGGTGTTTGGTGAAATGGGTTTTTGGTGTCGGTTTAATTGAGATGCACGGGGTTTTTGTGGTTTAGTTTTCGTGGTGTATGTATTTGGTAGAGGGTGTGTAGGTTTTGTATGGTGTTGGGTAGAGGTTTTGTTTGGTGTCGGGTAGAGTATGGGTGTAGCGGTTTTGTTTGGTGCTTGTTTGGACATGGATTTTCTTTGGTTGAAAAGAGTTTTCTAGAGAGTTTTGGCAGGTTTTTTGCTCTTTGGACGTGGGGTAATCTTGATGTATTGGTCCTTGAATGGGTATGGTGTGGTGTAAGGTTTTTTTTGCAGAAGAATGGCAAGAGGTGAGCTTCTTATTTATAGTTGCTGAAATACAGCGTTCGCATCGCGACCATGTGGCCGTCGCGTCGCGAGGGTGCGCTGTCGTGTTGCTTTTGGTCGGCCACTGGTCTGGCTAGTGCGTTGTTGGTAGTCTCGCGATCAAGAAGTTGGTACTGTCGCGTTTGGGGCTTCGCGTCGCGACCAATGGTACCGTCGCGTCGCGATTGCTGTACAATCTGGATTCTTTTTGTGTTTTGCTCTTCTTCACGTCGCGACACCTGTGACTGTCGCGTCGTGATTGCTGTAGCTGGGTGATATTTTCGCATTTTGCTCTTTGGTTCATAGCATCACTTCCTCAGGTTAGGTTGTTTTCTCAAAGATTCTTGGGTCTTGATTCATTCTTGTTTTTGATCTCGAATTCATGTAACCTGAAATAAACTGATAATATTTGTCAGATAAAATAAAAACAGTTCATCTTATTTCAGTGATGGTCACATACAAAAATATTTTTCAACACAAGCAACCTTCTTCAAGGATTTATAAGAGAAGTCGACTAAGGATAGAGGAGGAGGAGGGTGAACAAAAATATTAGGTTAAAATTGAAAGATATAGCCAATGATGATGGTTATTTATAATATCTCTCATGCTTATCTTATCCCCGCGTTGGATAAAGGCTTTTAAAATTCAAACTATTGACATTTTCACTTAAGCTCTTTATCCACTTCTAGTTTCTAATTAATATACCTTAATTTGGTATATTAATAAAATTAGACCTTCATGTACTACTTCCGATCTCTTTTAGCTAAATCATTTCTTCCGTGTGTATATATATATCCTCCTTCTATATATATATATATATATATAAATATATATATATATATATATATATATATATATATATATATATATATATATATATATATATATATATATATATATATATATATATATATATATATATATATATATATATATATATATATATATATATATATATATAGAAGGAGGATCGTGTAGGAACCCAAAATCCGGTAAGAACCGCGGGGACAAATCTGAACCTTTAATCTTGAAAAATTAGTGGATTAGATTCAATGTGCAAATAATGACCATGCATTAAAATTCAAAGGTTGATTTTGTAAATTCCAGAAACTAAGAGGGGGGGGGGAAAGGAAAATGTATAAGGGCATTTATGTCAAAAAATGAGGTGCGTAACATTCAGCCGATCATACTACACGTGCCCCCACTCTCACTGCCACGTGTCAGCTTCCCATTGGTTGAACATTATTTATTTTCCACCCATTTTGTATTTTGGCAATAACTTTTTTATTTTTTGAAAAAAAAATCTAAAAAAACCAAAGTTCTTAAAATTTAATTCTCTACAAAACAAGCATAATCATGAAAATTTGAAAAAAATATATTTTATATTTTATATTTTTATAAAAAATCAAAAATTAAAAAAATCCAAAAATTATGAAAATTTTAGAGATCATTGTAGATATTATGTTAGTAAGTTTGCAAAAAGAATTTTTTGAAAAAATGTTTTTTTCGGGTTCATTTTTATATTTTTATATAAAAAACTCATCAAAATAGCAAAAAAATACATATGATCCAAAAATATTAAAACCAAAATATGTTTTAGAATTCAAAACTTATGATCAAAGATGCAATATTTGTTATGATTCAAGATCCAAAAGTCTTTATGATCCAAAATGAGTTAAAAGAACATATAACGACAAAATGATTCAAAACTTATGATCCAAGATGCAAAAAAAAAAAAAAAAAAAACTATAATCCAAAAATACATGATCCAAAACGTTATAATTAAAAATACCATGATCCAAAATGATTAGATTGAAGATACGAAAAAAAACAATAAAATTAAGATTAAAAAATATTAAAAATTTAAAAATATACATAAAAATGAAAAAAAAAACAAAAAAAATTTAAAAAGTGAGTACTGTAGCATTCAAAAAAAATAAAAAAATAAAAAAATAAATAAAAAAATAAAAAAATAAAAAAAATATAAAAATATAAAAACCGAGTATAATCGAAAATAAAAAAAATTTGAAAAAAAAAATAATTTTTTTTGGAAAAAAAATTAAAAACGAAAAAGGAAAAAAAACCCACTTAAATCACGTTGAAAAAAAACCCACTTAAATCCTCGAGTTCGTATTTGTTCAGTGGACGTGCGTCGCACGTGATTGCGTCACGTCGAAGAAAGACGTTTTGACGTTATTGCCCCTTTGAGAATGATTGGACGAGAAGAGTCTTCGCGGTTCCTACCGGATCCTAACCCTATATATATATATATATATATATATATATATATATATATATATATATATATATATATATATATATATATATATATATATATATATATATATATATATATATATATATATATATATATATATGTATAGATGTAGGTTCAAATACATTTTCTAAATATTGTGTGATTGTAGGACTAATTCTGGACCAATTATTTGATAGGGGTAATTACGGGAACACAACAAAGATAAAGACGCTACAGTTGCAACTATTAGGACCTATCTTATCTTCTTCCCCAATTCACTTTCATTTAGGAAACCCTTAAATCCCCATGGGTTTCTTCTTTCTTGGCAAATTTCCAAGGTTTTACGCAACTTCAAATTGAAAACCTACAGAAAGATCGGAGCTCTCTTCGATTTATGTGAATCGGAAATCCGCCGGAAAAGCTTCGAATGTGATAGAGCTTGTCGGAAACCACCGTGAAGAAAACTAGAACGGCTCCACCGTGAATCGATTGAAGCATATTCGGCGGTGGTGAACTTTCGATTGAAGCAAATTGAAGCACGATCAAGTCGGTTTTGAAGCAATCGGTCTAATTTGCAGGTTTAAAAAAATTTATCTCCGCCTTTTTCTTCTTCTGGGTTTTGGAAAGGCATTCTCAAAGAATGGAGATGAATGTCTAAATACAGTAGCATTCATTCACGTTTATGAGAATGGTTCACGTTCATTCTCAGAGAATGAGGCATTCTCATAGAATGGAGCATTCTCAGAGAATAGGGATAAATGTCTATGAGAATGCAGTAGCATTCCTTCACGTTCATGAGAATGGTTCACGTTCATTCTCATAGAATGTGACATTATCAGAGAATGGGGTTTCCATATAACAGTTCCCAGCCCCTTGTAAACATATATAATTACTTCATTCTCCGAGAATGGTTTGAGAATTTGCTTTGAAAACTCTTACGTAACTATTTTTTTTACATCAACAACAATTTTACAAACCATTCTATGAGAATAGACTTTTAAAACTCTTATGTAACTATTTTTTATGTGAACAACAATTTTACAAGTTCATTCTCTGATAATCAATATGTGGATTTCCAGACGACCATCTCTGTCGCCTCCGGCAGCCACAAACGGCGTCAAAAACTACCACCGCATCCAACCGTAAACATGATCATGTCGCGTGATGCTAGCAATATTCCGTTTTGATTATGTTTTACAACTTTACTGTATTGCCCTTCATCAGCCGAAAACGCGTGTATTTTTATTATTATTTCATTTTAATTACACAAATGTCACTATTATCTAAGCCCTTGATTTTATCAATCTAATGGTCCAAAATTGGTCCTACATTCACACAATACTTACCAAATGTATTTAATACTAACTATATATATATATATATATATATATATATATATATATATATATATATATATATATATATATATATATATATATATACCAAACACATAAAAATATAATATTATATATATATATATATATATATATATATATATATATATATATATACACTATGCTATAAACCATATATAAATTACAACCCCCTAATGCACAATTGTCTTAATGTCTTAAAAATGTACAATTTATTTAAGCACTAATATATCATATCTGATTTTAGCCATTGATGATTCTTAAATGAATCTTAACCTTTGATATTTGATGATCCACACAAACAACTTTAAACCAATAGAAATTCTTCATTTCAAATTTCAAATTTCAAACCTCTAAAAATCACACTATAAATCAACACATTCTCCAAACAAATCTTTACACCAATTTTTTTTGCTCCAATAATTGTTCATATATGTCTGTTTCTGCTTTATATTTTCTTCAAGCCATGATTTTGAATAATGGCAATTTAGTTTCTGCACAGAGACACCAACATTAGGATAACTGTCTTTTTACAAGCAGATATTTGATGTTGCTGTTATGGAGATACTAAACTTTGTAGTTTTTGTTGTTTGCATGTATGAATCAATGTACGGAATGAAAATACAAGTTATAAATCAGGAAGTGACATACATTCTTCTTTACTCCAATTTTTTTGCTCTCCAATAACCTGCAGATACATAAGAAATTGGCAATCATGTCAAATTTGCTATGCTTTTGTTTTACAGAAAGTTATATTGTGAGATCATACAGATGTATAGTCTAATGTTAGTGTTTTAGATCCTTTTTGTGTTGTATATCTGTAATTTGCAATCTTCTTTTCATGTTCATCAGCTTGAATACCTGTAAAGATAAGTTTAATTGTCAAGAATCAGTGAATATGCAAGGTAATATTTTACTTATATAAACATTCTTTTTTTGTACAAGAATTTCAAACAGGTTCTTTAAAGAAAAAGAAGAAGCTGCAAACTACCATCAATAACAAAAGTTCTTTTCTGAATCAGTGAATGCTGTTGTTTTTTCATTTTACATTTTAATTGTTCTTTTCTGAAACTAAATTGTTGTGTAAAACCATAAATATAACAACATACCAATCAACAACTTGTGTGCCCTGTTTCACAAATGTTGGATCTGTTAGTATCTTTCCCGTTTCAAGATCTAGCAAAACATAAAAGAATCATAAGAAAAAGAGAACCACAAACAAAATAATTAGAATAATCAAAAGAGGAGCTAACTGCAATGAGCATGAACAAAAACCCACAGTTCAAAAATAGAAGATGAACTTTAGATAACCATGAACCCGAATGCTGACCCTGTCATATCATTCAATGAACAATTGTTAAAACTTTTAGATCTAAGAAAAAAAAATAACCCACATCAAAATCACTAACCCACGTTTCATTAAGCGGTAGATCCAAACTAAAAAAACACCGCAAAGATTCAATTCTGAAAAAAAAAAGTTGGATTTACACAGAAATGCAACAATAGAGAACCATCCTAAACTTACCGATGATTTGTATCGGTTAATCTTCACTAATTTCCATAGATCCATAAAATTTTAATTTCCAAAGATCCAAAAATTAGATCCATTTCCAAAGATCCACAAAACAAACAACCGATAAACTGGTAAACCATATCAAATTCAGTAAACAATATCAAGATCCATTTCCAAAGATCCATAAATTAGATCCAAAATCGTATTAAAACAAAAATCAGATGAATCGAATGAAAACAAAAATCACATCCAAAATCATATCCAAAATCAGATGAGTACAACTTTGCTGGATTGGAGGTTTGAGTCGAGTATGGAACTCACTGTCGGCTGAATCGGATCGGGAAGCAGTGGAGATGTGCAAATTTTCTAAAATGGAGCTCACAGTTGGATGAATCGGAGGTCATCGTCGGCTGAATAGGATGAATCAGATGAATTGGAACCGATGTTTGGAACCGATGTTTTGGAAGCCGGAGATCTGTAAGTCGATGTTAGGTCTGGAAGATCTGTAAGCCATGCGGTCTGAAACCGATGTTAGGTGGTCGTAGATGTTTTGGAAGCCGGCGACGACTTTTAACGGTGGTGGTAGCCATGATATGTGGAAGCTGGAGACGAATGATGCTAAGGAGGAATTGTGATGGTAGGGTACCAGATGCGACTATGGAGTCGTTGCGATGGAGGATTTGTCATTTGTCGGAGGCTTTGGTCGGTTCTTCCCATCGTAGCCGATGGCATCAGATCGCAGAAGACAGAGGGGGTGTGTGGTGGTAGCCATGTTGTGCTTCCCATCCTAGCCGGTGGTATCAGATCGGAGAAAAGGGAGGCTACGGTCTGAGAGGTCGACTGGTTGTAGTGGCACGGTGGTGGAAGCCGATTGCGGTGGATAGGGAGAAGGAAGCCGATTGCTGTGGATAGGGAGAAGGAGGCGTAACTAATGAAAGCACATTTTAGGGTTAGGGAAAGAAATTAGTGTGTGCATACACAATTCGCTTAAATGTTGCGGTTATTATTCCCTTTTTAATGCAATTTCTTTTTTAATGTCGTTATAAGTTTACCTAATTTATTTTTATGGACCATTAATATTATCTTTATTTACAAAAAGAATTAGAAAAACGATCGTGTGAAAGACGGTTGTTGTCAAAATAAAAAGAATATTTATCGATGATATCAAATTATTTGTAAACAATGAAGAGAGGATTTATTATTTTATGTTTTGTATAATCTAGATATGGATATGGCTATTTTGGGAATCAAACGGTGTGAGTCTCTTAAAATTTAATCTATGACCCACTGCTATATTGACCGACTTTGGAGGGAATAATGGGTAAATAGGAGCACTTACAACTTTATTTGTTATTATGATTACACAAAGTAGTGTGTGTCGTAGCCATTGGTTTGATCTTGCTTTTATCATCATAGCACACACTAACGAGATGGTGACATCCAACACGCGTAGCTCAAGATGTGGCATGTGGAATTTGCACACCCAACCAGATGGTGACATCCAAGAAACAAAACACTAACAAATAATAATGTATGGCTATTCTTTAGAACATGAGATGTTTTTAAAATCAAACCATTCGTTAAAACAAAAATATTTTCTGCTGTCACATTACCGAAAAGCAACTATTCACTTCCTCCTGTAAAGATCCTCAATCACTGAAACCATACTATTTTTTGTTTCCTTTAAGTAAACTAACGACCAAAAATAAAATATTCATCGAAACAAATTATTTGTTGTCGGTTATTTACCGTCCCATATATCGTTGGAAATGTAATCAATCGTCCGAGAAGAAATTAATCATTCTCATATTCGCCAACTCCCCCTCCTATCAGCAACCTAAAACCTAAAAAGTAATTGCCGAAACGAAACTATTTGCTGCCGCCGCATTGCGCGGGTACGCAGCTAGTATATATATATATATATATATATATATATATATATATATATATATATATATATATATATATATATATATATATATATATATATATATATATATGTGTGTGTGTGTGTAAAGGGTCCCGTTCCGGTGAGGACTCGTAAGGACACATTAAAAAAATTGAAAAAAAATATAAAAAATACAAATCATAAAATCGAGAATAGTACTATATCATTATTAAAAAAGAATTGGAAAAAAAATTGGATCATTGAAAAACTATAATGATCCAATTTTTTTTTTTATTTTTTGGATCATTGTTTCATTATAAAAAAAATAATGATCCAAATTTTTTTTTTTTTCGAATTTGTTTTCTCCAATATAGTACTATGATCCATTTTATTATTTATATTTTTTGTTTATTTTTTTTTCAATTTTTTTAAGGTGTACTCACGAGTCCTCACTTTAAGAAGAGTCCTCACCCGATTGCTTATCTATGTATATATATATATATATATATATATATATATATATATATATATATATATATATATATATATATATATATATGTATATATATATATATATATATATATATATATATATATATATATATATATATATATATATATATATATATATATATATATATATATATATATATATATATATATATATCACAAACTTGTTGTAACTATAAGCATATAAGCAATAGTTTCCAGTTGTACATCTCATCAACAACTGTATGGTCTAATATTCCTAACCTAGCATGGTGTAGGTCATCTCAGATAAGTACTGTACTTATACTCTATGAGATAGCCTTTAGGCAGGTGATCAAATATTCCTTTGTTCTACAAGTTTTCCATATGAATTTTTGACATGGATAGTCGGTCATTCTTAGACATTCAATACTATACTTCCCGATATAGACTTGTGATGATGACAACAGACTACACAGTATTGCTCATATATCAATTCAGTTTGATTATGGTAATACATTTGTTGTCAGCACCAAATCATCAAGGGGCCCACATATATCGCTTTTCCTGTTACGATAGAAGAAACAAATAAACTTTTAATACATGAACCCTACTCACTCATCATGTCATACTAGGACATTCCATTTATGGTTGTAGTTATGACAAACATTAGAGAAAACCAAGACACAACAGATAGCATAACAAAGTGTCTCATGCATCTCCGTTTGAAAACTATAAGATGCTACCATCTTATAATTACTTGTGATAATTTCGATGAAGTAATCACTAAGTGCGGGTTACTGCAATAGTTAATCTCCATTAACTACACATGTGAATTAGCTCATCTCTTTGGTATGTCTATTTGTATGGACAATCCATCGATATCTCATGCAAATCATGAATCAATACTTACTCCCAAAAGGATGATCGATTGTGAACATTTTCAATGGTAGTTAACTACTTAGTAAGTCAATAAAACATGGAAAATTGGATCACGATGATAAACTAATGAAATAATTTCCTTACACATATATGAAGTTCTCAATGGAATAATCATCAAATCATATAAAGATTTACACTGCATAAGTCCCCAACACAAATTAAACTATGTTAACCATACTCAATGTAATTCGTTAGCAAATCTAATACGTATTGACTAAGAATGACCATCTTGCTTGATCTAAGACGTTGGCTTACTAATCTGATCAACTATCTTGCTTCATCTGATATAACTCTATTAATTGATGTGTCTGTTTTGGTAAGAGCATGGTTCCTAAATGTGTACAGGAACCGTCTATGCTAGTTTGGAAACTAGTATAGGTGTAAACCTTTACACTTACTATAATGGATCAATAACATTACTTACCTTTTTTTAAACATTGAAGATTGTTATTGACTTCTATAGAGTATAGAATTCAAACAATGACTTAGATTCAAAAAATTAGAATGAGAATATTAGCAAACACACAAAGAATATATAAGAATTTTATGAACACGGTGCCGAATGCTTTGTATTGATAATTGAGAAGTTTTACAATATTGAGAGTAAACTCGTACAAAACTCACCCTCGACCCAGATGAGTATCCTTGATATTTATACTTGATTAAGGATACTACAGTGTAAATATCTGAATAATAGTATAAAATGAATATTCTATTTGATTACGTATCATTATCAACAAATAGAAGAGGTTCTGTGTCATATACACGCCTGGCATCACAACGTGCTCTGTTAGGACTTAATTTAGTGATTTAATATTTGCATTTATAAGGATACTATTGTGGATTTCGGCCCATGGGTCCAAGATTTTGGTCTGTGTCGATAGCTTTCTTTTGTTGGTTGGTTGTTTTGGAGCTCTAGGGTTACATAGCGAATTTCTGTATGTTCAAGCAACCTTTGCGATCTTATGTACTAGTCTATTAAAGATTAATAGAGTGCATTGAAGATTGTTGTAATTTGTGTTCTTATTGTTGATTGATACCATTTAGATCCGTATTTGCGATATTTGGGACCTACAATTGGTATCAGAGCCGTACCTTGAAGATCTTGCGATTATTTCAAGGGAACAATCTCGATTTGACAACTTTTGAAGATTGTGTCAATGTTTCAAGGATTGTTGGTGAGTCTCTCATGAATTTTTGGATTCATTTATTTTTGGGTTATTATTCATCTGTTTGTTCATGGTGTTCATCATTTTGATACTTTTTTTTGTTTCAAATCGTCGTCTACTGTTCATTGTTTAAAATCAATCTATTCCTAAATCCACTCTCATTGTTTGCTCCGAATCAAATCCAAACTATATTGTTCATTTTCCAATGCAAATCACTGTTCACAACCCTTTTTGACCCAGAAATTTCCAGATCAGGATCGAGATAAAACCGATTTGTTCCACTATACTTTGTCCTCAATTTTGATCTTATTTATCAGTTCATGATTAATTGATTTAGTTGATTCGGTACATCTTGTTGAGTCTCATGTTTCCTCTCGAACTTAGACTCTACATTTTGTTACTTGAAAATGGAATTAATTCACAGATCTTAATCGATTTTTGCTGTAAATTCTTCTACAATCCTCAATCAAAACTCGTTTTTCCACATCATCACTGAATCTGTGTTTTATCTAGTTACGCAGTACATTGGTTTCTCATTTCAATCAAATACACATATATACAACTCGATTGAGAAAAATGAATGTTGTTACAACATCTCCAATCGACTATGAAAATTAAATAAGAACCATTCCAGATGATACCTGTGTCGTAAAACTCTCAGTTCTCAAATAACGTGATGGAATCAATCGGAAAAAGAAAAGGGGTGTATACGATGGCTGTTGCCCTCGTGAGTGAAGTGAGAACAAAAAGATGTTGGAATCGATGTCAAAGCCATTAATGGCTTACTTGGTGAAATGGGGCAAAAACCTTACTTGATGAAATAGGGCAAAACGGGAAGTAAAAATGATTCCGAAGGTAGGCCATCCATGGTGTTGGGAATAACAAAACAAGTAAGGCACTTCGACAAACGATAAACGATTTCGGTAAAACACGTGGAAATAAAACAGAGAATTACTACAAACGAAAAACAGTAAAATCGGAACACAATGTTTAACGTGGTTCACACGATCTGTCTGATCGGATAATCCACGGACGAACGAGAGAGAGAGAGAGAGAGAGAGAGAGAGAGAGAGAGAGAGAGAGAGAGAGAGAGGGTTGTATTAACACCAAGAAAATTATAGTCATACAAGGATAAACTAGTGTGACCACTCACAAGAAATATCACTTGCACTTTTGGCTGCCAAACTTGACTATGCACAAAAGGCTACCTCACTGAACTGTGATATATATATATATATATATATATATATATATATATATATATATATATATATATATATATATATATATATATATATATATATATATATATATATATATATATATATATATATATATATATATATATATATATATATATATTTATGTATTTGTGTTTGTTTTCTGTGTGTTGTGTTGTGAGTTGTGCCGTTCTCTACAACTAAGAACCCCTATTTATATACATTTGAGAATGTTTATAATATACATAAACTAATGTGAATGTGAAGTTGTGAAATCAAAAGAAGAGGTTGTGGTGGCAGTGAGAACATGTCATTTGTTTCCCACATGTCTGTTTCCCCACCTTTTTGACTAAATGCACACACTCCAAGCCTCCATATTCGAACAATCTCCCACTTGGAGGCTTGAACAACTTAGTCTTTCTCTACCATCCAAATTTTGCAACGGTCCTTAAACACACACACACTCTTGTTCATGCCCCTTTCGTCAATCTGAAAGGCTAGTTGAAGCCATACAAAACTTCAACTTCTATGTGGTAACCACCTTGGTGAACATATCCACTGGATTCTTCGTTCCAAGGAGATTCTTCGTTCCAAGGTGTTTCTTCAGATTCAGAGTTCCATCATTGATTAACTCTCGAATGAAATGGTACCTCATCTGAATTTGTTTCGTTCTACTGTGAAACACCGGATTCTTTGCCAGGTGAATTGCACTCTGGTTGTCACAATGCAGTACACAATCCTCCTGTCGCATTCCAAGTTCTGATAGGAAGGTCTTCAACCATATAAGCTCTTTGGCCGCTTCTGTAATAGCCATCTACTATGCTTCTGTGGTTGAAAGAGCAATACTCTTCTGTAACTTGGACATCCAACTAATTGCAGTACCTCTGATTGTGACCACATAACCTGTTGTGCTTTTACCCGAATCCGCACATCCACCGAAATCTGTATCGGTGAACCGTTCTAAGACCACCCCCTTTCTTCTGAAAGATAGGGCAACCTCAGTTGTTCCTTTCAAGTAACGTAACAGCCACTTTACTCCCTCCAAATGCTCTCTTCTTGGATTTGACATGAACCTGCTCACAACTCCCACTGCATGAGCAACATCTGGTCTGTTGCATACCATTGCATACATCAAACTACCAATTGCAGATACATAAGGAACTTTAGCCATCTGTTCTTTGTCTTCTTCTGTCATTGTGGATTGCTTCTTTGAGAGTCTCAACTGACTTCCCAAAGGTGCACTTCTGGCCTTGGCATCTGACTTGCTGAACTTTTCTAGAACTTTCTTGATGTACTTAGCTTGCCAAAGATTTAATATATCGGTGACTCTGTCCCTGGCTATGCTCATGCCCAATATCTGCTTTGCAGCCCTACGTTCTTCATCTCGAACTCTCTGGACTGCTGCTTCTTAACCTTGTTGATCTCTTGCATGTCAGATCTAGTGATCAACATGTCATCAACATATAGTAGTAGGATGATGTATGAGGAGCTGGATTTCCTCAAGTAACAGTAGTGATCGATCTCACATCTGCGATACCCACTCTTTTGCATGAAGCTATCAAAATTCAAGTACTACTGTCTTGGAGCTTGCTTCAATCCATACAGACTTTTCTTTAATTTGCACACCATATTTTCCTTACCAACTGTGGAAAAACCTTTGGGTTGCACCATGTAGATATCTTCTTCCAGGTTACCATGGAGAAAAGCTGTTTTCACATCTAGCTGCTCTTGATGGAGATCTATAGAGGCTAAAATACCTAAGACCATTCTGATTGTAGTCATCTTCACAACTGGAGAGAAGATCTCATTATAATCGATCCCTCTTTTCTGTTGGAACCCCTTGAGCACCAATCGTGCCTTGTATCTTTTACTGCCATCAATCTCATACTTTACCCGAAACATCCACTTGTTCTGCGGTGCTTTCTTCCCTCCTGGGAGCTTGACCAAGGACCAAGTATGGTTCTTGTCAAGTGAGCTCAACTCGTCTTCCATAGCCTTCTTCCACTGTATGGAATCTTTCATCCTCAAGGCCTCTGGATAAGACTCAGGTTCACCATTCTCAGTCAACAACAAGTAATTAGCTGAAGGAGAATACCTGACTGGAGGTCTTCGTACTCTAGTAGATCTACAAACAGTAGGAGTTGAGGTCTCTGCATCATCTGCAACCCCGTCTCTAAAACTACTGTCATCTATGCTCCCACTATCTCTATATATATCAGAGCTCCCACTGCTTCCTGAACTTTCACCTATCTCTGGGGTGCTGATAGGTTTCACAACGTCATCTTCAGAGATCTCTTAAAACTCGACTTGACTTTCTGCTTTCTCTAGTTTCTTGTTGCCGCCTAAGCTCTCTGCAAGTTCATCTTTATATAAGACATTCTTGTTGAACACCACATCCTGGCTTTTGATATCCCTTTTATTTTGGTTATCCCAGAAGCGGCACCCCATGTCATCCAACCCATAGACTATAAAACTGCATTTCCTTGCCTTTGCCTCTAGCTTGTCTCTCTCCGAGTCTTTAACTTTGACATATGAGACACAACCGAAAACCTCTAAGTGTTTAGAGAAATCTCACGACCTTGCCATTCCTTTTCTGGAATTTTGAACCCTATGCGGACTGAGGGTCCTCTGTTGATTAAATACGCTACTGTATTGACCGCATCTGCCCAGAACATCTTGGGTAAACCTGTATGCAGTCTATTGCTTTTAGCCCTCTCATTCACTGTATGGTTCATCCTCTCAGCTACTCCATTCTGCTGAGGTGTCTCTGGAATTGTCTTCTGCATTCTGATTCCTTGGTCAGCACAGTAATCAACAAATTCTTTGCTACTGTATTCGCCCCATTGTGTGATCTGAAACACTTGATCTTCAAGTCTGTTTCATTTTCTACAGTAGCTTTCCATTTCTTAAAAGTGCTAAAAACTTCAGATTTATGCTTCAAGAAATAAACCCAAACCTTCCTTGTGCAATCGTCGATGAACGTGAGATAGTATCGGGATCCTTCTACTGAAGAAATTGAAGTGGGACCATAGACATCTGAATGAACTAGCTCCAGCTTCTCGGACTTGGGTGGATGACCAATCTTCTTGAAAGTAACTTTCTTCTGTTTGCCAAGAACACATGGCTCACAGAAATCGACTTTCACAGTCTTCAGATCTGGTATTGTTCCTTTGGAAACTAGCATCTTCATTCCCTTCTCACTCATATGCCTAAGTCTTTGGTGCCACAGAGTGGATGCCCCAACTTCTTCAACAGTGTGTGCTTTGGCATCAGAAACTTCCACCATATAAAGTTTACCCCACTTCTGTCCTCTAGCAACAACTAAATTCCCCTTTGTCACCTTCCACTAATGATCTCCAAATCTAACATGGTGAAGGCCTTTACCATCAAGCTGCCCCACGAATATTAATATTCTCTTCAAGTCAGGAATGAACTTGAAATTCTTCAATGTCCAGGCTTTTTTTCTCTGCTAGTCTGACCTTTCCTTTATACTGCCAAAAATTCTGCATTACTTCTCTAGAGTGACTAGCATGAAACGAAGCACCAGAATCCATGATCCAGAATTTTGTTGAGTTTTTGACACAACAAATGAGTGTATCATCTTCAAAATCTACTGCCATATTAACTTCATTCTTTGCCTTTGTATGCTGAAGGCTTTGGGAACTGATTTCTGAAATGACCCTACTCTTTGCAGTTCCAACATGTAAAATCAGTCCTGTTTTTCTGACCACCTCTCTTTCTTGACTTCGATCTTCCTCTACCATCAGTCCTGATAGTATCGATAGTATCGATCTTCCTCAATAATATCGATCTTGATATTATTGAGTTGAATTCATTCACATGGTTTTTCATACATATTAGACAACACATTTATCAGATTGTAGGTTGTCTTTACACTGACAATATTGTATGCTACATTCTTAGGCAATGGTAACCTTATAAGTCCAAATGCCTACCAATCTAATAAGTCCCATTCTTCCTGCGCCATCTCTTCAGGTTTTATTCCGAACAGTGGTAGGTTTAATTTTTTCTGGTAGAGATAGTCTTCAATTTGCATTCTCCAAAACCCGAAATCGTGACAGAAAGTGGGGAATTCCATCGTCTTTGGTTTCGAATTTCTCGATCCTAACTTTCCCATCTTCAGTCATAGCTCTGATAGCAGTTTGTTGGGAATAACAAAACAAGTAAGGCACTTCGACAAACGATAAACGATTTCGGTAAAACACGCGGAAATAAAATGGAGAATTACTATAAACGAAAAACTGTAAAATGGGAACACAATATTTAACGTGGTTCACACGATCTGTCCGATCGGCTAATCCACAGACGAATGAGAGAGAGAGAGAGAGGGTTTTATTAACACCAAGAAAATTACAGTCATACAAGGCTAAACTGCACTTGTAGTCTGACCACTCATAAGAAAATATCACTTGCACTTTTGGCTGCCAAACTGGACTATGCACAAAAGGCTGCCTCACTGAACTGTGATATATATCTATGTATTTGTGTTTGTTTTCGGTGTGTTGTGTAGTGAGTTTTGTCGTTCTCTACAACTAAGAACCCCTATTTATATACATTTGAGAATATATATAATATACATAAACTAATGTGAATGTGAAGTTGTGAAATCAAAAGAAGAGGCTGTGGTGGCAGTCAGAACATGCCATTTGTTTCCTACATATCTGTTTCCCCACCTTTTTTACTAAATGTCCACACTCTAAGCCTCCATATTCTAACAATCTCCCACTTAGAGGCTTGAACAACTTAGTCTTTCTCTGCCATCCAAATTTTGAAACTGTTTTTAAACACACACACACACTCTCTCTCGTTCGTGCCCCTTTTCTCAAACTTCTGAAAGGCTAGTTGAAGCCATACAAAACTTCAACTTCTCTGTGGTAACCACCTTGGTAAACATATCTGCTGGATTCTTCGTTCCAAGGATTTTCTTCAGATTCAGTGTTCCATCATTGATTAACTCTCGAATGAAATGGTACCTCATTTGAATGTGTTTCGTTCTACTATGAAACACCGGATTCTTTGCCAGGTGAATTGCACTCTGGTTGTCACAATGCAGTACAGAATCCTCCTGTCGCATTAAAAGTTCTGATAGGAAGGTCTTCAAACATATAAGCTCTTTGGCTGCTTCTGCAATAGCCATGTACTCTGCTTCTATGGTTGAAAGAGCAACACTCTTCTGTATGTTGGACATCCAACTGATTGTAGTACCTCCGATTGTGAACACATAACCTGTTGTGCTTTTACCCGAATCCGCACATCCACCGAAATCTGCATCGGCGAACCCTTCTAAGAGCACCCCTTTTCTTCTGAAACATACGACAACCTCAGTTGTTCCTTTCAAGAAACTTAACAGCCACTTTACTCCGTCCCAATAGTCTCTTCCTGGATTTGACATGAACCTGCTCACAACTCCCACTGTATGAGCAACATCTGGTCTGGTGCATACCATTGCATACATCAAACTACCAACTATAGATGCATAATAAACAAGATGAAGTGATAATAAAGAAGACACCGAATGGAGTTGCAAGTTTCTCTGGTTTTGGAGGTAATCGATGAAGTCAAGTAAAGAAGAAGATGATATCGAAGGAAGAAAGACATGACATCGACGACTAAGCTTGTGGAGTAGAATGCTGGATAAGCAAAATGGTGGGCAGTCGGCAATGTGTTGATTGTATTGTTGGACACAGACGACGATGTGGAGGAAACGAATGAGATATACGAAGGTTTTGTTTGACTTTATAGTCAAACCCAACTTTCATCGGATCCCCATTCTAACCCCCTTGGATCACCAGCCCAACTTACAAATCGGGTCACCTTTTACCATTCGGATTGAAGCCCACAACCCAACACCCATTTCAACTCAAACCCATTCTTGGATGTGGACCAGCCACTGTTAGTTGTATTTGGGCTGAATGGATTTTGGGCTGCTGAATTTACAAAGATGAACTTATTGGATTAACCTCATTGGGCTGCAAAGAATTATTTTTGGGGTAATTTCTTCAACATGGATACTTTAATTGGAGTTTGCTGACTACGATTCGCAAAATTATTTCCGGACTTCGAATTGGAAAACGAAAAACAAGAATTGTTTTTGGAGAATGGTGAATAAGCACGGATGAATAAGAGCACAAGAAAATTTTTGAATTCCATAATTCATATTGTTAAAAAGAAATTGCCGCATTTTTGAGCATTGACGAATACGCTCAAGTCGAGGGGGAGTTTTTATAAATTTCTGATTGAGCGCATTCTCATATCTAGCGGATTATTACAAGATGACATCTCTTTGAAGACCAGTGACACGTTGAGGGGGAGCGTTTACGTATATGAGGAGATCAGATTCGCCTCTACATTCCATGTGGTCATCATTTTCGGTTCTGCTAGTGCCCATTTGCCATCTTGCCACACATCATCCGTTTCACCCTTTGAGGGGGAGATTGTTGGGGTACAAAGGCCCTACATGGATTGATATTTGCAAGCTTGGTCGGCCCATTGTAAAACCTTGTTTATTGGGCCTTGCCCTAGTTGTGTAGCTACCTGTATATAGTCATGTTATAATTCATTTTTAGGTAGAGCTCACAATGTGAGATGTATATGCTTATGCTCATCCTAGTGATTGGAGCAAGATCTTTTGTACGCTCTCACATATTTGTTTATTAATCATTCGGCACTTTGGATATTTGTTTCGATGTTCACGTTATTATTATTCTGCACACGTCAAATCCGACTTCACAAGTGGTATCAGAGCTTGAAAACCTTGTGTTTTTGAGTATTTTGGTATCAATAATTGTTTCCTTTGCTTGGATCTTGTATTTTTAAGCGTTTTTGGACTGTTTTGATCAAGTTTAGGTGTTTTTGTTCGTGTGTTCTTCATTGTTCTTGACATCTTCAAGCCAAAAATCATTCAAAAACGGTGTTTTGATCCTTAAAAATGGAGTTTTAGGAGTTATTTTGGCGTTTTCATATCTGATTTAGGTTTTCGGTCATGCTCCAAGGGTTTTCGGTGGCGGCGGATTTTGTGCTGGTTTTCGGGTAGGGTTTATCAGGTTTTTGGTCTGTTAGCAAGGTTTTCGGTCAGCCCATTTAGCTTTTTGGTGTTCTTTAGGGTTTCTCCGTTTTTGGTTTAGGGTGGTTTTCGGTCAAGATTTTTTCGCCCCAGGATTTCGGTCTTCGTGCAGTTCGGTGCTGCTTTTCGGTATAGGTGGTTTTTCGGTGGGGATTTTCGGCGTGCTTAAAGGGTTTTTCGGTCCAGTTGCTGGTTGACGTTTTGGCAGTTATTTTTTGTTTTCCAAATCGTTTCAGATGGATTCTGTTTCAAGAATGCATTCTGATCTTGACTAGGTTATGGGCACTGTCACTCGTATCCCCAGGCTAACAAATGCCGATGGATTTTCCAAGTGGAAATACCGTTTCAAAGAATACATCAAAATGAAGGACTTCAGAATGTGGAGAAGCTTTCGGCGTACTTTTCCCAAAATCACTATCACTCTTCAAAATGGAGATGTGATAGATAAGCCTATTGAACAATATTCAGATGCGGAGTTTGATATTGTAGAACGTGATGAGAAAGCCCTTGCTACTCTTACCATGGCATTATCTCCTGATATTGCCCAAGGTTTTAGAGAATATGATACTGCAAAATCTCTATAAGAAGCTCTAATTAAGGTTTATGAAGGAAATGATGACATGAAGCATAGCAGACAAGACATGCTTCTTCAAAAGTTCAGTATGTTTAATCATCTGATTGGAGAATCTCTAGAGACTCAACTACAACGCTTCATCACTTTGAACACCGAGATGTCAACTGCTAGAATTCTGATATCCAAAGCTGAAGTTAACAAGAAGTTGTTGAATTCCCTTCCAAAGAGCTGGGACATGTATGTTGCAGTCATTAAAAAGACCAAAGATCTTAGCCAACTGTCACTTGCTAAAGTAATGGCTATTGTAAAAGCATGCGATATGGATTACAAACAGAGAGAGATTAATCATGCCAGTTCATATCAAGCTGCTAAGTTGGGTATCTCTGCCAATAGTGCTTTTTCAGCTCTTCCTAAGAAAGCTTCCTCTTCGTCAAGCACATCAATGGCATCTTCAGTTCCTATTGTACCCACTCCTGCTGCTGCAACTACTACTTCTATTCCAGCTCTTCCTAAAGGAGCTGAAGAAAATATGGGAATGATGGCTGCTCTCTTAAATTTCTATAACGCTCTCATTGCTGGTGAGTTGGTTTAACCGATGACGGTAGAGGATCTCAATCAAGTCAAACCTGATGATCTGGTGGAGATGGATATCTCTTGGCATATCACTATGGCAGTTCTAAGGGCCAAAAGATTTACTCAAAGAACTGGCAGAAATAATTGGGCAAATAACCATGGTGACAGAAAGGTGGGCTTCAGCAAAGCAAATCTTCATTGTTTCAACTGCAACAAGCCTGGTCACTTTGCTCGTGAATGCACCAAGCCCATAATGGAGAATACTAAGAGGAACTTGGTACCTGCTGAAATTAATCGTGAAGCTGCTCCTCAACAGCAAAAGATAGAAAGAGCCATGGTTTCTCAGTAGTTCACATGGGATAATCAGTTGCAGGATCTAAACTTGAATGGAGATAGTAGAGCTCACCTTGCATAGATTGAAGGTGATATGGATATTGATGCGGCTGAGGAACAAATGATGGATCTTCAATTTGCATTCATGGTCTCTACAAATTTTATTCAAATTTTGTACAAATACTGAGAGGAACCTGGTACCTGTTGGAATTAATATGAAGAATGTTACCTTGCAAATTTTATTCAAAAGGATAAGTCTGGCATCACTGAGAGTTCTGAATTGAAATCTACTGATATTTCCACCTCATGTGCAGATAAATCAATATTGAAGGAGGAAGATGATGAAGACAAGCCCGCTCTTATTTTTGATAAAAACTGCTCAAATACTAATATTCGTGTTTTGCCTATTTTAAATTCGTGTGTTAAAAATGACATTAACTCTTCTGGTTGTCTTAAGAAATCTTGTGATAAGAATGTGGTTAATAAATATGTTGCATGTTTGTGTGTGTGGGTATATTTTGAACAAATCTGGACCTGGACATAATTCTTATACTTCATTGAAAAGACAGACTTGCTTTAACTGTAGAATTGTTGGTCATATAGCCAGAAATTGTCCTCGACACTTGTATGCTACTCAACATGAACAGGTTTGGCAAACTGTACCAAAAGGGAGATCTTATAAAAGAAAACCCTCCAGGTCAGGTTCTCAAAATAAAAAATGCAATGACACAAAGGCTAGGAACTTAACTGCACAAAACAAAAGATATGTTTCAAGAAATGACTATACTTTACCAACCATTGTGAAGTCTAAGTCATTTCATGAATCATCTTCAAACAGTAGTTCTAACTCTAAACTTAATGCAAATATTCCCATTTGGACCAAAAATAAAAGATTCAAATCTTATTATAAATGGGTTCCTAAATGCAACGTTAAGAAATCTTCTGATATTTCACCTTTAATTGATCAACGTGACATGAGCTTGGAATCAATTTCTTGTGTTAATGGTAAGGGTCAACCCAGTTTTCGTATGAACTGGGTGCCTAAATCTAATTAATCCCGCAACTTGTGCAGGAACAGTTACGGAGGAATGTCATCAGACCATGGTATGTTGACAATGGCACAACGTTGAAAATTTCAATGGTGGATGTGTCTGCTTTGCTGGTGGTGAAAGAGGAAAGATCACTCAAAAAGGAACTGTATCAAATGGCGTGTTGAAGTTTGAGAATGTCAACTTTGTACCTGAGCTCAAGCATAGTTTGCTGAGCGTTTCTCATATTTGTGATAAGGGATTTTCAACCCACTTTACCAAGAAGAATGTCTTATTGTCAAACCTGGCATAGTCATCCCCGAGGAATGGATTCTTGTTCGATCACAACGTCAGAACAATGCCTACATCATCGACATGAATCAGAACACTCCAGAAAACGTCACCTGCTTATTTTCGAAAGCTTCAGAACAGAATGCTATGTTGTGGCATCGACGTCTTGGTCATGCAATCGCGAAAAATCTAAATCGTCTTGCAAAGAATGATCTCGTTCAGGGGCTTCCAATGAAGGACTTCATTACATTTGAGAAATGTGTTGCCTGTGCTCAAGGAAAACATCACCGGAAGCCGCACAAGCCTAAATTGATCAATTCCATTGACTCGCTCCCTTTAGTTGCTTCACATGGATCTTTTTAGCCCTGTTAATGTTCTCAGTATTAACCGAAGTTCTTACTGCTTAGTCATTATTGATGATTACTCTCGTTTTACTTGGGTTTTCTTCTTAAAGAACAAAAGTGAAATTGCAAAGCTGGTCATAAAGTTCATTACTCTTATCGAGAATCAAACGAATCTGAAGACAAATGCCATCCGATGCGACAATGGAACTAAGTTAAAAAACGTGATACTGAACAAGTTTTATGCAGAAAAGGGAGTGCAACGTCAGTATAGTGTTGGATTAGGTGTCTAAGCCATGACTTATAAATTGTATTTATCTTATTAATTGAAGCAAAGTCCATTTGGGTTGCCCTCATAGCTGGAGGATTGGTGTAGAGTTAAGTAGAGAGAAAGGTTGATTTATTAATTGTTTAATAAATCAATAGAAATAAAATAAATAGTTTATTAATATATTTAAGTGTTAATATATTAATTAGAAACTATAATAATTAGTTAGAAATTAATCTAGAATTTATTGGATTTAATTCAGTGATTAATTTAATTAATTAAAACTGCAGGGACTGGTTTGTATTTATTCAATAGTTGAATAACTGGCTGGTTGGTGGCAAGAGGGCCAAAGTTGGCGCCAATATGGAGGCCACTTCCATAGTTGGCGAAACCCTAATTAGGGTTTAGAAGCCTTGGTCCAAATGGTCAACAGGCTTGTCGATTAAGGAGGCTCCTCTAGGGTTTTGACTCTAACCCTTGGAGGCTATAAAAAGAACCTCCTGGCCACCCTATATCCTGCACCACATCTCATATCTCTCTAGAACTCTGCTGCATTATCTCCTCCATTGCTTTGGTGTGACTCCATTTGAGGTAGGAAACTTTTGCTGCTAGCTTCTGGATCAAGAATCAAAGGTTGGTTCTTCTTGATTTTAATCTTTAGAAAGTATTGTTGGCCTTAGGTTTTTGTTATATGTTCATAAGATAGAAAAACATAGATCCTCAATTAGGTTGCATGTGAACTTAGGGTTTCTAGTTCATTGTTTGTACATAACCTTTCAGTGGTATTAGAGCCTGTTTGTTTTTCTTGTAAATTGCTATAACTTCTTTGCATGATGAAGGGCATTTTGCGAAAATTTGACCCTCCATAAGACCATCATTGGCTTTTGTGGCTAGGTTTAGAAGCCCTAGCCGCCACCCCTTGTCAGCGATTTCACATGCTAGGGTTTTGTAGGTTTCTTATTTTTGGTAAATGTGATTGTTTAAAAACTGGAAACCTTAAACCCATTAATTATTGTATGCGAAATCTAGGGGTTTAAGATTGGTAAATTAATTTGATTAATTTTGTGATGCCTATCTTGATTTAATTAGTTTAATTAAATTGTTTAATTAAAAGATAAATTAAATCACTTAAGGATTTAAATTTAATTTTCGAAATATAAATCTTAATTAGCGAAAAAATTAAAAAGATTAAATCTAAAAATATTTTAAAGAGTTTACAATACATCTTATATATTTATGATTAAAAGTTAATATTTATATGTAAGATAAAAATTTGTTAGTCTTACCATTAGTAGGCCTCATTCACAAAATTGTCCTATAAAGAGGGTATAAGGCGACTGCCTATAAAATGGTGGTCTAATGGGTGTCCACTCTCACCCACTGCTCTCCTGGTCAGTCAAGTGTCGTTAGCCGAACGTGTTTGATCAAACCGCTTAAGCCTCTTAAAAGTATAATGCTATAATTGAAAGTACTAGAACCATTAACAAAACCCCAATCTAGTTACTTTAGGTTAAAAATGTGAATTGATGCTAATCCATGAAATTGCACATTGCACTTTGTGGAACGTTGGTGGAGTGTGTGTGGTTTATCGACACAACAGTTGGGGTCCACAAAGAGTTGCAATGGGTTTCTCGATTTTACCATTATTGACGGAGCATGTGTTGTTAACCGGTACATCAATTAGAGATGGTAATTGACTTCGAGAGTAGCGAGCTAATTTGCAAGATTATTCACACCCGGTTTGTGATCCTCGGTATCCCAATCACAAACAGTGGGGCATTACCGAGATTAAAACATGCAATTGAATAGTTCAATAAATCTCAAAAGAAACTAGGAATTCCATTATAATGTGATTATGTTTCCGTAGTGGAATGAATCATCATTCGCCTACCTTTATAAAATTTACAAATAGATTACGGCATCCCTCTTCTATGTTGTGAATTGTTATAGTTGGGTCCTAGCCTTATTATTATAATTGGGTTAATTCTAAGGATCATATTTATATATCTAATTAAAACTACCTTCTTTTATAGATGTCTTCAGTTGACCAAACCGTTCCCCACTCGAACCCCGGTAACATCACTTCACTCTTGTCATTGTGTTCCAAAGTGACGTTAGATGGAACTAACTACAATGACTGGATCCGTAACATCAAGATGGCTCTGAGGTTTGAGCACAAAGAGTATGTTCTCGAGACCGAGCTAATTGATGTTGACCCAGATACCGCTACTCCCAAGGAAGTTGCCTCATATAAAAAACTCTCGGATGATGCGACCAAAGTGGCCTGCATCATGATCGCTACCATGAACCTTGAACTGCAAAGAATTGATGAGGACTACTGGCCCTACGAGATGCACAAAGCGTTTTGATGAAAAGTTCCGCAAGCAAGAGCGTATCAAGAGGCGCGAGATGGTAAAAGCCTTCACTAACAGCAAGCCTAAGGACGTAGAGTCCGTCTGTACTCATGTGCAGAGGATCCAGGGTTACGTGGAGAGGCTGAGGAAGCTGGAAATGCCTATTCATGAGGAGTTGGCCGTTGACATAGTGCTTAACTCCTTACCGAGTTCTTATGACCAGTTCACACTAGCGTATCATTTGAACAACACTCTGACCACTTTGGCTGAGTTGCATCACATGCTTCGTACCGCTGAAGACGAGATGAAGGGTAAAAGTGTACCCCCGTTAACAAGCCCATGCAAAATTGGAGAGAAAAGGTTCATGTCCGGTCATTTAGCAGTACCCGAGAGCCAAGTCTTTCGGCATTCCGCATGTCAAGAATCCCAAGGAAGCCGACTGTTTCTATTACAAAGAGAAGGGTCAATGGAAGAGGAGCTGCCCCAAGTACTTGCAAGATATCAAGGATGGCAAAGTGAAGCCATCACAAGCAGGTACTTACACTATATCTAATAACTCATCTTCTTCCTGTTCTTGGGTCCTTGACACTGGATGTGGTTTTCATATCTATTCTGATTTGCAAGGCCTAGAGGAAAGTAGGGAGCTGGAGCATGGTAGATTGAACCTGTTCATGGGCAATAGGCGAACGTCACCTGTTACCAAGATCGGTGTCTATAGACTAGTGCTTAGTGGTGGAGTTAGTTTAGATTTACATAATTGTTGCTATTCGCCAGATATGGCTAGAAACATAATTTCTTTTCATGCATTGTTCAAACAAGGTTTTTATTACACTTTTGATAAATTGAATGGTTCAATTTCAGTCTTTAAAAATAATGGTTTTATCTTTAATGCTTTGCTTTGTGATGGAGTGTATCAAACTATTATGTGTGTTGACAATTGTGGCAATGATGTATTAAACATTGATTCTTCAAGTGGTGTAGAAAAGGCTTGTTTGTGGCACTGTCGCCTTGGCCATATTAATAAGAAACGCATCGCCTAACTCCAAAAGGATGGAGTGTTGGAATTGTTCGACCTTAAATTGGACGATGTATGCGAGTCTTGTTTATTTGGAAAGATGAAAAAATCACCATTCAAAGGTCCTTTGAAGGAGGTGAAGGTCTGTTGGATATCATACACACAGATGTGTGTGGTCCCTTCAGAACAACCATAAAAGATGGCACACGGTTCTATGTGACCTTCACTAACGATTTTAGTAGATATGGGTATATCTACTTAATCAAGCACAAGTCAGATACCTTTGAAAAGTTCAAAGAGTTTAAAAATGAAATATAAAATCATTTGGGCAGAAAGATAAAGATGCTTAGATCCGACAGTGGCGGTGAGTATCTTAGTATCGAGTTTCTCGATTATCTAAAGGAATGTGGAATAGTTTCACAGTTGTCGCCTCCCAAGACACCACTGTTGAACGGTGTTGCTGAGAGACGAAACCGATCCCTGTTGGACATGGTTCGTTCCATGATGAGTCGAGCTTCGCTTCCAATCAATTTTAGGGGGTATGCCTTAGAGACTGCCGCCCATATCCTCAACCGTGTCCCAACCAAGAAGGTTGCAAAAACACTGCACGAGATGTGGATGGGGAAAGTTCCCTCGTTGGCACACATCAAAGTCTGGGGCTGTGAGGCTTTCGTGAGACGAGAGACTCAAGACAAGCTCGCAAAAATAAGTGAGAGGTGTATCTTAATCGGATACCCGAAACAGTGATTTGGATACTTGTTCTATAGACTGAGCGAGGACGTTGTCTTTGTAGCTAGACGAGGAGTCTTTCGAGAGAGAGAGCTCATTTCCAAAGATGACAGTGGGAGTACTGTTGATCTTGAAGAAATGTAAGAGACACCCAATGAATCAACCTTAGGAGAAACTAGCAACGAACATGAGGAAGAGGTTCCTGTTGGACCCACTGACATTTCATTACCTCTTAGGCGTTCGGGTAGAGTTAGCATGCCACCCGAGTTTTATGGTTTCCATATAACTACGGATGGTGACACGTTTGTCAGTAATCGTACATTGACAAATTTGGATGAGCCAGCTAACTACCATGAAGCGGTGGTGGGCCCCGAGTCTGCCAACTAGAAAGAGGCGATGGACAGTGAGATCAAGTCCATATATGACAATCAAGTTTGGAACTTGGCTGACAATGTGTCGGGTCATAAGACAGTCGGGTGCAAGTGGATCTTCAAGAAGAAGACCAACATGGATGGTAAAGTACACACTTTTAAAGCTTGGCTGGTTGCGAAGGGATTCACTCAAACCCTGGGGGTTGACTATGATGAAACCTTCTCACCAGTAGCCAAGATTAAGTCGATTAGGATAATGCTTGCCATAGCTGCATTTCATGATTATGAAATTTGGCAGATGGATGTCAAAACCGCTTTCCTTAACGGGAAGTTGACTGAGGATGTTTACATGAATCAGCCAGAGGGTTTTGTAGACACAAAGCATCCTAATAAGGTGTGTAAGATTGAGAGATCAATCTACGGATTGAAACAAGCTTCTCGCAGCTGGAATCTTTGCTTCCATGAGAAAGTCAAAGAGTTTGGTTTCTCTAGAAGTGAAGATGAGTCATGTGTATATGTCAAGGCTAGTGGGAGTATAGTAACTTTTCTGGTACTGTATGTTGATGACATACTGCTCATGGGAAACGACGTTCCGACCTTGCAAGATGTCAAGTCTTGGCTCGGGAAGTGTTTCGCCATGAAAGACCTTGGAGAAGTGGCCTATATTCTCGGGATAAGAATACTGAGAGATAGAAAGAAAAGATTAATAAGACTCAGTCAGTGTACATACTTGGAAAAGGTACTAAAGAGGTTTCGTATGGAAAATTCCAAGAAGGGAGAGCTACCTATCCAAAGTAATGCCAAGTTGAGTAAGACTCAAAGTCCGAGTACCGATGAGGAAATAGCTGAGATGAATCGGGTACCTTATGCTACGGCAGTAGGGTCGATCATGTATGCTATGACATGTACTCGCCCCGACGTATCCTTTGCTTTGAGCATGGTTAGTCGGTACCAGGGTAACCCTGGTAGAGCGCACTGGATAGCGGTTAAGAACATACTCAAGTATCTGTGTAGGACAAAGAACATGGTGTTAGTCATTGGTGGCAGTGATGACTTGAAAGTGAGTGGATATACAGACGCTAGTTTCGAGACAGATAGAGATAGTGGTCGGTCTTAGTCGGGCTGGGTATTTCTCTTAAACGGGGGAGCGGTCACTTGGAAGAGTTCCAAGCAAGAGACGGTGGCTGATTCAACGTGCGAATCAGAGTACATTGCAGCGAGTGAAGCGTCTAAGGAAGCGGCTTGGCTGAAGAACTTTATCGGTGACCTTAGAGTTGTCCCGAGCATTCAGGAGCCGATGGAACTATTCTGCGATAATGAAGGAGCGGTCCCTTTGACAAAGGAATCGCGAGATCATGGTAACTCTAGGCATATCGACAGAAAGTACCATTACATTCGACATCGCGTAGAAGAAGGTCATTTCCTGGTTAAAAGGGTATCACCATAAGAAAATCTTGTAGATCCTTTAACTAAGGCTCTGAGTAGGATCAAGCACAATCAGCATGCTCGGAGCATTGGGCTGAGGGATGATATTAGTTTTAGCAATTAGATAGATTTTGAAACTTGTAACGATATAAATGTAATTGACTTTGGCGATTTTATAATAGAGATTTATAAATGAGTATTGTTTACTGCTTTTGTCAATTGTTTATTATTGTGTTTCATATTTTCATGTTTAACTTCCTGAGTAATTATATTATTCAAAGTTCCACAGTCGATCATACTGTTAGGGAGTAAGTATGAACGAAGACTGTCATGAATCGGTTGTAGATTGTCTAAGAAGTTAGACATTGCAGTAAGACTGCTACAACGTTCATGAGTACTTAGAAAATAGATATTTGAGTATTGGATTAAACCCACGCTCAAAAGATTGCTTCATGGATTATATCACAAGCAATGTTGAGACGATAATATCTTATGATCTTAAAGTAGAGAGATATGAGTTGTAATTTGCAAGGCAATTGTTCATTGATAATGTGAAAACACATCCGTAACTTGGTGTTATAAAACGTATTGTTGTGAGTGATCTGACTGGTAAAAGATATAACCATATGAGTCGAAACTTATTCATCCCCTGACCCGATAGGAAACAGATATATGTAGGCCTCTCGATGATTTTGAAGTTGACGAAAAGTGTTGGCCAACCAGGACCAAATTGATGTGTTCAATTTGCAATCTTAAAGTCATAAGCAGAATCGGAAATTGAGAAACAGAGTATCAGACCAACATTGATCTTAATCCATGACTTGAGTTTGAAAATATCTCGTTGGACGGAGGATCATCTGATCACTTATCTTTGGACAGAAATGACTGGGTCAGACTTCGGTTACAGTTTCTGAGAAACTAAGATTTGTTAATCAGAAGATAAATTGACAATTAAAGTCATAGACTTATCTAAGTGGGAGACTGTTGGATTAGGTGTCTAAGCCATGACTTATAAATTGTATTTATCTTATTAATTGAAGCAAAGTCCATTTGGGTTGCCCTCATAGTTGGAGGATTGGTGTAGAGTTAAGTAGAAAGAAAGGTTGGTTTATTAATTGTTTAATAAATCAATAGAAATAAAATAAATAGTTTATTAATATATTTAAGTGTTAATATATTAATTAGAAATTAATCTAGAATTAATTAGATTTAATTCAGTGATTAATTTAGTTAATTAAATGTGCATGGACTGGTTTGTATTTATTCAATAGTTGAATAACTGGCTGGCCAGTGGCAAGAGGGCCAAAGTTGGCACCAATATGGAGGCCACCTCCATAGTTGGCGAAACCCTAATTAGGGTTTAGAAGCCTTGGTCCAAATGGTCAACAGGCTTGTCCATTAAGGAGGCTCCTCTAGGGTTTTGACTGTAACCCTTGAAGGCTATAAAAGGAACCTCCTGGCCACCCCATATCCTGCGCCACTTCTCATATGTCTCTTGAACTCTGCTCCATTCTCTCCTCCATTGCTTGGGTGTGACTCCAATTGAGGCAGAAAACTTTTGCTGCTAGCTTCTGATCAAGAATCAAAGGTTGGTTCTTCATGATTTTAATCTTTAGAAATTATTGTTGGCCTTATATTTTTGTTATATGTTCATAAGATAGAAAAACATAGATCCTCAATTAGGTTGCATGTGAACTTAGGGTTTCTAGTTCATTGTTTGTGCATAACCTTTCATATAGTGCCACTCGAACACCTCATCAAAACGGTGTTGCTGAGCGTCGGAACGGAACCTTGATTGACGCTGCGCGTGCCATGCTGTGCCACTCTAAACTACAAGTGATCTTTTGGGCTGAAGCGATTAATTCAGCCTGTTATGTTCAGAATCGGGTCATCATCAATAAAGCTCAAATGAAGACTCCGTATGAGATTCTCTATGGACGCAAACCAAACGTCTCACATTTACGTACCTTCGGTTGTCCTTGCACTCTTCTTCATCTTGAAGCTACTCCGAAGTTCAACTCGAAAGCGGATGATTGCTATTTCGTTGGATATGCAAGTAAGACTGCATGTCGAGTGTACAAGAAGGTGACCAAGCAGATCGTAGAATCGTATGACGTGAGATGGCTAGAAGAGAATGCAACGGATGCTCGTGTTGGACCCGACTGGCTGTTCAACTATGCTGATTTGTTTAAACCATTTTATGTGTTTTCTAGTGATATTTCAGGTACACAACCAGGCCCAAGTGGAGTAAACAGAGATGATGATGCAAAAATCATTCCTGATCTCATCAATCCGTCAGTGATTCTTGAAGAACCTGTTCCAAATGACGGTGTATCTACTGCCTCCACTATTGTAACTGAAAATGCTCCTGCTGACTCATCCTAGGTTGTTGGCAAGCCTCCAATTGTCGACCAATCTGCTTCTCACGAAGATGTTCCCTATTCTAATCCTGCTGATCACTTCGACTCCACTCTCATGGATTCTCTATTTCCTGAGAGAATTCCTGACGAGTATATTGCAAGTACCTCTCACGATTTTAGAGATTCTCACAGAGGTGCAGGCTCAGGCAGTGTTAAGAACATCAAAAATCTACCGGTTTCTACTGTTATGCTTGAACATGCTGTACCTTCTAGAATACAATGCGATCACCCACTTGACAACGTAATTGGATATTTGGATGAAGGTGTTCAAACCAGAAGCCAAAGTGGTCCTGTCAATGAGTGTCTCTATTCATGCTTTATTTCTAATATAGAGCCAAAGAACGTCCAGATGGCACTCAATGAACCAAGTTGGGTTGATGCCATGCATGACGAGCTTAATCAGTTCAAGAATTTGAATGTCTGGTAATTGGTGGAACTACCCGAGGGCAAGAAATCTCTTGACACGAGATGGGTATTTCACAACAAGCAAGATGACTCAGGAGTCATTGTGCGCAACAAGGCACGCTTGGTGGTTCATGGTTTTCGTCAGATTGAAGGCGTTGATTATACTGAAGTCTATGCTCTGTTGGCTTGACTTGAAGCAATTCGGATTTTCCTCGCTTATGCATCTTATATGAACTTTACTGTCTACCAGATGGATGTCAAAACTGCTTTCTTGCACGGTGAAGTGAAAGAAGAAATTTAAGATGATCAACCCCCGGGTTTCGTCAACTCTAAGTTTCCTAATCATGTCTACAAGCTTGACAAGGCTCTCTATGGTCTTCATCAAGCTCCCCGTGCCTGGTACGCCCCATTGGCAGATAATCTGTTGCAGCATGGTTACACACAAGGCACCGTTGATCAGAGCTTGTTTATCAAGCGCCAAGACAATGACCAAATTGTTGTCCAGATCTATGTGGATGACATTATCTTTGGTTCTACAAGTGAAGCTTTATGTCATGAGTTTGAGCATGTGATGAAGAAATGGTTCGAGATGAGTTCGTTGGGTGAGATGACAATGTTTCTTGGGTTACAAGTTAATCAAAGCTCAAAGGGTATTCTGCTTCATCAAGGCAAATATGTGGAGGATATTCTCGAGAAGTTTGAATTCAAAGACGCGAAAGCTGCCAATACCCTGATGTCTGAGCGACCTCTGCTATCCTCAGATCCAAATGGTAAACGTGTTGATCAAACACACTATCGTTCTTTGATTGGTTCCCTAATGTATTTGACGGTAAGCAGACCGGATATCGTTTTTGCAGTTTGCCAGTGCGCTCGACATCAGGCTAATCCTAAAAACTCTCATTTAACTACTGTCAAACAGATCTTTCGATCCGTTAAAGTGAGACCTAAATTAGGACTCTGGTATCCAAAGAACCATGAATTTGATCTTTATGCTTTTTCAGATAGCAATTATGGAGGTTGCGACATTGACAGAAAGTCCACCAGTGCTGGATGTCAATTCTTAGGAGACCGACTGATTTCCTGGCAATGCAAAAAGCAGCAGACCGTGTCAACTTCTACAGCTGAGGGAGAGTATGTGGCTGCCTCGGCCTGCTGTTCTTAGGTCATCTGGATGCAGCATTAACTCCTAGATTATGGTATGAACTTTCTTGACACTCCTATATTTTGCGACAATAAGGCGGCTATCCAAATCATGAAAAACCCCGTCCAACATTCTAAGACCAAGCACATCGACATTAAAATTCATTTTATTCGAGACTACTACGAGCGAAAATTTATTATTTGGAATCAGTCCACACAGATAACAATATGGCAGACTTATTTACAAAACCTTCTACAGAAGCTCGTTTTGATGTGCTCGTGGCTATGATTAAAATGATACGCTTCGATGACTGTTAAATCAGTTCTGTAAATATTTCTGTTTAGTTAAACTTGTTCATGGTTTTTACTTCCGCAATTCTCCTCCATGCACAAATTTAGGGGAGAAATTATCTAAACAAAACAAAAATCAAACAAAAATTATAAAATATCAAAAATACAAAAATATGCTTTACTTTTATGTCCTTATTTTTTAGAAAATCTAAAAATAAAACAATATTAACTACCGACGACGGACCGAGTAATACCACTCACTGTTGAGGTAACACTAAGTGCTAGTCACTCTCACTGTTACACCATAGTAAGTTTGAAGCACTGACAAGCTTTCTTAACCAACCTCAAAGTATTTCTGCAACACGAATTTCTAGACACTTTGAGTAAAGCCACTCAGAGTCAAGAGTTAAAAAGTCTATGCTGATGGTTAGATTGCTTACTGTAATCTATCACACGCACCAATCCATTCTTAACCACCTCTAACTTTCTGTTGCAATAAATAGACGACTCACCATTTTAAACCAAGTGGTGATGATATTTCGACACTCTATGTCAGTGATCTCTGCTACAACACAAGTAGTAGATGTGAGGCATCAACAACCATTCTTACTGACAAAGCTTCTAATTCAAGAGTTGAATGACTTAGTGTAATAATCCATACACTAATGACAACTCGAAAGTCTAGCCGATGGGTATGTCTAGTAAGCAAGACATATTCCACGCTCATACCGTTCTTGACCCAATCCTTCTTCTAAAAATGATGCTCGTGACTCAATGTGATATTTCCCCGTATTGATGAAACATCGAAACTCTAGGTCAGTGATCGTTGTTGTTTACCACAATAGCTGTGAGACCCCAACAACTTCACCGGATTCAAATTGGCACTAGGATGGTACACTCTGCAGAGTTTGGATACCATTGAACGTCTTGCCAAGATCCAAGTCAACTTGTTGACCTGTCAACTGTATTGAGATCTTTGATCAAGGATATGCAGGCGCCAAAATCAAAACGGCCACGAGTAGTTCTCCGATACTCAAACAATCGCAGTGCGTTCCTCCGGGTTCACACAGATACTTCAAGTAGTCTCATTTTGAGCCAAGGATGAATCCTTCAACAACTGTGATGAGAGTTTATAACTCTATGACCCACAGGATTTGTATTCAAAGATCATATCAAGAAGCCCCAGATGAAGTTGATGTTCAAGAATTTCGACACGAATTTCCTATTTCCGAAGAAGGTGAAAGATCAATTCCATGTGACAAGCTGCTTGAATTCCTCCGCAGTCAGTTTGTTGCTACAACTACACCTGTATGTGATCAAGAAGAGATGTAGAGTCAGACTCCAGTCAAAGTTAAAGTAAAAGTCAAAGTCAAATTAAAAACTAGATGTGCGTATTCGAGACCTACGCTAAAGATCAGCTAGCCCAATGAACTTACAAAGTCAAATCTGAAGACAGTCCGATATTGAAGATAAAGTTGTCTCTGCAACGCGCTGAATGTTACCAACATCTATACCCGTCACCTGCAAAGGGGGAGATTGTTGAATTGTTCTGTAGTATGTTACCAAATCAAGTTCAAGACAGAGCTCGAAGATAAATAAAAGCATTAAACCGAGTGGGAGATTGTTAGGAATTAATTTAGTGGTTTAATATTTGCATTTATAAGGCTTAAAATAAAAAATATCATAGTTTAGGGGCTTGTTTGAGGATTTCGGACTGGACCGAAATCCCCCTGGATTTCGGTCATCATGATAGAAATCCTAAGGATTTCGGTCAAGCCTGCTGTGGATTTCGGCCCATGGGCCCAAAATTTCAGTTTGGTAGGCGTAAGTATATATATGTGTCGCTAGCTTTCTTGTGTTGGTTGGTTATTTTGGAGCTCTACGCTTAACATAGCGAAATTCTGTACGTTCAAGCAACCTTTGCGATCTTATGTACTAGTCTATTGAAGATTAATAGAGTGCATTGAAGATTGTTGTAATTTCTGTTCTTATTGTTGATTGATACCATTTAGATCCGTATTTGAGATATTTAGGACCTACATGCTCTAAAGATATGGTTTGTTATAGTTGGTACAAAAAGCCTTCGGATCCCTCAACACTGAGCCTTCGGATCCTCAGGTAAAAAAGGTGAGCTTTAGAATGGTCATGGCTAGAGCCTTTGGTCGTGATCTCAACACTTCATCACAAAAATATCTTCAACAATCTCCCCCTTTGTGTGAAGTGCGACATCTGAAGATGTTCTTTTATTTTCTTTCTTTCAAATGATGTCTTCTTGCTGCAAGCGTAGGTGCGACCGGAAACAAGTCTTATTATCTTAGTTGGATATAGACACTTGAAGTCTATATCAAAGAATTTCTTCATTCGAATGCCACCTCGACTTTTCCTTTGCACACTACACCCAATGTTTGTCTACGATTTCCCCATCTTCATATTCACCCAAGTTTTCAATAACACATATGGGGGAAGCCAAGGACCTTCCAAATAGCTTGGCAATATCAATGTCATATTCACCAAGACGTTTAATGTAGTAGTCGAAGAAGCCATGAACATACTCTTTTGCCTTTATGAAGATGGGTATGGTAGGAGCAAGTCCAAGTAGGGGATACATCAGTAGTTCCAACATTTGAAAAACGTCTTTCGGATTCATGATTGGGAAGTTTGCTAATGAGAATCTGGATTCAACTATGTCCGAACCCCGAAGTACACAATAGATACGGTTTTGAAATTTTCCTTCAAATAAATCTCCCTCAGTCATGGAGATTATTTGAATGATCCTTTTAGAACTCCATACGACCTCTGGTTCTTGAATGAGATGTGCATGGAAGCTGATTTTTCTTTGTTTTAAGGCTTCCCTGCTGTTCTCTTTCACCGATTTCATAAACAGAACGTATAAACAGTTCTTCAGATTGTGTGAAATGTCGAGCTGATTGTCTATTGTATCAGCTATTGAATAGCTGTGGAGAGGAAGCCGATTGAACACTTCATAATCGGCAAATCCGTGGGTTTCAATATGTTCAGCATTCCAAGTTGTTGATGGGCCCAAGATCTTTTATTGTCGTCTTTCCTTTGTCAACTGGACCTGAAGATCCTGAACCCGAAGATCCAGTCTCTTGAGCCATGGTAGAGGTGATGGTTGAGTAAGTCGGACCAGATGATCCGATAATTATCACCCTTCAGATGTTTTGGGTTGGTATTGGAGGAGGTCTGGTCATACTGAAGGTTGTGATTGGAAAGAATTGTGGTAATTGGAGTTGTTGTTGTTACTGTTGTTGTCATCGCAAAGGATAAGGCACGGGACCATGAGCTGGTGGTTTCTCCCCCTTGCAAAGAATGAACCGTAAGGTCAGCTTGAGCAGATGTTCGTGGTCCCTGTTGGGAAGCTTGAGCTCGTCGCATGCATTTTGAAACTTGAATAAGTGGCTGAAGAACATCGTTCAAGTTGTTGACAACATTAGCAATGATTGTATCATTCATTTGAAGAATTTCAGTTGCAAATTCTTGAAAGGTTGAACAAATTGTGAGGTTGTCAGTTCGGACACTGTTGCTTCAGTTGCTTGCAGCTGCTTCAAGAAATGGTCATTATATTGTTCATTGAATGAGTGAGTCTCAGTGCAAAGGTCATCAAGTGACTTATTCAAGTCTGCCCTCGAAGACTCAATCTTGGCAACTGCCTCATCAATCTTCTTGTTTGTCTGTTCTTGAAGTGTTTTACATCTAGCCTCAATCCCACTAACTGGTGAGGCTAACTTCACTTACAGATTTGTTTGAAGGAGCTTTTGATTTTCCATGCTTCCTTTCTCCGATTGTGCAATCATAGTTTGAACATTTGACTCTGTCTCAGAATGAACTCGTCGATCCGAGCCATGATATCCAGAAAAGTTGTTTCTTCTTGGGTCGTAATTTCAGGATCATAACCGGTTCGATGTTGCAACAGAACATTTAACTTGGTGTTGAGTGTCCTGTACTGCTTGATCAGAACGAAGTCATCATCATTCAACAACTTGTCATTTTCATCATCAAGATCGACTGGATCCATGTGAAAGGCGGCAGCAGTTTCTTCTGATGTTGGTGGAGGTTGACGAGCAGAGTGTAAAGGAATGCCGAAACCTTCATCATATTTATATTCTAGTAAAGAAGTATCAATACCAGAAGTGAATATGTGGGAGAATAATAGATCAGAAGAAGTGACGATGGGTTCGGATGAAACCAGTGTGAATATGGCAGTTGTTTGAGCAGAAGTGAGGGTCTCGGATACGAAGGGTTTGGATGTGGTAAATGTGGAGGTTGTAATTGGTTCAGATGTAGGGGGTTCAGATGATATTGAAGTTTCTATGGTGGAGGTAAGTGGAGCTTTTGGTGGATGGGTTTCAGATTGGGTTTGTGGAGGTGGGGAAGGTACTCTTGTATCATGAGGAGGTGATTGGTGTTGGATTTCTTCAATTTCTTCTTTATCAAAAATAGTTTGTTTTGAGTCCGAAGGGTCTTTAATAATCACCTTTCACTTGACACGTTGTGGATTGGTTCGTTTTGGAGGTTGCTCTGGGGCTTTCCTTTTCTTGACAACCTTCTCCTTCTCCTTTTGTTGACCACTAGGACCTCCTGTAGTCTTCTTCTTACCCTTCGACTCAGATACCCCTTCGGATTGATTTTCAGCAGTCGGAAGTGGTACCTTGGAAATCATAGTACGATATTTATTTATGATAGTGTTGGGAAGTGGTACCTTGGAAATCATAGTAGGAGGAATCTGAGCACAGATGCCGACTTCATAGTCATCCGAAGATGGAGGAATATGGAATGGGCTATAGGTCATACGTTCCAGATCTTCATCATAAGGTATGGCAAACCTTCGGTACGCTTCATCAATGATAATGGCCCATAATCGAGCAATGGAGATTTTACTACCTTTCTTGTTATGATTGACATGGGCAGATAAATCAGTCTAAAGAATCGATGCATAATCCACATCCCAATCATTGTATATACTATATAAAAAGCCCATGAATGTCTGGCTTACCGAATCAAGACCAAAAGTTCTGCCGGATAAACATCTAAGAAAAATCCCAAAGAACAATTTCCATAGACTAGGAAGTTTGTTCTTCTTGAAGCTGCCAATCGTTTGTATCTCTGGAAAATACCTCGTAGCATTGAAGATAGCCAAAATGTCTTTAAGGGAAGGGACAACCAGAGTTTTAGGTGTGGGAAGATGAAGAGCCCTAGCAAAACGACGTTTGTTGAGTGTGATTCGTCTGGTAGTGTTGTCGGCTTGAATGCACTAGTAGAAAAAAGGCCTTTAATGACACGCATTGCGTGTCATTAAAGGGTACATATGACACGCAAATGTATGTCAAGGAAGCCCCTGTCATAAATGACAGATGACACACATTTGTGTGTCGTAAAATTTACGACATACATTAATGACACACAGTTACGACATACATTTATGACTCGCAATGTAAGTCGTAAAATATTCTCTCTCTCTCTCTCTATATATATATATATATATATATATATATATATATATATATATAATGCTTCGATTATATTAATATTAAATCACACAAATGTTAATATCATACAAAAAAATATCATTAATACACATACCATGGTTATATCATCACACAATGTCATACAAAATAATAGTCATTGTGTGTCAAACACAAAATACCATCCATTGTCACATCTTCACCGGAAAATATCGTTACTTTTATCGCTGCCACCCCACCCATTGCTATCTGCATCCTTGTAGGCACCACTCAATACGTCCATTATAAAGGCAAAAGGGGAGGACCCATATACATTGGTAATGACAAGATGAATGTTTAACTAATGCTTTTTAGAATTTCAACTGGCAATTTCATACCCAAAACTTGCCCAGCCACTGAAAACCACGATACCAAGTATTCGTCCATTGAATTATGATCAACAAGAAGTAGCTTCATCAACTCCCTTGTCCTACATGGATGTAACACATATCATGGTCTATTCAAGTATATGTGCTCCTGTTATATTTAACAAAATCAATACACAAATTTAACTCATCTCATATATACTTACTCAACTAGAGATTGTTCAAGTACAAACAACCAAAAGACTTAAAAGAGCTTACTTGTTGGTTTATGAAAGTCCATTTTGATTCCATGAGCACCTCATTCGATTGGGTTGGTAGGTCCGTTTCGATTTTACCTTGGTTCAGAGGTTGTCCATCAACATACACATACATGCAAAAGACGTGAATACCCTCCGTCTAGTCATAATCAATTTCACAATTTTAATATGTAGGAAGCGATTAAAGAGAATTACCAGTAGTTTGTGCATGGAATGGAAGTATATGACTCGAACCTGATGGAAATCATAACAAACTCCATCATCACCATTCAACACTACTCAACAACTTGAAAATTCATACTACTTAAAGGAGACTCTATCTCATTGAAATTGCAACATTTTGATTTAAAATGATTAAGATGAATCATACCAATTATGTTTGTTTAAAATATAATAACAGTGTTGATAACATTATGGTATTCCCCCTAAATAATATATATAAAAAAGTCCTTGTACCAACTCTATATATGACTAAAAAAATCAAAAGCTTCCATATTTGAACATCAAAACAAAACACAAAATTTGATGGCGCATCTCATGATTCTATGCAAATTTTTTCTCATTCTATGGCACAAATTTGGTTCAAAACAAAAAGACTTCTTCGTCCTATAAATTTTCAAATGTTTATATTTATAAAAAATTGAGATTCTATCACTTGTATCAGACCACATCTTTAATTCACATCTTTAATTCAAATGATTAAAAGAATCGGAACATGTTTAAACATCAATAACATCAAGGATTAAATGCAAGATATAGTAACACAATACCTGTGCAAAGACGCCCTGTAATGCCCTATAAGTTGAAATGAAACCCATCTTTCAATGTCAATTGGTTCTCGTAAAGAAGTATACAATAAAGAATGGATGAATGTCGATCAATCGAAAACATAAAGCTATGATCAAAGTTAAATCAAATCAATAAATTCAGCTTATTTGATAAAAAGAAACCCCCATCTACCATCGATTGAGAAAAAAAAAAATCAAACTTTAATCTTTAGTTAATCATATAAAGAATGATCACAAATGAAATTGTTACACGGTAGTAGATATTGAGGCCCTACAAACTTAATTGAAACCCATCTTCCAATGTCAATCGGTTCCTGGTAAAGAAGTACACAATAAAGAACAAAAGAATGCAGATCAATCAAATATGTAAAATTATGATCCAAGTTGAATTAAATCTAGTAAATTCACGCAAAAGACAAAGATGGTGGTCTTGAAGGTCTAAGTTATGTATGATCCTTCTGAAGACAAATAATGGTAAAGTAATTACTACGCCCCTTATGGAGACACGTACAGCAAAAAGGGCCAAATCCATGGGAACATGATTACTTTGGCCCTAGATCCTCGATAAATTTGCTTTACGGAATATTACTAAAGTAACAGAGAAAGTTTTACCACTTGTCGGCACTCGTCTAAGTGAAAAGCATCTGATCGGACTGTTGGTGAAAATGTTCCGGCACCAGCAGATCTTTGAATATCACCAAATCGAGTGGTATTCAGATTTAATGAATTCGAAAAATGTTGAAATTGACGAATCGACTTATCTTTCTGGAGGGTAGAGCGGAGGTAGAAGGCCGAGGAGGAAGGAGAGCGGAGGTACGATTCGTAGGCGGGATGAATACAGAGGTGTAGACAATATGGATGTGGAGGAGTATTTGAATGATGAACTCGACGATGGAGGCATCGTAGGTCGGCGGTTGCGTTACGCTTCGTTTACCCAAGTCGTTCCAAAGAACACATCGCATCTCGTTGGATTCTAAACTTCACCAAAAAACCCTAATAAATTCACTACGATCGTGAGAGAGAAAAGGAGAGAAGCGGGAAACAAAAGGGATTTGGGGATTCAGCGGGATCTATAAAAGTTAAAAGACGACGTTATTTTTCAAGACGACACACATTAAAAGAAAAAGTATCCTCCGTGTTTTTTTTAGTTTTAGTTTATGACATTAAACCATGACACGCGTTTTTGTATGTCGTAAATGTTATCAAAATATGACATAATTTTACGACATACATTTTTATACGTCGTAAATACTTCAGTTTTCACAAAGGATGACATTAATTTTACGACATACGCTTTTGTCTGTCATAAAATCAGCGTATGTCGTAATTTGTATGTCATTAAAAGTCTATTTTCTAGTAGTGATGGTTTCATACGTAACGGTTTCAGGTTGATTTTCAGCATTATGAGTGAGAATGGCGGTGTAATGAGCTCTATAAATCAGACTTTCCGGAACAGTCGGGCAAGCGGTGAATGCATAAGATAGAACTGAGTGTTTTAGGCATTCAATAAAAGAATCATAAGGTTGAGGATAGATGTTTGTAGTTAGATGTTTATGATTTTAGATTTGGAATCGACATACCTTCCTTAGGGCTTTGAGAAGAAGCATCATGAGCAGCAGCCATTGTTGAAAGCTTTGAGAAAGACGAGAGACAAAGAGCAGCTGGAATTTGTAGAGGGTTTGAGAGAAATGTTCACATAAAAGATTGTAACGGTTTGTATTCACGTATTTATATTGATGGTGGTCCCATGGCATTAAATGCGCGGGAAAGGAGGGTCCAACCATAGATAGCCATGTCATATAACGTGTTTTCCCATTATCCCTGCAAAAACGGAACCGTCACAGTGTCAGTCCCATCATGATTTAAATTTCAAAAAAAATATCTGCCTTTTTGGGTAACCGATCCTTGGGATTGGATTTTGTATAAGGAAGCCAACAGACTCAGTTAATGAAATGATTAGCATTAAGTTTTCAACTTTATGTGTCGAAATAAATGACAAAAATCATTAGAAAATAAATTTTTTTCTGACCACAATGATTTGGATCTATAGCATGTGACTTTATCAATGACAATACCAAAAATGTGCACTCTTCGGAACAAATAAAATAAAGTACGTTTGGGTCAATTGAAAATGCTTTATACTATAAACGAAGGCAATCATTTTCTTGACACCTTTGATAATCAACCTCCATGAGCAAAAAGATTTGTTTGAGAAAGTGCATTGTGAATTTATAACTTGAATTCATGAAAATTGAGAAGATCAGATTTTGACAGATTTAAGTTCAGAACAATCGGATCATGTTGGAAGTCCGTTGTTCATTCCGAAGACTTTGGGATTAAACATCGGTCAAATATGGCTAACCCTAAACACTCAGTGTTACATCCAATTTCGCATTTTGAAAGATTTAAAATTTTATGGTTCGATTTAATGTTTCAAATTTTCCTTGTTTAGATGATGTTAACAACCACTACTTTAAAATTTAAGACTTTGTTCACATTTGTGAATTGAGCATCATTGGATTTATGAAATTTTGGATTGAAACGTGGTAAGACTTTGTAAAATTTATCCCATTTCATCATAGAAAGTATTTGGACATATTTCCCTGATGACAAGCCTTTTAGATTTATGCACTACTTTATCTTTGTCACTAAATACAGATTACTTGAGATGTTCATATTCTCTGCAAAGTACTTAACTATGTTGTAGGAGCTCCTTGCAATTTCATTTATGAAAGAGACATATTCCTTGGGGTACAACTGTGTATCAAAACTTCGGATAGGAACATATGTACTTCAGATGTCAAATCTTATCACAACCAGAATCCTAACATTCTCCCCCTTTGTGGTGAAGATGTCAGGTATCTGAAGTCTATAACATACGAAAGGCTTTGCTCAATTCCCTTCGAATCTGTAACCACCACTTCAGATGAGTACACAGCTCAAGCTTCGCATCTTCAGAGTTCTCATTGTTCACAATTACTCTTGCGATCATTCCTTCCAAAAATGTTCAAGGAAACTTCTCTTTTTCATCCGTATCAAAGAAAAACTTTTTCAATGGACTTTTTCTTTGTAAGCTTTCCCTTGTAAACTACTCCCCATGGTTTCTGAAGAATCTTTCCATCACTGATTTTGGTTATGCTAGTAAGTTCTTTATCAGCCGCTGGAACAGATTGCTTAAAAAGTTTTGCAATTTCATAGTCATATTGGGCGAAGTTTCGAAGATATGAACCCATAAATCTTCCAATTATCCTCTGACCTCTAGTAAGACCAACCTACTGGGAGATTCTTATTTGTGTCAGGCCATAGTCATATTGGGAAAATCAGCAATTGTGAATCAGCTTTCGATCTTCTGTTCACCTCTTCGGACATGATAGGTGAAGTTTTGATATATATCTTCAAAGAGTGGTCCGGTCTGTATTTTGTCAATCCCAACAATCTTCGAGCAAGACCAGACATCGGTTTGATCAACAGCAAGGTTCGCATGAAACCTGGATTTTTGCTCTTGAAATTTTCTCTTCTCCACTGGATCAAACTCAATGTCATAGACATTAGCAGCAAACAGCTTCGGATTGAATGGGATATCTAGTTGCAAGTTTGTGGTATTCTCATCACTGAATGAAACAAGTGGCAAATGATCGAACATTTCCACAGTAGTAAAAGCCAAATTCATTATCGTCTCATATGTCCAAATTTTGTTCACTGGACCCAAGACTTCTTTCTTTCCAGCCCTGTCTCTCGAGATCACGTACAAATGCCTTAGCTTTTCATACTCTTCTTCTTTCTGCTTCTTCACTTCCGACTTCGACAACACTTCAGCAATCTTCTTTCCCTTATCGACTGAAGGGCCAGTCTCAGGAGGTACTTGAGAAGTTGTCATTTTTGTTGAAGTGGATGATGGTGCAAAACTTGCTCCGATTTTGATTCCACGAGAGAATCTTTTTATAAGGCTGGAGGTGGATTCGGTTGATATTGGTGTGGTTCGTCCCCAAACAGGAACTGTTGTTGATGGTGATGTTGTGGAGATTGTTCGTGATGAGGGTGCTGAAGTAGATCCGAAGAATGGCTTTGTAGTCGGACCAGCAGTGGTAGTTGTTGTTTTAGAGAATGGTGCAAGGGTTGTAATGGTTGTTGTTGGAGCAAAAATGATGCGTGTTTGGCGTGTTGTTAGTCGAGGTCCTTCTCCCCCTTGTGACGAAGACATGGAAGGCTTCGGAGCGCCCGGTAACCAACTAACAAGTGTAAGAAGTGGTGCAATATCCTTTCGGATGGAGTCGGTGGTTTGAGAGACCAAACTTTTCAGTTGCTGGTCACTAATCTTCTGTGCTTCTTTGTAGGCATTGAGCTCTTGCACCTGCGGTTCATATGCCGCTATTGTCTTCTTTGCATCCGCAACATCTTTCCTTAAACTCTTCAATTGTACATCAAATTCCTCAGCTGCTCGTTTAGATAGATTCTCAACCGAAGTAGACAGAGAAGTAAGCTTAGCTTGAACTTCTGTATCGGCAGTATTGAGGTTGGTGACCACTTCGGTGAATTTTGCTGTATGTTGTTCCTAAATTTGTTGCGACTTTTCTTCTACAATCTTTTCAAATGCCTTGCATCGCAGTTCAACCTTTTCTAAAACATTTCTTCTCATCTGTTTAACATCGGTTTCCACAACCTTGACTGCTGCATTGATTTTCTTGTTGACTTTCTTTGTGATGGTGCCTTCAAAAGAAGTAAGTGACTCTGCCAGATGATTAGTAGTGACTACAGACCCTTTGTCCGAAGTGTACGTGGTCTGTGCTCGGATCAAAACATTTAATTTCGCATTGAGTTGGCGAAATTGTTTCATTGATACCAGATTCGTGTCTGGTTCATCATCATCTTCGTCTTGTATGTTTATAGGGACTGTTTCAAAATAATCTTTCTCTTCTTTGTAGGTTTCAAGGGAAGAGGGAGAATCAGCCATGTCATCCATAAAAAAAGAATGAAGCAGAGGTGGCACTTCGGTTGTTTTGGTGAAAATAGGTGTTGTCTGCTTCGGTGGTGGTGATGGTGGAGTTGTGGTAGTTGGATTTCCGGATGTGAGACTTGTGTCCACATCAGATGTGTGCACAGGGGTCTCAGTATGACTTGTCTCCACATTAGATGTTTCAACAGTGGTTATATGTTCGGATACCATGGCAACGCCTAGTAATATCAAATATTTTAGTCGTTGTTGAGCCCTATTCTTAGTGGAATTATATCATATATATCGTGGTATTCTCACTTTTCGTGCCAGTACTTGTTTGGAAAGAAATAATGAAAACAGGGACCAAAAGCGTGCATTTTGGAAGAATTTTGAAGATCAAGGGAAAATCAGGTGAAGACGTACGTGCGCCGCGGAATTCATCAATGCGCGACGTGGTTATGAGGCGGTGGAAAGAATTTAAATTCCGATAAAACGGGGATAAACCCCCACGCGCAACGCGGGATCCACTTATGCGCGGCGCGGCTTCGAGATTTTTGCAACTATAAATAGAGGCTTTTAGGTCGAAAAAATTAGCGAAGACCTGGTGTGAAATCGACCCCCAAGGCTCTTTGACTCCGAGATTTAGCTTCAGCAACCATCTTTTGGTATTTTTATATTTTTTTCTTTAATTTTCAATTAGTTTAATAGTTAGTGATAGTGGCTAGTGTCTTTGTGAGTGACAACCATTTACATTGAGTCTTTGTTTCTAGTTTTAATAAGTTGGTTACTGTTTTGAACCTGTTGGATCTGATTTTGTTAATGATAATCATTTGATTTTTGTTAATTTCTCAGTTTTTCGGTATTTATGCTTGTGAATGAATTTTTGAATGTCTGGATTGTGTTTTGATGTTTGATTGCCTTTGATTGCTTCTGAATTGGAGATGTACTTCTGATTTCAGTAGGTAACAAGGTTTAGTTAGTGGATTTTAGTTTAGTTAATGCTTGTCTGGAATTGTTTTAGTTTATGATTTTTGGGATCGTTTGGCAAAAGTTAGAAACTAGGTCCTCTGACTGTAGCGTGACACTGCAGTTGGTAATCTGTCACCTGTCTCGACCACGTAACTCCTATGGATCGACCCTGACTTCCACTGTGCTAAGTGAGAGTGAGGTTTAGTTTCTTATTTTTGACCGCATGATGACCGCTGCGATGTCAAATTTTGGCGCCGTTGTCGGGGAGTTGTGAGCTTGAGAATAGGTGATCTCTAGGATTTTTAGTTTTTGAATTTTTGGTTTTTATTTTGAGATTTCAGTTAGTTAGTAATTTTGCTTTTGGTTCTTGGGCGTGTTGCACTTGTGCATGCGTACCCGTAGGGGTGAGCAATTATCCCCTTTGCGTTTTGACTCAGAGATTGAGCGAACTGCGCGCAAGATCCGTGCAAGTAGGCGTTTAAATACAATGAGTTTTAGTAATGTCAGTAGTAGTATAGTGAGTGTTGTCTAGTCTAACACCCGACTTATTAACAAAACACCCCTTAAAAATTTTATTTTTCAAACCATATATTTTACAATCAAACCATAAGTATAGGGGTATTAGTTAACACATATAGGTACAAGTGTATCAAGGATTACAATACATATAAATATTATACATACTTTAAGCCGGGCTGTCACTTCACAATATCATGGTCCTAAGACCGCACCATTTAATTTCAAAGATAATGATCATAGCCGTGAGGCCGCACCATTTGGATTCTCAATCCAATAATATATCCGTATATGTTTCGGGTATTCTACCCTTATCTCGTTTTCAACTACTTCAAGTAGTGCCATTGTAATCATCATATATCACACTAGATATAATCAAGATTACTCACCTGAAAGCTTGCTACTACTAGCTTTAGTTAACCCTTGCCTTCCAATGTATTCCGTAAGATCTTGTCCCGTACCTATAATGTCATTCATTTTCACAATGATTATAGGTTAACAACTGTTTTAATTGACCCTAATGCACAAGAGTTCAATATTGTAACACTACAAACAATGTCTAGATGATAAACTTTCCATTTACCATCTTTTCACAAATTATACGTTTTACCGAGACATTCGTATTGCTCTACAGTGCCCCCGAGGAGTCGAAAACTCAATTTAATATTTTTCCAGTACTTTTCAAACCATTATGGACTTATGGTTCAAGTTTGAGGTCAATCGGACAAGCCTAGCGAAAATTCACACATTTGAGCTCTCTGTACAGTGGGCGCACCGCGCCTGGAAGCTAGGCGCACCGCGCCTGTCTGGGCAGTTTCCAGATCAGTCGCGATTTTGCACTGTAGCACCCTGTTTTGACATATTAAGCTCTTATTGCTATTCTTAATCATTTGGGGTTTGTTTACTGACTAAAACGCTTCATTAATACAAGGTTTTTATCCATTGAAACCAACTCAATCAATAAAAAGGATGAATTAAAGTTCTTGACTCCAAAAACCTCAAAACTTCAAATTCATCAATTTCAATGGTTTCAATGTCATGTTCTTATCATATGAACATGTTTAAGCCTAGAAATCATGTGAGAACTTCATGGAATTCACTGAAATTGCAGATTTCAGTTTACCCACAAAAGCTCACCAAGAACAAATTAAGCTAGAACTTGAAATACTTACTTTCAAAGCTTCCAAACCTTCAATTCAAAGGCTATAATCCAATTTCTAGCTTTAAGTCTTCAAGATCACTCCAATTTCTGCAACACTCATACCATGAAAACCCTCCCGTAGCTCTCAAAAATTCTACACATGTGGGAGAACCTTCCCACTATTTATACCTCTAGAAATTACAAACTAGTCCATGGAGTTGCATTTATTGAACTTTTGCCACTACTAACAAAGTTTATGACAAAAATTCAGATTTTATAACATTTTAATTCCAACACTCAAAATATTATTACAAGGCAAATCCTTTTCTGTCCAAAAGACCAAATTACCCTTCTAAGGTAAAATGACCGATTTACCCTTTTATTATAATTACATAATAAAACATGTCTTGGCATTACACCCAGGAACCCTCGGGTGAGGCAACGGGGATGTCATTTATTCCCCCAATTTCAGAATTTCAGTTAGGGAGCACGAGTGCTACTGGTGGTGCAGTTTCAGCCCCTATACCTATACCATCATGCACTCCACCGTCGATTCCACCATTTCAACCTTTACCCCAACCACAATCCACAAACCCATTTACATCTGCCATGTCTTGTGGAGCGCCGACCCGTGATGGCATCCCATTATCTAGACAGCAGACACCCATTTCTCAACCCATTTCACAACCACCACCAGTACTTTTTAAACCACAAACCACATTCCAACCTATACCACCGCAACAACAAGACCAACAACCACCTCAGCAGCAGTACCAATATCAAGAGGCTGAGGGAGGTATGATGATGAAGATGAAGGATGGGTTCCACCAGCACCACAGTAACCATGGAACCGAGGTCGGGGACCTCTAAGAATAGCACAGCAGCATCAACCATTGCAAGGTGAGCAGAGGTATAACGATCATCATTTTTACGGTAATCCTGTTCAACCCTTGTATTTTGCACAACCGAGGAGGCAATCGGTTGCATCGCACTTCCAGCCACGGGAGTACGATGACTCGTCACCCATTTACATTCCTGATGATATAGAATCTCAAGTAGAAATTAGACCTCAGTTGTTTGGAATATTACCAGAATTTAGGGGATACAAACAGGATGACCCATACAATCACTTGTATGAGTTTATAGCCATAGCCAATGCTAACACCCCTAGGAACACCAATAAGAACATTTTTAGATTAAGATTGTTCCCATTCACTCTGAAAGACAATGCCAAATATTGGTTTACGTCTTTGCCATCGAATAGCATCACTACATGGGACCAACTCAAAGCTAAGTTCTTGCAAGAGTTTTATCCGGCAAGCAAGACGACGGAAATCAGGAGGGCTATTCAGGATTTCTAGCAGAAGCCTGGAGAAGCTTTTCATGAAGCATGGGATCGTCTAAAGGAGTTGATGAGGTCGTGCCCTCATCACGATATTCCAAAATGGCAATTGGTCAAGGTATTCTTTGAAGGGGCAAGTGAGACGAAGCAAGCTATGATTAACGCATCATCTAGTGGCACTATTATGATGCAAGACCCGGAGGAGGCTTGGCAGTTTTTGGAACAGTTAAGTAATGGCTCCAACGCGAATTTCTCCACAAAAACGATTAGGCACAGCCGCAGCAGTGGGATCCGACGCCAACTAGAAAAAGGATGTAAAGAAGGAGATAAGCGAGCTTAATAAGAAATTCGATAGACTTGTGTCTACTCTGCAGAATGGACCTCAAAGTCAATCACAAGGAGGTCAAGGAGAACCAAAGACTCAGGAAGCGAATCAAGTCTATGGCCAGGGTCAAGGTCAATATAACAATGGATGACCCTATAGACCATATAATCAAGGTCAGCATAATTTCAATAACCAGAGGCAGAACAACTACGAAGGCCAATCAACTAATCAGCCCAGGCAGTATCAACCGGTGAACAATAATGGTAATGGAAATGGTAACAGCAATAATAGGGGGCCCAATAATTTCATCAACAATGCCCCAGGGACTCAAGAGGATCTGGTCGCGAAAATATATGAGATGTTCAACACAACACAGCAGCAGTCGCAGGCCAATGCGAAAGCCATCGTCAATATGGAGAGGCAAATCGCCCAAATGGCTGAAGACCAACAAAAAAGACATAATGGGAAGCTACCGAGTACCACAGAAGTCAATCCAACCCATGGTCAGCGGACCGGAAAGGTAGATGTCAACACTGTCGAGGCTGAAGGGAGGAGAGTCACCCTGGAAGATTTGTTAGAGTCAGGAAATGAGGCTGAGAGTGAAAAGGAAGAAAGAGTTAAGGAAAAGGTGGAAATTGAAAAGGAGAATAGGAAAGACATGGAATTAAAGGAAATTCCCGTTGAGAATGAGCCTCAACCAAAGGAGGACAAGGATGTCCAAGAGGAAAAACAGCCGATAATAGCCGGAATTAAACAAAGGAAGAAGGACAAGAAGGGAAAGAAAACGCAGGATGCGCCCAAATCGACGGGGCCATCGATGAATCAACCCTTGTGGGACGAACTTAAGAACGCTCCTGAGGATACAGGAGTTCTTCAAAAGATGTGCGAGAAAAATGGAAAAAGAAAGACTCCCACACCTGACACTATGAGGTTGACAATTAAAGCTAGTGAGGCACTGTTGGGAACACTGCACAAGAAAGAAAATGATCCTGGGTCACCACTGATTACTGCTACTGTAGGAGATGTGGTCATTAGGAACACCTTGCTGGATTTGGGAGCAAATGTGAATGTGGTACCGGGATATTTGTATGATAAATACAAGAATGAGGAATTAGAGCCGGCAAAGACCGTCTTACAGTTGGCTGACCAGTCAACCAGAGTATCCCGAGGTAAGCTGACCAACGTCATAGTGAAAGTTGGGGATTTCTTCTACCCAGTGGACTTTTTAGTTATGGAATACGAAAGTCAGGAGGATGCACCCGTGTTAATATTAGGACATCCATTTTTGGCTACGTCCGGCGCTATTATTGATTGCAAAACACGAGATTTGGATATCTTCTTTAGGTCGAGGAAAAGAAGGCTAAATATGTTTGGAAGTCCCATATCTCTACCTCAAGGGTATGATGATAAGAATTTGGACAGCAACTTGCTGATGGAACCTGGGGTTAGGGACAAAAGAAAAATATGGACCCAAACAGGAGAAGGAGGAAAAGAGGAAGTCTTGAAGGAAACAAAGGAGCATCTGTTGTCCACCATTGACAAGGAGCAGCTGCTGGACATGATGGAGATGTTGGAGGCAAGGCACCAGCAATACGAGAAAGATGCAAGGGAAAGAGAAGCAAAGGTCTTTCAGCATCTAGAAGCCCAACAACAATGGATTAGTGGGGTTAGTGACAGATGACTCAACTCACTTCATTGATGTCAATGATGGCCCATAACTTCGCGCCAGATCTCAAGAAGATGCCATCAGGAATTCAAGAAGAACAGGAGTAGGAATGGTACGTCTGGCTGAAGACGTTAAACTTAGCGCTTGTTGGGAGGAAACCCATCTTTTTTCATAGGTTAGGTACTGTGTTTTTAGGAGTAACTATGAAGATTATATCATCGTCATTTGCAGGTAGTATTGGTCTAAGGCAAGTGTGGGATTGTTTTGAAGCATTTGGATTTTTGATAACCGCGCCGTTGGCAGCCAAATTGCGCGCCGCGGGTTCGAAGACCAACCCGATGCGCAGGGGTTAATTTGGGGACACGCGTGCCGCGGTTCGCTCATATCCGCGCCGCGGGAATCGATCGGTCGGTTTCCTTCATAAATAAGGTAAGCCGCAACACTATTCACACACACCACGCCGCAGAGCTCTGATGATCGAAAATTTCTCGCGTTTTTTCTGGCTCATTTCATTCTCGCCACCAAGGTACGTCATTCTAACTAGCTTTTACTTGTTAAAACTAGTGATTAGACAGTTGATTTGGTTGATTTCTCAAAAAAATCAAAAACTTAGAAATCGCCAATGCTGACTCGTAGGGTGTTTATTTTGCGAAATACTGACCCTAGATGAGTTAGTCGGCACTTAGGCTACCTTGTAGTGTAGTTGGATTGAGTTTAAACAGGTTATATCGTGATTTTGGATTTGGAATTTGAAACAGCCGCTCGCTGCGTCGCGCCATGGTTCTTGGGCCGTGCCGCGGTGCGGTGGGGAAGAAAAAGGACTAAATTTGCAGATGTCGTTCAGACTTGACCACCAGTTTCTCCAGTTCCGTGAGGATCTGGATAGTTCTGTCTAGTTTGCCTCGAAGAGGGATGCGCTTATTGGTCGCCGGGTTCTCGAGGCGACGATCATTGACCGGGACATCCTCAGAGACGCGGGGCTTTGCGGAGAGATCGAGACATTCCTCCACCGCACATGGACCCACGGGGATGCTTCATTCACGTGCCGAGGTTGGGATACGCTTATGGCCAACCAGGAGGACATAGTCTATACCGAGCTTCTTTTGGAGTTCCTATCCACTGTCCGTTTTGCACCTGGATCGGCAGAGGCCCGTTCCAGGCTTGTACGATTTAGATTGGGGGGAGTGCACAGGGAGTGCAACCTCCGGGAGTTTGGGAGGCGCACAGGCATCTATACAGTGGCGGACCTCCAGCACCGCGATTTCACGCAGTTTCTTACGGCGTGCATTCAGGGGTAGCCCGCCAGGGCTGCCAATGCGGAGGTTTGGGCACCGTTGTCCAACGTATTCTACAAGGCGGTGACATCCAGAGAGAGCCATCTTCGCGATCCGCTTCACCGACTCATGCACCGCATTGTCTCCACCTCCATCATGCATAGGGAGGGGGCGAGAAGGTGTCCGGCAAGGACATGACATATCTCTGGGTCCTCCTCGACCCCTCCTGGTTCCTTCACCTCCCGTTCTCCCTAACTGTCTCCCTGTCCACCCGTGCGATGGGTGCATCTGCCAGCAGTCCTTTGGCACGCGGGCATTACATCACCCACTTGGGTCGTTCATACCGGATCCTTACTGCCCCTGTTGTGGTATCCTTGACCGCTTTACCTCCAGCTCGCACCACGACACGTGCCCTGGAGAGCATGGGGCTTATTGAGCAGCAGCGCCTAGGTCAGTTCGTGAGGGCAGCGACTGAGGCACCCCAGGACCCCCAGCCAGCTTACGCCCAGCCGGGTAGGAGACGTCGGAGACCGGCAGTACCAACAGAGCCAACACCACAACAGGAGGAGGCGACAGAGCTTAGGCGATTGCAGGATCGGGTCGTCAGGATGGAGGAGCCGTTGCAGTGGATCGGAGGGGTACTTTTGGAGTTAGCCACACAGCAGGGACACTGCCTCCGACCATTCACAGCTCGAGCCCACGATCATGAGGCCGGTTCTTCCAGGCCACCAGGTGGTGATTGATGTATGTTTCTTATTTTTTTTTGAGTATTTGTGTTGTACTTATGACACTACTATCTTTTGTTTGTTTATATTTTATATTTTAGTTGTTTGTTTGCGTTTAATATTTTTGTGAGTTATGCATGTGATACCAAAATTGGAGGAGTTGTTTCAAGCAAGTGTGGGGTCACCGTGCCCCCTCCACTTGTCTTGACCACCGGCGTGTTCACGGTTGCGCTACAACTCCATAATGCGAAATCAAGGACCTTTTTGTTTGTATTTGTACCTATGATACCGAGCACCAACCAAGCGATCTACCGTCCATAGGGGTAACTCTTTCTCCCTTGTTCTAAATAATTTTTGTACAACGGGGACGTTGTACGATTTTAAGTGTGGGGTGTGGACGGTCGAAAGAGTACATTTTTGAAATTTTTGCGGGAAATGACCGATTTTCAAAATTTTAGCAACTTTTACAAAATTTTTAATGGGTTATAATTTTGAAATGAATAGTTTGTGATTTTTTATAGCATTAGTATTTTTCGAGAAATACTATGTAGTTGTAATCATGCTATTAGTTGAGTCAAATAAGTTGAGTTTTATGAGTCTAGAAGATTGGACTGTTTTAGGATTGGAATTTAGAAAGGAATTATCAACCAGTGACCTTTGTTGTTCGAGTCGGTAGGTCAAAAATAGGCGGGCCTTATGCACCTTGCCACCTAAGATCGTCTGGTCTGGGATGGTATTTCTGAAAGCTCGCTACATGGACAACATCGAAAGTCATGGATAGTTCTTTTATGGCCTTTAGAATCTGAATGAGTATATACACTTCATTGTGGATAGAAAATTTGTAATCAAGGGTTCTCTAGAAAGCCATGAATTCCAAAGAACATTCCAATTATGTTTTCATGAACTATTTCACTCTAACTCATAAAGCAATAAGCTTTGAAACTGAACACAGTAAAAAATTGTTTGAGTCTTAGTTAAAATCTATTAAAAACTCTCTTGCTTGGGGACAAGCAAGACACAAGTGTGGGGTGTTTGACAATGCCAAGTAATATCACATATGTTAGTCATTGTTGAGCCCTATTCTTAGTGAAATTATATCATATACATTGTGGTATTCTCACTTTTCGTGCCAGCACTTGTTTGGAAAGAAATAATGAAAACAGGGACCAAAAGCGTGCAATTTGGAAGAAGTTTGAAGATCAAGGAAAAATCAGGTGAAGACGTACGCGCGCCGCGGAAATCATCAAGGTGCGACGCGGGTATGAGGCGGTGGAAAGAATTCAAATTCTGATAAAACGGGGATAAACCCCTACGCGTGACGCGTGATCCATCAATGCGCGGCACGGTCTCGAGATTTTTGCAACTATAAGTAGAGGCTTTTAGGTCGAAAAAACTAACGAAGACCTGGTGTGAAATCGACCCCCACGGCTCTTTGACTCCGAGATTTAGCTTCAAGAACCACCTTTTGGTATTTTTATGCTTTTATCTTTAATTTTCAATTAGTTTAATAGTTAGTGATAGTGGCTAGTGTCTTTGGGAGTGACAACCATTGACATTGAGTCTTTGTTTATGTTTTTGGATCTTTTGGTTACTGTTTTGTATCATTGGATCTGAGTTTTAAGTTAATGAATCATTTGGTTACAAGTAATTGCTTCTTTTCAGTGTTTTATGCTTGTAAATGAATCATTGGATGTTTGGATTGTGTTTGATGTTGGTTTGACCTTGATTGTACTGAATTCCATTTCTGATTTCAGTGACCAATTAGTGTTAGTTATCGATTTGGATTTTAGTTAGTTCATGCTTGCTTAGAATTGTTTTATTTTATGCCTTTTTTGGGATTAGTTGTCAAATGTTAGGAACTAGGTCCTCTGACTGTAGCGTGACACTGCAGTTGGTAATCTGTCACCTGTCTCAACCACGTAACTCCTGTGGATCGACCCTGACTTCCACTGTGCTAAGTGAGAGTGAGGTTTATTTTCTTATTTTTGACCACATGAAGACCGCTGCGATATCAGTAGCTAACAACGTTTAGTTAGTGGATTTTAGTTTAGTTAATGCTTGTTTGGAATGGTTTTAGTTTATGATTTTTGGGATTGTTTGGCAAAAGTTAGAAACTAGGTCCTCTTCTGTAGCGTGACACTGCAGTTGGTAATCTGTCACCTGTCTCGACCACGTAACTCCTATGGATCGACCCTGACTTCCACTGTGCTAGGTGAGAGTGAGGTTTATTTTCTTATTTTTGACCGCATGACGACCGCTGCGATGTCATACCACCGTGTTTTCAGTTAAAGATAGAGGAGGATCAGAAGGAGGTACCGTGGAAGTTATAGTCGTAGTTGGGGATGGAGGGATGTTGGTATCCTCCTGAAGTGAGTGTTCTTCCTCTCCTTCTTCTTCTTCTTCTTCTTCTTCTTCTTCTTCTTCTTCTTCTTCTTCGGATCGAGGTGTTGATGGTCGTGAAGATTGAGCTGGTTTCTTCTTCGATGGCTTCACGACTTGGGTTTTCTTCCTGGTTCTTAACTTTTTGGTAGGGGCTTCAGATGGTTCGGCTGTGCCCTTGCGTTTTCCACCCTTAGTTTGGAAGTTCGGATTCTATCATTGGTTTAAAAACCCTGAAGGGTGCGGGTGACGTGATTGTCTTGCCGTACTCAATCAATGTGACGTTATCGTCTGGAACCTTGCACAGCATTGCCTCAGGAATTTGCGCAATAAATTCCATCCGGTCATCCGAAGTTGAGCTTGAAGGAATCTGGACTTGATCGAACTCATGAACAGGTAAGTCCGAAGGCAGTGGTACCTTTTCACGTGCATATGCAGCTTGGACAATGAGTGCCCAGAACCGTGTGGATGCAATATATGTTGCTCTCTTCGCATGGTTCAAATACGTAGTAAAGTCTGTCCATTGTGTCGAAGCATAATCCACTGGAACATTGTAGTAGATGCCATAGTGAAGTTGCAAGAATGTGTATGATGCGGAATCAAGGCCCGAAGTTCTGCCGGAGAGACTTCGTAGGATTACGCTGAAGAAGTAACCCCAAACTGAAGGTAATTTGTTCTTCTTAAAAGAACTCATTGTGCGTGTGATTGGAGTGTGCCCCATCTCGTTCAACATATTCAAGATTTCAGATTGAGAGGCCATCTGAAACCTTCCAGACACCTGGAGCTGAAGGATTTTCGCAAATTGTTCCTTCTTGAGTGTGATGGTTTTCTTGGTTTCATCGGCATTTACGATTTCAAAAGACACCGATTGACCATCTGTATTCAGACGTGCAGTATGGTGTGCCCTGTTCACCCATAACTTTGGAACTTGTGGATTTGCAGTTATGGCGTGTGCAAGAGGTGAATGTTTCAGACAAACGACCAACAATGCCATTGTACATGAATATGCTTCCGAATCAAGGTTTGCAATGTGATTTGCAGACATAAGGTTAAGATCTGGAAATGAATCAGCATCCCCAGCTGTGAATGAGATATAGTCTGTGGCTATCTTGATTGATTGTGAGTGTTGAGAGTTTGGGATCTTTGGAATTTTAGTTGCATGTTTAGAGAAATTTGAAACGGAAGGGATGAATGAAGGGTTTGCTCCGTTTATATACTATGTTGATGAGTGGAGAGAGAATGTGCATTTAATGTATGTGTTTGAAGGGTCGAATAGGGTTCATCCACATCATCTGTAAGTTGAGGGGACATTCCCTTTTTCTTGGTTTGACAGCTGCATCATCCCCAGGTAACCGTTGTTCTCGATTTCTATTGGTTCCTGCATCTCCCAATTCAAAATAGGATCAGTAAGGATCCCACGTATCTCGTTGAATCCCAACAGACATAATTCGCATTTGATTTAATAATAAAGAAATGGAACTAATAAATAAAAAAAATATTTTTGGCTTTTTCAATTTTTAAAATGGACAACCGAAGTCTGCTCATATTGCAGGCATGCCAACCATCCGAAGTGATAACACAAGGATCCATTTAATTTGGGAAATCATGATTTTTGGTTTAGTTCAAAGGATGAGAGCTGATTATTCAAGGAAGTCCTTGTGACACATTCATATCTGAACGAGAGTAATGTAATGTGCATTCATATGGATAGCTGAACCCAGTGTTAGTATTCCACCATCGCCTTTATATAAACTTAGTTGTCTGATATAAGATTCTAAGTATTACGTATAGTAACTTTAGATGACACATCCTGATACGAAGAGTTACATATCCAAGTTTCTGATTTGAAGTAGTTTGGGATTGTTAGGAAAATTTATCTCTATTCACCAGATGGAGTATTTGGACACGCGTTACGAATGACAAGCCTTTGAAAATTATGCACTACTCCACCCTTGTCACTGAAGACGGGTTACTGAGATGTTCATACCCCCAATCCGGTTCTTAATTGTGTTACAGGAGATCCTGATTGTTGCATTGAAGACAGGGGGTACGCCTTGAGTATATTGTATTTTGTGAATCTTAGTATCGATTCTTTATTGTATCCGAAGATAGACTGGAAATTTTGTGAAAGTGCCTTTCTAGCTTTTCTTTGCTTTTGAATTATTTTTACTCTTTTGTGCTTGAAGCATTTGTTGCTTTTCATTATCTCTACTTATTCATTTCAGCATGATTTTTCATAAATATCTTCGTAAATCACATCAGTGAAATTTGCATTAAGTTTCATTTTCTTCGTATCATGAATAGTCAGATGTGTTACTGCCACACAACACCTGGAACATATCCTGAAAATACTAAGTCTTTTTGATTAGTTATTTGCTTATGCGAAGGAAGAACTACTGGGTGCAAGTAAGACATGAGGTTTACATGTAGTCTTGTACGAATTATGGACATGTGAAAAGGTCTTTAACCATGATCAGATCATCCGAAGTGTTACCAATATTGCAGTGCGAGTCCCAAATATCTCTTAGTGCAATGAGATATGCTCAACAGACTCTAAAAACCCTGTTTTGTCCTTTAATTGTGTTTTGATATTTTGCAATATTTGCATTCGGATGTGAGAGACATGAACAATGATATGGGCAGAAGTCGGTATTTACGTGTAATCATAAGCGAACTGAAGCGTCGGATGTGAATAGTGACTTATGCTATCCGAATCTTTTTTGTTGAAAAATATATTTTTGTATGTGAAAATCACTGAAATAAGATGAACTGTTTTTATCTAACAAATATTATCAGTTTATTTCAGATTACATGAATTCAAGATCAAAAACAAAAGATAAATCAAGACCCGAGAAACTTTGAGAAAAACCTGAGGAAGTAACGCTACAAACCAAAGAGCAAAATACAAAATATCACACTGCTACAGCAATCACGACGCGACAGACACAGTGGTCGCGACGTGAAGAAGAACAAAACACAGAAGACCAAAATCCTTCAGCGGTCGCGACGCGACGGCAAGGGTGGTCGCGACGCGAAGACCTCCGACGCGACACCACCAACTTCTTGATCGCGAGACTACCAACCCAACGCACTAACCAGTGGCCGACCAAAAGCAACCCGACACACGCCCCTTCGCGACGCGACGGACCATATGGTCGCGACGCGAACGCTGTGTTCAGTGACTATAAATAAGATGCAAACATCTTGCCATTCTTGTGCAGAAAATCATACACCACACCATACCCTTCAAGCACCAATATTACCCTACGTCCAAAGAGTGAAAAACCTGCCAAAACTATCTAGAAAACTCTTTTCAACCAAAGAAAATACACATCCAAACAAAACCGCTACACCCATACTCTACCCAACACCATACAAAACCTCTACCCGACACCAAACAAAACCTCTACCCGACACCAAACAAAACCTCTACCCGACACCAAACTTCAAACCTCTAAACAACCTCAACCCGAATACCAAACTACAAAACCTACACACCCACTACCAAATACATACACGAAAACTAAACCACAAAAACCCCGTGCATCTCAATTAAACCGACACCAAAAACCCATTTCACCAAACACCAAAAACTACCAAACCTCATCCTACCGTAAAGAACGAGAATCGACGCTTCAAAGAAAACGCCATCTTCATCAGCTATCGATAAGTTCTTTTGAAATTATTTGTGTCGTTATTGATTTATTCAAACTGTTATAAATCAACTGTACCAAATATCCAATACATCCGAATTGAACCTTGACAACGAAAACATATGAGGACTGTATTTAACCGAGACCTCTAACTTCTAACTTCTAACCTTTTTATTCATTGTAAAAACACGTTATCGTTGATAATGGCGTTTATTACATCTAACCTCTAACTTCTAACTTTTACTTTATTTACCGCTTTCTGTCTATTTAAATACTGTCTAGTTTAGATTTACCGCTTTATTTTATTCCGCAACTCTTATTTATTCCGCATATTATAGATAAAATACATATCTGTCACACAGTAATCGGCTTAAAAACCTTACTCGTGGAGATCAGCTATCGTGTTTTTCAACAATTGGTATCAGAGCTCGTGTGATTTAGTCTGAAATTTTTGTCGAAAACTTTATTTGTGTAGCGTTTTTATAACCAACCAATAAGTTTTCCTTAAAAATTTCATTTTAATATCACTTGTTCAAAATCCTTTAAAAAAAAAAAAAAAAAAAAAAAAAAAAAATTTAAAATCTTAAAATTTTCAAAAAAAAAAAACCACAACCCAAAAATGTCTTCCACAACCTACTCAAGAGCTCCATATGTCATCGATCAGGTATGGTCTATGATCTCAGAAATCGGTCTTTCAAGAACACCATTTGAGTCCCACATGACTAAGATTGAGAACAGTTTGAAAGCTGATCTCAAACTATATCATGACACAATAGTCAAATCTGATATCTGCAAATCTGAATTCCAAACCTTGCAACTCAGATTTGGAGAATCAACAATGACTAGAGACAAACTTGAAAGAGACATCGAACGAAAATCAAAAGAATATAATCACGTCTTAGATCAATTAAATGAAGCTCTAAAACAAAAAAGGGACTTAGAAATAAAAAATCAATCTGTTTTTCCATCTGAAATAAAAGATGCCTTAGAAATAGAAGTCCTTCAGTTAAAACTAAAAATTCAAGATTTAACTGACAAAAACACTAGTTTGATTCTAAAACTAAATGATTCTTCAAAACAAATCAAACTTCTTGAATCCGAGAATCAAAGATTTCAAGGAAAACTGGATTCTATCAATCTTGCTAGAAAGCTAAGTGATGATATTTTCATCAAAGCGACATCCTTAGGATCTGGCAAAATCGATACAAATTACAGACCTGGATTAGGAAGAGAATCTTTCGAAATCGAACAAGCCAAACAAGAAACCAGGACTAACAGTGAAAACTCTGAATCAACTCTAACAGATCTATCCACATCTGTTAATGAGGAAAATTCAGACGACGAAACAGTTATCAACTGTAACCCAGATGATACTGTTTTCACTGTTTCCAAAAGATCTTTCACTAATAGGTCTTCAACCCACCAAATCCAAATTACCAACCAAAACTCCTTTTACGAGAAAGGCAGTACCTCTAAACCAATTGCTCTTCAAAAGGAACAAGGCAAACCCAAAGTTTTCAAACAAACACAAAAGAAACCTTTAAAACCAGCTTCTGTGCCACAAAAACAAACTTTGAATCCAAAACAAAAACCTTTTCAAAAACCAATTCAAAGTTGCTTTCAAGAGATAAACTTCAATCTCTCAAGGAATTTTCAGAAACCATCATTTCACCAAATTCCATTCCATCATCATAATGTTTTTCAAAATCATCCAAATCACAGATACAAAGAAAGGTTATCAAACGGATCCTCACATATAGGATATCTTTCACAAAATCAAAAACCATTTCAACTGACAGGTTTTCAAAAACAAATCTTAAATTGGGAAAATCTGATAAGTCAAATCAAGCCTCAACCACTTCGTCCAATTAACAGAAACCATAATGATTTCAAATCACCGAAAACCATTAACAAATCAGGACCCACCATGGTTTGGGTACCTAAACTTTCTGTCTAATTGCAGGTACTTTGTGCTGGAGAGCCCAAGGATGATACATGGTATATCGATAGTGGCCGTTCCAAGCATATGACAACAAACCATAGCCTTCTACAAGATTTCAAACCCACACTACCTCCGATGCAGAAACTTCACAATCAAACCAAAATGATGCGGATCCAGTCAAGGGGGAACCACCAAAACCAGAACCCTCCTAAAACACCCCAATCCACCTATCCAAATAATCTCAATGCATCATTTATGGGAGAACAACCAAAACCAAATTCCTCTTTAAACAATCCCAATCTACCTATCCAAAATGATCCCAGTGCATCATTTATGGGGGAACTCTCGTTACCCCATTCTAACTACCAAACCAAAATCTTCCAAAAACATTCAAATAACGAAAATTTTCCAAAAAAAACCACATAATCAAAAATCAAAAATTAAAAAAAAAGGTTTTATCTTTTTAAAATCTTTATAAAACCATGTGATTATCATCTTTTTGACTAAATTTTCAGATACTTATGCTCGATGAATGTTCTCAGTAATATTGATTCTTAATTAAAGAGAAGGTTCAAACTTCAAACACTTTTGTTATGTACATTCTCCTATTCCCTTTGAATTTATTTCAATTATAAACGATTTTATCTATTAAGGGACATAAGATCAGGAGATTCAGATGAAAAACAAACCCATGTGAGAAATTGTGCCTCGTCTTTAAATGCTAAGTGGAATTCATTTCTGTGAGCAAAGGTGTTTTCATTATGACTTATAGGATTTATACTCTTATACCGTGATGCTAGTCTCATTTTTGCTTAGATATCAAAATGAACAGGGACGATACAATCATTTCCTTATATATTAGACAAACTGTCTATTATATCACCTATCCCTATCCTCAATCAAACCACTTCAAAGAAAAGATTCATCATCTGGCATAACAAATCTGACAAAAGAAGAAACGACAAAGTCATATCCAACAAATGCTGTCAACAAATCACAAGTGGTAACCACATCAGATATCTTTTACACAAAAGGTATTCGCGAAAATCAAGAAAAGATAAAACAAAGGTGAACAAATCACCAAAGCAAAAAAGAGTTATTACAACAATCAGTGAAGACAGACATCTCTCAAACAACGAATTCTCAAAAGATTTATCAAATATAGCTGTTAAAACCGAAGACTTACCGGGTTACTGTAGCCTTCATAAATTGAATATTCTTAGTTGCAATACGCACTATGAAAAATTCTAAACCCCTCTACATGTATTTACCGACGGAGAGAGAGTGAACATCAATGGCATGAATGAAGAAACCCTTTGAGTAATGCCGAAACCAGTCTTATGTGATTGATTATCTAATATGAAGACCAAGTAACTAACGTATATAGGTATAAATCCACAGTAAGCATAAGTCAACACCTTCAAACTGAGAGATATCACTCATCTTTAGTGATTATACACCAGTTCTGCACCCAGAACAAACAAACACCTCAGTCAAGTGTGAGCTATACCTATGAGAGTTCATCTGAACCGACCTATTAAGATCACTTGTCGTCTTTATAAATGCTATAAAATCTTAAGGAATATCATGAAAATACATATACAAAACCTTTTGATAAACGAACTCGAGACTTTGATTCAGAAACAAATATTCTTGACAAACATTTTTCAAAACATAAGTAAAATCTAGTCACACTTTTTCAAAACAAGTGATATGGTTTTATAAATGTTTTATCCAAATTTTCAACCTTACCTTTTAATCTGTTCTTATTTCAGTAATGATCACATAGGGGGAAATTGTTGAAAAATATATTTTTGTATGTGAAAATTACTGAAATAAGATGAACTGTTTTTATCTAACAAATATTATCAGTTTATTTCAGATTACATGAATTCAAGATCAAAAACAAAAGATAAATCAAGACCCGAGAAACTTTGAGAAAAACCTGAGGAAGTAACGCTACAAACCAAAGAGCAAAATACAAAATATCACACTGCTACAGCAATCACGACGCGACAGACACAGTGGTCGCGACGTGAAGAAGAACAAAACACAGAAGACCAAAATCCTTCAGCGGTCGCGACGCGACGGCAAGGGTGGTCGCGACGCGAAGACCTCCGACGCGACACCACCAACTTCTTGATCGCGAGACTACCAACCCAACGCACTAACCAGTGGCCGACCAAAAGCAACCCGACACACGCCCCTTCGCGACGCGACGGACCATATGGTCGCGACGCGAACGCTGTGTTCAGTGACTATAAATAAGATGCAAACCTCTTGCCATTCTTGTGCAGAAAATCATACACCACACCATACCCTTCAAGCACCAATATTACCCTACGTCCAAAGAGTGAAAAACCTGCCAAAACTATCTAGAAAACTCTTTTCAACCAAAGAAAATACACATCCAAACAAAACCGCTACACCCATACTCTACCCAACACCATACAAAACCTCTACCCGACACCAAACAAAACCTCTACCCGACACCAAACAAAACCTCTACCCGACACCAAACTTCAAACCTCTAAACAACCTCAACCCGAATACCAAACTACAAAACCTACACACCCACTACCAAATACATACACGAAAACTAAACCACAAAAACCCCGTGCATCTCAATTAAACCGACACCAAAAACCCATTTCACCAAACACCAAAAACTACCAAACCTCATCCTACCGTAAAGAACGAGAATCGACGCTTCAAAGAAAACGCCATCTTCATCAGCTATCGATAAGTTCTTTTGAAATTATTTGTGTCGTTATTGATTTATTCAAACTGTTATAAATCAATTGTACCAAATATCCAATACATCCGAATTGAACCTTGACAACGAAAACATATGAGGACTGTATTTAACCGAGACCTCTAACTTCTAACTTCTAACCTTTTTATTCATTGTAAAAACACGTTATCGTTGATAATGGCGTTTATTACATCTAACCTCTAACTTCTAACTTTTACTTTATTTACCGCTTTCTGTCTATTTAAATACTGTCTAGTTTAGATTTACCGCTTTATTTTATTCCGCAACTCTTATTTATTCCGCATATTATAGATAAAATACATATCTGTCACACAGTAATCGACTTAAAAACCTTACTCGTGGAGATCAGCTATGGTGTTTTTCAACATTTTTAGTAAAAACTTTATCCGAACAGAACCGAGGTTCGTTTACGAATATTTTTAGTTAAAACTTAAAAACCTATTAAAACTTAGGAAAGTAAAAAAAATGAAAAAAACTTAAGATGATTGAAAACATTTACAGAGATTTTTTGGTTGAAGGTACTATCTGATTATGTATTTGGAACTGCGGATGACTCAAGCATGCCTCGCCCATGGATGATTCGTGTAAAGGCTTTTTCATCAAGAGCTTTGCTGAAGATATCTGCCAGCTGGTCATTCGTATGAACGAAGTGGAACTCAATGTTCCCTTCCTCTACATGACTTTTAATAAAGTGATATCAGAGGAAGATGTGTTTGGTCTTTGAATGTTGAACCGAATTATGACAAATTCGTATGGCACTTTGAGAGTCACATAATAGAGGTATCCTTCGCATATGGATGGCATAATCTCGTAGTTGACTTTGAACCCAGATCATCTGAGAGGTACATGTAGCAGCGGCTATGTACTCGGCTTCGGTTGTGGAGATGGAAACACATGTTTGTTTCTTCGATTGCCAGCTGATGAGCTTGCCATCTAGAAACTGACATCCCCTTGAAGTGCTTTTACGATCAAGTGCACAACCTCCCAGATCAGCATCGGAGTAGGCTTGTAGAAAGAAGTCTGAATTGGTAGGGTACCAAAAACCAAGAGAAGGAGTTCGATGAAGATAGCGAAAGATTGTCTTAACTGCGGCTAGATGAGGTTCTCTTCGATTCGTCTGATATCGTGCGCAATTACAAACTGAGAACATGATATCTTGGCGGTTGGCAAGTAAGTAGAGTAAAGAACCAATCATGCTCCTGTAGTCCTTCTGATCAACCGCCGGTTTGTCAAGCGAAGGTGTGAGTTGTGTACCAGCAGCCATGGGAACCTTCGCATTTGAACAGTTCTCCATTCCAAATTTCTCCAACAGACTTCGTGAGTATTTTTCTTGGTTTATGAAGATGCCTTATGATGTTTGTTTAACTGGTAGTCCGAGAAAGAAGTTTATCTTCCCCATCATGCTCATTTGAAACTTTATTTTCATTAGGGTTTCAAAATCTTTTGAAAGTTCAGGGTCTGTTGATCCGAAGATGATATCATCCACGTAGATTTGAACTAACATGAGATGAATACCAACTTTCTTACGAAAGAGAGTGGGATTAACAGAACCTTGTTTGAAGTTTTATTGTTTTAAAAACCTAGTTAAAGTTTCGAACCAAGCCCTTGGTGCTTGCTTTAGCCCATAGACTGCTTTGTCAACGATATAACAGTGATTTGGATATTTTTCATTTATAAAACCAGGTGGTTGTTGCACATACACTGTTTCCTCATGTTCGCCATTTAAAAATGCACATTTGACATCCATTTGTTAGATATCAAAGTTTTTATGGGTAGCGAATGCCAAAAAGATTCGGACGGACTCAAGTCTGGCAACAGGAGCGAAGGTTTCATCATAATCGATTCCCTCCTGTTGACAATATCATTTGACAACTAGTCTAGCTTTTTTTCGAACAATGTTACCTTCTGTATCCATTTTATTTCGAAAAACCCATTTAAGACCTACTACAGAGGAGTTGGTTGGTTTTGGTATTAAACGCCACACTTTGTTTCGTTCAAATTCAGCCAACTCACTCTGCATGGTCTCAACCCAATCCGAGGTAGAAAAGCTTCTTTTACAGTTTTAGGTTCAACTTTTGAGATGAAAACGTTAAACATGTAGTAATCCGATCGTTTATTTAATTCATTTTGCTTAGCTTTTAATTGAGATCGAGTAAGTACCTTTTCATCTGGATTACCAATTACCTGAGTCTTCGGATGATCTTTTGTCCATTTTTCAAGTGGAGGATATGCAGGGTCATATCCTGGCAATGTTTCCCCATGTACTTCCTCCGTATCAGATGGATAATCCGAAGTCGACTGATTTTCTTCAAGCGAAGTGTTAGGAATTGGTTACTCTTCAGCAACACAAGGTTGTTTGTCAGATGACTCCCCCTCAACAAAAGCTAGCATGTCAGATGACTCCCCCTCGAATTGAGGATGGGTTTGTATTGAGGATGAGCTTGGTGGTTCTATAGAGTGAGCATCCTTTGACATTGATGATGTAGACGTTGAGGAGTCCTCTACAACCGAAGGATCCTTTGGGTTGGATGTATCATGCACGACCTCAACCGAAGGATCATTTTGCTTAGGTGTTTCTGAATCCCTCTCAACTGAAGGTTGCATAGCTTTTGATGGCTCGTTGGTGCTTTCATCGTCTGTGAGCTTGTTGATTTCTGGTATATTGTTGTCCTTCGCATTTGCTTCAGCATCGATTGCTGACATCGCAGCGGTCATCATGCGGTCAAAAATAGTAAAATACCTAACACACACACTTAGTATAGTGGTAGTCAGGGTCGATCCACAGGAGTTACGTGGTCAAGGTAGGCAATAGATTACCAACTGTAGTGTCACTTCTACAGCCAGAGGATCTAGTTTCCGACTTATACCAAAAACAATCCCAAAAATCACAAATCCAATAAACCAATTCAAGCATCAACTAAACTAAAACGAAAAACTAACCTAAGTACTTACTGAAATCAGAAATATATTTCAGAATCAGAAGTAACAAAGATCAAATTCAAATATCCAACACAATCAAAACATCCAAAATCCATTCAAAAGCATAAACACCGAAAAGAGAGCAATTAACGCTAACCGAATGATTAACTATTAAACAACTCATATCCCAATGTTTCAAAACAGTAAACATAAAAATCAAAAACTAAGAACTAATGCCAATGGTTATCACACCCAAAGACACTAGCCAAATCTACCGAAATTAATAAACTAATTGGAAATTAAAAGAGAAAAACATAAAATACCTAATTATGGTTGCTGAAAACTGAAACTCGGAGTCAAAGAAGTCTTGGGAGTCGTTCCTATGCCAGGTCTTTGCTGCAATTTTCGACCTAAAACCCTCTATTTATAGTTGCAAAAATTAAGAGGCCGCGCCGCGCACAAGTGAAATCCGCAGCGCGCGTGCTGGTTTATCCCCGTTTTCTCGGCATTTGAATCTTCACCACCGCCTCAATGCTGAGTCACCGTGTCGCGCCTTTGTAAATTCCGCGGCGCGCGTGTGAATTCGACTGTTTTGTCTTTATCTTCAAACTTCTTCCATTTTGTATGCTTTTAGCCCCTGTTTACATCATTTCTTTCCAAACAAGCACTGACACAAAAAGTGAGAATACCACAACATATATGATATAATTTCACTAAGAATAGGGCTCAACAATGACTAAAATACTTGATATTACTAGGCGTTGTCAAACACCCCACACTTGTGCCTTGCTTGTCCCGAAGCAAGAAAGTTTTTAACAAATTCTAATAAAGACTGAAACAATTTTTGAATGCGTTTAATTTCAAAGCTTATTGCCCTAGGAGTTAGAGTGAAATAGTTTGTGAAAACATGATCGGAATATTCTTTAGAATTCATGACTTTCTAGAGAACCCTTGATTGCAAATTTTCTGTCCACAATGAAGTGTACTTACTCATTCAGATTCTAAAGGCCATTAAAGAACTGTCTATGACTTTCGATGTTGTCCGTGTAACGAGCTTTCAGAAATACCATCCCAAACCAGACGATCTTAGGTGGTAAGATGCATAAGTCCCACCCATTTTAGACTTACCGGCTCGAACAACAAAGGCCACTGATTGACAATTCATTCCTAAATTCCAACCCTAAAACACTCCAATCTTCTAACTCTTAAAATCAACTTATTTGACTAAACAGATAGCATGATAACAATTAAATAGTATCTCTTGAAAAATACCAATGCTACAAACATTCAGAAACTATTCGTTTCAATATTACAACCTATTAAAAATTTTGAAAAAGTTGCTAAAAATTTTGAAAATGACTCATTTCCTGCAAAAATTTCGAAAACACTCTTTCGACCGTCTACACCCCACACTTCAAACCGTACAACGTCCCCGTTGTACATAAAAAATATTTCAAAACAAGGGAGAAAGAGTTACCCCTTTTGACGGTAGACTGCTTGACTATCACAGGTACACAAACATGAACAAAAAGTCCTCGACTCAGAATTCAGGAGTTGTAGTGCAACTGTGAAACACACCGGTGGTCAAAGCAAGTAGAGGGGGCACGGGGACCCCACACTTGCTTGAAACAACTCCTCCATTTGGTATTACATGCATAACTCAAAAAAAAATTAAATGCAAATAGAAACAAACACACTAAAAGTAAAATATAAGCAAACAAAAGAGAATAGTGTCATAAGTACAGTACATGTATATCAAGAGAAAAGAAAAGTACATCACTCGTCATCCTGGCAGGTCCCAGATAGACCTACCCCATCATATCCTCTGGAAGGGTGAGGTGGAATGTCATCGATCTGCATCCGGAGCATGATCATCCTCTGTGTATCCGCCATCCACCGGTCATGTGCCTCCCTCGCAGACATCCTCTGGCTCAGGTCCTGGATAGCTGCCAGCACATCGGATAGCTGTGGCTGTGGCTGTGGCTCCACCGGTGCTGCCGGTCTCCGACGTCTCCTGCTTGGCTGGGCGTAGGCTGGCTGGGGAGCCTGGGGTGCCTTGGTCGCAACAGTAAGTATCCAGTAAGAACGGGCCAGGCGGGTGATGTAGTGCGTACGGGCCAAAGGACTGCTGGACGATGGACCGGTCGCACGGGTGGATAGAGAGACGGCTAAGGCATACGAGAGGTGGAGGAACTTGGAAGGGTCGAGGAGTACCCAAAGATATGTCATGTCCTCACCGGACACCTTCTCGCCCCCCCTCCTTGTGCATGATAGAGGTGGTGACGATACGGTGCATGAGCCGGTGAAAGTGGGTTGCGGAGCTGGCTCTCCCTGGCCGACCCTGCCTCAAAGTACACGTTGGACAAAGGTGCCCAAACATCTGCATTGGCATCCCTCACTGGCTGCCCCTGAACGCACGCGTGAAAGAATGGCGTGATGTGTCGGTGCTGGAGGTCCTCCTCCGTGTAAATGCCCGTGCATCTCCCAAACTCCCAAAGACTACACTCCCTGGGGACTCCCCCCAATCGAAAATGGACCAGCCTGGATCGGGCCTCTGTCGAACCAACGGACCGTGGACAGGAACTCCAGAAGACGCTCAGTATAAACGGTGTCGTCCTGGGTGACCATGACCTGTCCCAACCGCGACATGTGAACCTGGCCTAGAGTCCGACCTCCCTCAAAATATCTCGATCAATAATCGTCGCCTTGAGAACCCGGCGACCCGTAAGTGCATCCCTCCTCGCAGCATACTCAACAGAACTCTCCGGTCCCTCGGGGAACCTGAGAAAAGGGTGGTCAAGTCTAAAAGACATCTGCACAAAAGGAAATAGCCAAATTTTTTTTTTATAATTTTAGTCCTTTTCTTCCCCACCGCACCGCGGCGCGGTCCAAGAACCAGGGCGCGGCGCGGCGAGCATCTGGTTCGAGTTCCAAACCCAAAATCACGATTTAACCTGTTAAAACTCAATCCAAATGCACTACAAGGTAGCCTAAGCACCGACTAACTCATCTAGGATCATTATTTGGCAAAATAAACACCCTACGTGTCAGCATTACCGATTTCTAAGTTTTTGAGTTTTTGGAGAAATCAACCAATTTCGCTGCCTAATCGCTAGTTCTAACAAGTAAAAACGAGTTAGAATGACATACCTCGATAGCGGGAATGAAATGAGCAAGAAAAATGCAGGAAAAACTTCTGATGATCGGAGCTCTCTGAGGCGCGACATGGGTTGTGTGTGAATAGTGAATGCGACGTACCTTTTTAACGAAGGAAACCGACCGATCGATTCCTGCGGTGCGGATATGAGCAAAACGCGGCGCGCGTGTTCCCAAATCAACCCCTGCGCATCGGGTTGGTTTACGATCCCGCGACGCGCAAATCGCCTGACCGCGGCGCGGCCATCAAAAACTCAATTTTCCTTCATAACAACCCCACACTTGCCTTGGACCAACAACCCCTGGAATTACGATGATAGTATCTTCCTAATTACTCCTAAGAAATACAGTACCTACCTATAAAAGATGGGTTTCCTCCCAACAAGCACAAAGTTTAATGTCTTCTGCGAGACGGATTTCCTACTCCTACTATGGTGGATCGTATGCCTTCTTCCTTCATTGATTTTCAGTCACCACCGTCCCTTCGTAGCCGACATGCTCCTTCAGCTTTCCTGGATCAAGTGGCTTGCCGGTCCGTCTGTTGCTGCCCGCTTGTCGTCTTTTGATTACTTCCCGTGAATACTTAGAAGTAACTTTGAACCTCCAAGCTCCTCCTTCTTTCTGCATTCCTGCAAAATTACCAGTTTGACATGGAGCGTGTCCAATGCTTCTCCCAGTAGTTGTTTTGTGCCTCGTTTGTTGCTCACATATTGCATGTTGTCTTCAATTTGCAATTTTGGCTTGCAGTACCAATAAAAATTTTCCAACCGAATGGGATCGGAAGGCAACATATCGGGATGCTTCCATATGTCCTCATCGATGGTATTGATTACATCTAATTTTCCATTCATGAATGGATCATGAGTGGCGATAAAATCATGTTTATTGTTTTCAAAAACTAACTCGCCAGCATCATCTTCTTGATCATTGTCCAACAGGTGGATCGGAACCAAGAGTGAGCGACTGGTTTCATCTGGTGGTGGTATAAAGTCACCCATCACCAGATTCTTATTTTTAAAATGCTCAAAATTTTCAAAAATTTTGGGTTCGGGGGCAGTATTGTCATCTACACCCCCTTCCCCAACAGTATCAACAATTTCAACAATTTCGGGAGTTGTTGGGTTGGGGTCTGTATTGTCACTTACAGCCCCCTCCACAACATCCTCATTAACCAAATTGTCTGGTTATGGTATGGATTCACTCATCACCAGCTCAACATTTTCAACATTTTCAAAAACATCAAAAACATCAAAAGTTGTTGAGTCAGAGATAGCATTGTCACCTACAAGCTCTTCCTCAACAACATTTTTGACACTCTCAATGGTCTCTTGACTTTCCCAAGGTGCGTGTCCTTCCATCACATGTTCAGGTGATGCAGGCTCACACACATAATTATTGGTATAAAAATCACTCGCCTCAGGTCCTGGCGAGGGTGGTGAACATTTCCAACTTTCCTCTAACTTATCTAATGAAACTTGCAATCTTTCAAGAGCATCAGCCTGGTCCTTCTACACTTGGTAGGTGTTAGCCATGAGTTCCAATACTTGGGCCCAAGTTACAGAATTTTCAGGTTGAGAAGACTCCTCAGTCCGTCATCCATTGTCATCGAATGATCCATTGTAGTAATCATCCTCGTAATAGGTGTCGGCCGGATAATACTCATAATACTAATCTGGGTACATGTAATCAACCATTATAAGGATGTACACATACCAAAAATCAGCGAACTAAAATCAAACATCAAAAAATAGAAACTAAGTCCTACAGATCGCCTACTCTCAAGCTCACCACTCCCCGGCAACGGCACCAAAATTTGACACGCCTAGCGGTCGTCATGCGGTCAAAAATAGTAAAATACTAACACACACACTTAGTATAGTGGTAGTCAGGGTCGATCCATAGGAGTTACATGGTCAAGGTAGGCAACAGATTACCAACTGTAGTGTCACTTCTACAGCCAGATGATCTAGTTTCCGACTTATACCAAAAACAATCCCAAAAATCACAAATCCAATAAACCAATTCAAGCATCAACTAAACTAAAACCAAAAAATAACCTAAGTACTTACGGAAATCAGAAATATATTTCTGAATCAGAAGTAACAAATATCAAATTCAAACATCCAACACAATCAAAACATCCAAAATCCATTCAAAAGCATAAACACCGAAAAGAGAGCAATTAATGAATGATTAACTATTAAAAAACTCAGATCCCAATGTTTCAAAACAGTAAACATAAAATTCAAAAACTAAAAACTAATGCCAATGGTTGCCACACCCAAAGACATTAGCCAAATCTACTGAAATTACTAAACTAATTGGAAATTAAAAGAGAAAAACATAAAATACCAAATTATGGTTGCTGAAAACTGAAACTTGGAGTCAAAGAAGCCTTGGGAGTCGTTCCTATGCCAGGTCTTTACTGCATTGTTCGACCTAAAATCCTCTATTTATAGTTGCAAAAATTAAGAGGTCGCGCCGCGCACAAGTGAAATCCACGGCGCGCGTGCTGGATTATCCCCGTTTTCTCGGCATTTGAATCTTCACCACCGCCTCAATGCTGAGTCACCGCGTCGTGCCTTTGTAAATTCCGCGGCGCACGTGTGAATTTGACTGTTTTGTCTTTATCTTCAAACTTCTTCCATTTTGTACGCTTTTTAGCCCCTGTTTACATCATTTTTTTTCCAAACAAGCACTGACACAAAAAGTGAGAATACCACAGCATATATGATATAATTTCACTAAGAATAGGGCTCAAGAACGACTAAAATACTTGATATTACTAGGTGTTGTCAATTGCATGATCATGATTGTTAAATAGGTAAGAGAAATCAAGATTGAAGGAGTCCAGAGGTATGGCTGCAGTTGGTTGTTCTGGAAATATGGAGGAACGAGGAAAGAGTACGTCTGATTTATTCATATGATGATCGTCAAACGTCATATTGAATGTTTCCTCAATCTTCCTTGTTGTCTTATTTAATACTCGATAAGCTTTCGTAGAGTGTGAGTATCCCAGGAAGACACCATCATCGGATTTGGATGCAAATTTCGTAGTACCAGGTTTGAGTCGCATGATGAAACATCGTCAACCGAATACATGGAAGTATTTCACATTTGGTTTTCTTTTGTTGATGACTTCGTATGGAGTGATGTTGAAGCGCCTATGAATGTAAGATCGATTTTGAGTGAAGCATGCAGTTGCAACAACTTCGGCCCATAAGTACATTGGAAGATTTGCATAGTCAAGCATGGTCCTTGCGGCTTCTCATAGTGATCTATTTCTTCGCTCAACTACACCATTTTGCTGTGAAGTATAGGGGGCAGAAAAATTATGAATTATGCCCTTCTCCTTCAGATATGAGTCAATTACTTGATTTTTGAATTCGGTGCCATTGTCACTTCAGATAGCTCGTACTAGTTTCTTTAAATGAAGCTCGATTTGCTTGATGAAGGCTATGAGTTCTGTAGGTGTGTCTGACTTTTGTCTTTGAAAGATTACCCATGTGAATCGTGAGAAGTCATCCACGATAACTAATATGTATTTCTTTTCTTCAAGGGATTCGACCGTGGAGGGACCACAAAGATCAATGTGTAGCAGTTCAAGAGGTTTAGTGATCTTGGAGTCTATGGTAATCGGATGAGCTTGTCGCTTTTGCTTCCCTTGCTCACAAGCAGCACACAATGTGTCATTATCAAACTTTAGTGTGGGCATACCTCGGACAAGGTCAAGAGCAACCAGCTTGTTGATATTCTTGAAGTTCAGATGAGATAGCCTACGATGCCATAACCAGCTGAGATCTGAAGGGGCTTTTGAGAGTAGATAGATGGAAGGTGGTCCAACAATTGGCTTCATATCCAGTGGATACATTTCACCCTTCCTTGAATATTTTAGCATGACTTCCTTGGTCTTTTTATTCTTGATTACACTTCCAGCTTCGTCGAATGAGACTTTTAAACCAGTCCCCACAACCAGTTAAGAGACACTAACCAAATTGTGCTTTAATCCTTCTACGTAAGCAACTCTATTTATTGTGAATTTGCCATTAGTGATTTTTCCATATCCTTTTATGGGACATGTTTTGTTGTTTCCAAACTTTACATCTCCTCCATCTTCTAAACTTCTGAAATCTCTTAAGTACTCTATCCTTCCCGTCATGTGTCGTGAGCAGCCACTGTCGATATACCATTCCTTATCATACTGGTCATCGATCATTACCTACAATTTAGAGAGAGAGTTCAGGTACCCAACATGGTTTGGGTCCTTGACGGTAAGTATTCTGATCATAGATCCAAGAAGCGATCATATCCTCCTTTTTGGTACCAGAAGTTGAAACAATATTTGAGTCAGTGGAGGGTTCAATTATTTTAGTTTTAGTGACTTTTGGAACCCATTTCAAAATTTTCTTTTGTTTTTGCTCTTTAGGACACATTGTTGAAAGTGGATTTGGTTTCACAGGAATCCATTTTCGGTTTGAGAGTAAAGATTTCCCAGACGAAGTACTACATTGAGTAGATTCGCATAGAAACTCTTCATAACCTAGTTTAAAATCTTGAATTGTTAATCTTTTATCTTTAAACAAATCCATGTTCTTATCAAGAGAAACATGAAACGTATCAACTAGGTTGCTTCCCTTAGTAAAAGTTTTCTTATTTGCTTTTTCAAACTTATCGTTTTTACAAATGGGTTTGGCTGGTTCAAAAGAAATTTTCTGTGGTTTTGTCGAAGAATTTTTGACAGTGAACGATTTTTGTTGGTTTTGAAATGCTTTCTTTTTGTTTTGGGAATCACGATAGTTTTTCCTTCGTCTTTTGTCATAGAATTGTTTATGCTTTTCAACAGAGGTTTGAGTCTTAACTTGATTTCGATTTGCAGTGAAGTTTCTAGTATTTGAAGAATTTCGATTGTTTGAAAAGTGCCGATTGTTTGGAAGATTTCGATTGTTTGAGAAACTTTGTTTATGTGAAAAGTGTTTATTATCACGACGTCCGAAGGTGTTTTTCATCTGAAGCATTTCTTGTTTTTGTTTATTGATTTTAAATTCCATTTCAGCATTTAAAGTGTTTTCGAGCATTTTATCAGATGAGAAAAAACCTTGGGCTGTGACATTCACATTATCTTCTTTCATGAGCAAAAGAAGTTCACAATTCTCTTCAAGTTTCACATCCTTTTTATTAAAAACTGTATTTTTAAAGTTGGTAACCTTTGGATACGTACATGCAAGTTCGACAAGTCTTTTGGATTTATTTTCCTTGTATTTTGAGTAGTTATCCGAAGTGTTGAGAATTTGAAAAGATTTAGATTTGTCATCCAAAGAGTCCAGTGTAACCTTAGAAGAATTATCTTGATGAGTTTTGGTACTTTCTTTAGTCGCAGAGGATTCGAATTTTGAAGAACAGTCTGATAAAGTTTTTTGTTTAGTTAAGTCACTACAGGCTATTTCTTCAATATCAGAATCAGAATCAGAGTCATTTTCAGAAGCATCAACAATAACATTCTTAGAATCACTTTTAGTTGCTAGATGAATTGTGGTAGAGACTCGTCCATTACTTTTAATATATCATTCAGACTTAAAAAAATTTCGAATGGAACAATACCATGAGCATAAGTTGGGTTTGGAATTTCAATTGATGAAACAATAGATTCACATTCGTATGAAATAGGATCAATTTCTTGTAATTTAAACTCAATAAAGGGTAGTAATTTTTTGTGATGATCTAAAGAAATTTCAGATGAATGATAAATACGAGTAATATACACATATAATCTTTTAGCAGTTTCACAAAAAGCATTTCTTTGTTTTAATAACAATTCATTGTTTTGAATGTACTGTTCCATACTTTCTTCTAAAATGTCTATTTTTAGTTGACTTTTCTCTAGTGCCCCACGCATTCCTTCTAGCTTGGCCTTGAGCGAAGTTACTTCATTCTTTGCCTGACACGCATCACTATTTGGTGAAACAAGTAGTTGATTCATATGCAGACAGTCAGAAGTAATTTCGTTAAGGTCATTAATAAAAAGTTCTTCAGGAACGTTAAAGTTTTGAAGTAAGAGGGATACCTGTTCTGAAATGGTAAGGCGAGCATTGGACGAAGAGTTTGTTCCTTGTTCCATTAGACAGACACCAGTTATCTTGCTTTCTTCCTCTTCATCCAAACTTTCTCCTTCGGACTAGATGCCGTGGCCGGTATATGCAGCAAACATTGCTCCATGTGTGGGTCTGCGAATTTCTTCGTCATCCGAACCAGATGACCAGATCTGGTAAGTTCCATCACCACTATTGGGAGCAACAAGTGACAGGTTTTGAGTCTTCGCACGAACCTCTTCCAGTTTCTTCGTATAGTATGCTTCATCTTTGACTCGTTCCTTTTTCTCATTTGCTTTCTTCAGCATGCAGTCTTTGGCTAGATGATTCTTTCCAAAGCAATAGTTACAGTCGTAACCAGAATCACCTAACAACTTCTTTTCAGTTTGAGAAGTTCAATCAGGCTTTGGTTTTAAGTATTCAGCAGACTTTGTTGGCTGTTTTCCATTGTTGAAATTTCTATTGTAATTAGGTTTATTTTGTGGTCGTTTCTGAAAATTTCTGCTGTTGTTTGAGTACAGTGCCTTCGTATCACTTTCTTCATCCTTATCACCTTCATCATCAACATCAGTGACATCATCGGATTCGGTTTTTGAAACAAAAGCAAGAGTTCCAGCAGTGGGTGTATCACCAGTTTCGTCAAGAACATCATACTCATATGATTTGAGTAAATTATAGAGTTCTTCAAGTGAGTAAGAGTTGATTTTCTCATGAGCTCTCACCATCATGGTTATCTGCTTCCATTCCCTTCGAAGACATCAGTAAACCTTTCGAACGTCTGGTCAATCTTCTCATTGTCTAGTTGTTTGAAGTTGCTGAAATCAGCCGAAATGTTGTTGACAATGCTCTTCTTCATGACAGCCCAAATTTCTTTTGCTGACTTTGAGCTTCGGATCAGGTTGAAGGCGACAGGAGGCAGACCACTTTTCAGTTCTCGCATGCATCTTTTGTCATTCTCAATCTTCTTCTTTTTCGCAGCAATCACAGCTTCAGGATCAACGGGAGGAGTTGTGTTTCACCAGATTTAGCAGAAAATCTAGTCTGAACATTAGTAGTAAACGGTCCTTCCTTCGGTGATCTCAGAAGATCTTCATCGATACCTGATAAGTGATCCTCCATATGATCAGCCCATTGATCGTAATGTACAGGAATCAGCATGGGTGCCTTGTTGCTGGAACCAAGTAAGGCTGCGTAGTTCATCATAGCGTTGTTCGTGTTGTAGGCCACTGAAAGATTAGATCGTTGCTGGAAAATTTTCAAGATTAAAACTTTGAAACACAGAAGAGTGGATTCAAGAACGATTTGAACCCAGGAATCAAAGAAGGTATATTAATCTTAATATCAGATCAGCAAACAATCTGCTCTGATACCACTTGTACGATTTGAGTATTCAATCAGTCGAATGATTGTATTCAAAGTAAAAAGTTAGTGCTCCAAGTCTTTCAATGACGAGCAACTATATGGATCGTTAGAAAGAATAACTTGACTGTTCTAAAAGTACGTACTAAACATCTAGGGCTAATGGTGTTTATATACTAAGATCTAATTGGATAAACACTTAATCCAATTAGTTACAGATAAGCATAAAAACCCTAGACATTATCTATAACAAAAGATAAGTACAAAACGTAACAGTCTTTAGATAAGCACGTAGACTTCGTATCATCAACCGCTTCGTATCAACCTCCTCTTCGCATACATCAAAACTTCGGACAGGAACATATGTACTTCGGATGTCAAATCTCATCACAACCAGAATCCTAACATATTTTCCTTTACCCCTTATAGCTGACTTGTGTAACAAAATTAAAACTCTTTCTTAAATTTGTTATTATTTATTGCAAGTTTCAGTTTTGAGGAACCTTCAGAACATTTTTGTATCCTGAGAAGTGTAATAATTCTTGAATAATTTATCAATAAAGTGAGTTGGATACAACATAAATTTTTTTAATAGACACTTTGATAAGGATCTTGTAATCACAAAGAACAACAGTTTGTAGAACAGCCTTAACTTCACTCCAAAGTCTATTTCTTTACCAATGTTTCAATTCGATTCTCAAATATCTCTTAGTGCAATGACATATGATTGAAAGAATCTAAAATCAAAGTCTTTTCCTTTAACTTGATTTTTCAAGGAGTGAAGTCATTTTTATTACTTGCATCTCTAAAAATTGATGTTAGTTAAGTCAAGCACATGAAAAATGTGTAATACAAATTTCCATACATATGTATGCAACAAAAAGGTATAAACATTGATCAATCACATGAAGAAAAATGAATTTTTGTTGGTAAGATAACACTTTTTACTTGAAATGACATTTGTTAAATAAAGCATCATTATTGAGATTTTTTCAGATCCGAGGGTATCCGAGGGAGTCGACACAACTCTCAAAACCAACAGACATTGAATCACCAACAACCCTCGAACGAAGTAGACGAAGCACACACTCATTACTGTTGCGTACGGAAATGTGACACCTGGTCAAAATTCCGTACCACGCTCGACCTGAGCGAACTTCTACTGGCTCTATACAAAACATCTGAAACTCGTAACCGCATAAAGAAACATCCTCATCTTAATGCCACAACTGGCTCCGCTGACACCTCTTCAATCCAACATGGAAAACGGAATCTACTAACGAGAATCTGAAATACGGGGATTTCCATAGAACCGAGACCCAACTAAAACGCGCAATCACAATCCTTTGTCCTCTAACCGACAGTTCTCCCCTACTTAGGGTTCGAACCCGCTAATAGCTGACCAAGCAGCCACTACGATTCCATAGGCAATCCACCCTTGACCCACTACCAAAACTGCTCCCAACAACTACATTCACATACCCACATGGAGATAGATCCCAAACCAGCTACCCACATTCAAAGAAACAATAACAAGACAACAATACCGAAAAGCGACAAGAACAAAACCACAAAAACACACCAGCAACATCCAACAAGGTTCCACCTCTACATCTAGCTTCTAAGCCCCGTCTTGCACTTCCAGGTCCTCCATCTTCACCTCACGAGCACCCTCACACTTCGGGGCAACAAAACTTGAATTTTGACAAACATCTTTCGACGATCCTGGACAACTGCCCTGATGTGGCCAATTTGATTGTATAGAACACAAATCCTCACAACCCACTTACCGTGCTGGCGATAAGGATCCTTCACTCTATCTGAAACTCCAACCCTAAACTTCTTCATCGAAGGCTACCCCAGATCCTAATTTTTCCTCCTCTGCCCCAGCTGAGCATCGAACTCGATCTCCCTCGACGCAGCAGACTCCATTTTAGCAGACGTTTGGCATCAAGCGGCGACCACAAACCCACTGGTCTCCTTCCTCATCAGAGCCTAGCACCGAGCCATCATCGACACCTCCTTTGTGGCGAACCGCTCTTCAAACAACGCTAGTATCTTCGAATGACTGTAAGCAGGAGAAGAATGAATCAAAAGAAGAATCATATGAAACTAAGTACAAGCATCTCGTGGCCTATCTAAGGAGGAAAAACCTGGTATCAAAAGTTCTGATTTTTTAAGAGGAAAAAGAAAAGTGGGAAGAGGAAGTTGAGTCCTCTAATGATGAAAACCAAAATTTGTATCTCATGGTTGACACTGAAGAAGTTACTGAACTGTCAAGCAACAGCACCAACACGTTTGATGATAATCTGTCATGCTGCATAAGAGAGTTTAGCAAATGACTGGAACTCCTCTTTTGTATATTAGGTCCAAAATTTTGTTGAATTTTCTACTAATTAAAAAGTAAAAGCCTTTGAGTATTTGTGTCTTGGTATTCAAAATTCTAATCGTGAAAAACAACAGCTGAAACAAGAAAACAAATGCTTAAAAATGAAATCAAACAAAAGGATCTGATAATTTCAAAACATAAGCTTAATTATTGTGATCTCATCCTATTGAATAAATTCATGGCCAATGAAAAACAGCCTGCTGAAAATGAATCTAATTGGATTCAACTGATCATTAAAAACTACACACATTCTCATCATAAAGTTTCAAAACTCATTAATTATCAAATCTCTTTTCAAGCAAAAAAGATTCTCGATGGAGACTTTGAATCAGCAGTTGACATTTTCAAACATATGGAAGCTGAACCATCTTTCCCTTCTAAATAAAAATTAGTTCATGAATTGAAAAACAAATTTGTTTCACTGGGATTTCAAAAGAAACATGATCTTATTGACAAACATTGTAGTGTTAGTGAAAAGGGTGATAACACTATCAACACTCAAATCAGTGCTATTGATCCCTTTGTGAAAGGGTCTGAACAAAAGAATATTAGTGTCAGTGTGGAAAACCTTGTAAAGTTTCCTACTTCAAATGTTGATTTTCACTGTCACCAATATTGTGCTTGAAGATTCCATCAACACCACGTCAAATGTTGATCCTAATGAGAAGAAAAGGGATTCAAGTTTTTCTAAACTATGTAATAAATTAAAATACTCAAAACATAAGAAATCAAAACCCATCAGGACATGCTATAGATGTGGTGATTCTTCTCACAAGGCTGAGCAATGCAATTTTGAAACCAGAACTAACAGAAAAAAGAAAATACTGCCACTCGTTGCATTAAGTGGATCAAAAGGGAAAACTCATTAAATTGTATTCCTACTGAATGTTATGACATCCTCTCTTTTCTGAAACCCATTTCCCAATGGGTTCACTAAGTCTCTAATTAGTGTGTTAGTAACTGCAAGGTGAAGAAAACATTTGGTATCTTGACAGTGGATGCTCTCATCATATGACCGGATACAAGTCTCTATTGGATGATTTTGTCAAGAAGGAAGGCCCTGTGGTTAGGTATGGTGATAATAGCATAGGACACACCAAAGGCTATGACACCATTCATTGTAAATCAGTACAATTATCAAATGTTTCTTATGTTAAAGGTTTAAGGCACAATCTTACTTCAATCAGTCAGCTGTGTGAAGCTGATTATGAAGTTTCTTTCAACAAAAGAGAAGGGAATATTCTTGATGCTGCTAAAGAAGTTGTTCTCATAGCCAAGAGGAGTGATGATATCCACATTATGGATATGTTCTCAGCTGATCACTCTTTAAAAAGATGTTTCTTCTCTCGCGCTCAGTCTCATGTAAATTGGCTTTGGCACAAAAGGTTATCTAATCTGAATTTCAAGAACATCTCCAAGATTTCAAACCATCAGCTCGTCAGAGGTCTTCCCAAAATAAACTTTGTTAAAGACAGAGTTTGCTCAGTATGTGAAAAGGGTAAGCAAGTTAAGTCCTAATTCAAATCTAAGCAGTGTTCCTCCATTGTTTCTCCTTTCAGCCTGTTGCATGTGGATTTATTTGGCCGTGCCTGTATGGCCTCTCTCACTGGAAAAAAGTATTCACTTGTTATTTTAGATGAATTCTCCCGATTCACATGGGTTATGTTCCTAAGAAACAAGAGTGATGCTCCCCTGATATCTTCTCTCTCATCTAGGCATCAGTTTCTGTATGATCATAAAGTAAAGTAGTTGAGAAGTGATCACGACACTCAATTTGGAAATCAGACTTTAGAGTCCTTCTGTGAAGAAAGGGGTATTCTTTAAAACTTCTCAGCTATTCGAACCCCTGAACAAAATGGTATAGCTGAAAGAAGAAGTCGTATTTTAATTGAAGTTGGAAGGACCATGGTGCTTGATGTTGGTCTTCCTCTCTCCTTTTGGGCTGAAGCTGACAACACTGCTTGTTACACTCAAAATCGGTCAATCATTGTCAAGAGACATGGGAAAACAGCTTATGAGATGCTGAAAGTTCGTAAGCCTGATATCTCTTACTTTCATGCTTTTGGTTGTGCATGTTTTATTTTGAAATAATGTGAGCAACAGTCCAAATTCGAAGCTAAATCTAACGATGATATTTTTTGGGGTACTCTTCAATTTCAAAGGCTTTCAGGATCCTCAATGTAGCCAAAAGAAAGGTGATTGAATTAATTCATGTTCGTTTCAATGAATAAACGTTTCCTCATCAGCATGAAGTTCATGAGTCCTCCATCCTGGAAGAACTTCTTACCCCCATCTCCTCAACATCTCTCGACTTTCCAATAGTTCCTCAAGTTCCCTCTTCCACTGAGCCTATCGTGCCTCCATCCACTGAAGATTCTCCTTCCTATGAGAATCCCTCAACCACTGAACCTGAACCAAAAGTGTTGGACCTGAATAATGATAAAGGCGGTGAGTCCAACTCTCAAGCCCTCAGGAATGTTAAGAACCATATCGTTTCACAAGTCATTGTGGATGTGTCATTAGGGGTTTGTACTTGAAGTCAAGTTTCCAGCAACTTTTGTCTTTACGTCAACTTTGTCTCTCTAATGGAACCCAAGAAAGTGCATAATGCTTTAAAAGACGCTGATTGGATTAAGGCGATGCAGGATGAGCTGTATGAGTTTCAAAGACATAAATTGTGGACCCTGGTTCATAGGGTAAGACAATCATTGGAACGCGCTGGGTGTTCTGGAACAAAATGGATGACGATGGGATTGTTATTAGGAACAAGTCTATGTAGATGATATCATCTTTGGGTCAACAAATGACAAGCTGAGTGAAGAACTTGCTGTTGTAATGTCATCATAGTTTGAAATGAGTATGATGGGTGAGCTATCCTTCTTTTTAGGCCTTCAAGTCAAGAAATCTTCTCAGGGCATCTTCATTAGCCAAAGCAAGTATGTCCTGGATATTCTAAAAAAATTATCATTCGTTGATTGCAAACCTACAAAGACTCTCATGATACCGCTACTCATCTCTCGGCTGATCCATCAGGGGTTGATGTGAATGGCTCCCTCTATAGATCCATGATTGGTTCCTTGCTCTATCTCACTGCCAGTCGTCCTGACATTTTGTTCGCCACCGGCATGTGTGTTCATTTTCAAGCCTATCCAAAGGAGTCTCATCTTAATGTTGTTAAGAGGATTTTTCGTTATCTCAAGTATACTCATTCTATTGGACTATGGTATCCTTGTGAGTCAAACTTCGAATTAGTTGGTTTCACTGACTCTGACTTTCCAGGATGTTCATTAGATCGCAAAAGCACCTCATGATGATGTCAGTTGCTGGGAAATCGTCTGATTAGCTGGTCAAGCAAGAAGCAAACTTTAGTGGCATGCTCAACAGACGAAGCTGAATATCTTGCTGTTGGTAGATGTTGTGTGCTAGTCCTTTGGATTCAAAATCAGCTTATGGATTATGGATTCTTCTTCACTAAGAATCCAATTTGCTATGAAAACACGAGTGCCATCCTCATTTCTCAAAACCATGTTCAGCACTCAAAGGCTAGGCATATCGATATTAGACATCACTTTATAAGAGACATCATTCAAAAGGAGAAGATCGAGCAGATGTATATTCCTATAGAGCAACAACTTCCTGACATTTTCACTAAGCCCTTCGATGAGCAGAAGCTGGTATATTTTGTTGGTGAATTAGGAATGATAATTCAATAATTTGTGTTGTACTTCCTTTAAGCATTTAAAACTTTATTTCATTTATAATTGTTTTACATTTCCTAACGTTTGTAATACTGCCACAATGATGGATTTTCAAAGGTACACTCTGTTTCTCGCAAGATTATCCCTGGCCACCATCCTCGATGGTGCCATACATCCACCAAGTCGTATTCAGAAAAATCTACAATCACATGTGGTGGCTCTGGACGTATCACCCCCAAGGCAGCTCCATTATTATTGGTCGTCCAGTTTCTTCATTTTTAAGGGTTGTAAGCTTCACCACATACCGATCCAGCCAGATCCGGGTGATCACTCCTTCGTACTAAGCACCCTTTAACCCTCCCTCGTTCATCTTTACCTCTACCTTGTCCCATATGTGGAAAGCCATTTCTTTGTGCTTCTTTCTGATTTTTTTTGTATGATCTTTTGTTTTCTCATGTTTTTCATGTATACTTTTAACAACCTGTTTACGTTTTTATAGTCCTCACAACAGCTACTTCAATGTTGCTCGATTTGGCATGGATTTGGTTCCTTTAAAAAGGTGATTAACTTGACATATCACCTTTTTGATTCTTTTAAGGAGATAATGCTCAGTACCCTGAATTGACGGAGATTTCAAATCTAGCCTGCAACTCTGACACCTTCTATCCCTAGAAGCATGCTGCTGCATGTGACCAAAGTCTTGTTCTCAATGGCAAGGGCAACCCTGAGATGTCAAAGAGCCACTCACTCACATCAGTGTTCGAGCATTGTCTATTCACTAACTTGAGATTGCGCAGTCACACTGACGAAAATTTATATTAGGGCCTGAGTGTATTTCCTTTTGTTGTTTAACCCGACCTTGTCCCTGGAACCATGCTGTCGTATGCCAAGTGTTGTGTCCAACTGAGACACTAAGCACCAACCCGCCTTATCTCCTTATAATAAGAATCAGTCGATACTGTAATGTCTGGTCCTGATATGACAAAGGGTTCTTTTAAGTTTTCACGCTGATAAATTTCCAGACCCTGTCCCTAGAAGTTGCTGCTGCATGCTGTTTGATTAGGTGTTTAAGCCATAACTATAATTTATGAATATAATTGAATTGATGGCAGCACAGTCCTTTTGGGTTACCCTCAAACCTGGCAGAGGACAAGATGAGTTATAGAGAGAGATTAATATATTATAAGGATAATATATTAATTAGAAATTAATTGGAATTAATTTTAGGATTAATTAGATTAATTAAAAGTGCAGGGGCTGAATTATATATATGTATATATATATATATATATATATATATATATATATATATATATATATATGTGTGTGTGTGTGTGTGTGTGTGTGTGTGTATAGTTTCTAAACCTCCTTTAGAATTTTGATTTTATGCCTTTAGGTTCTTAGTTATAGATTCAATAGTAAAAACATAGATCCTTTAGGTTGCATGTGAACTTAAGAGTTTAAGTTTTATTGTTTGCCTATTCCCCATCAATATATATATATATATATATATATATATATATATATATATATATATATATATATATATATGTGTGTGTGTGTGTGTGTGTGTGTGTGTGTGTGTGTCTGTGTGTGTATAGTTTCTAAACCTTCTTTAGAATTTTGATTATATGCCTTTAGGTTCTTAGTTATAGATTCAATAGTAAAAACATAGATCCTTTAGGTTGCATGTGAACTTAAGAGTTTAAGTTTTATTGTTTGCCTATTCCCCATCAGTAGTATCAGAGCTTTGATTGTTTTCTGTTGAATAGCTTTAATTGTAGAACTGTTATTAAGGTTTAATGATATTAAACCCTTAGCCCTAAGATGTTGACTTGGGCTAGCGTTTCAGACACCGTAGCCTCCACCCTTGAATTTTCGAAAATTATAAGGCTCGCCTAGGGTTTTTCTATTTTTGGTAAATATGATTATTTAATAAATGGAAACCCTTAGCCTTAATTTTGGAAAACTTAGTGAGCAAGGATTAGGATTTAATTAATTGTTTTAATTTGATTTGATAATCCTAAATTGATTTAATTCATTGAATTAATTGTTAATTAAAAAATAAACATTAAATCAATATGGTTTCAATTTTAAATTAAATAGTTTAATTCGAAATTTTAAAAAAATAAAACAAAATATTTTAAAATGTTTAAAATACATCTTATATATATTATTATTAAAAGTTAATATATATGTGTATACGAATCAGTTAGTCAAATCGCTAGTATGCCACATTCACGAAACTGGTCTATAAGGAAACTACCTATAAAATGGCAGTTGAATGGGTGTCTACTCTCACCCACAGCCTACGCAGTTATAGCGGTCCAAAATGAAATAGCGATCATTGGCGGCTATATGAAATAGCGGTTCTAGCGGTGGTATAGCGGCAGAATAGCGGTTTTTCATATTACATACAATTAATATTTATACTCCTATATTCTTAAGTAATACTTCAATTTCTTGTTAATCACAATTATATATGATACAAAGAATCATATCCCATAATGAAAAATATACACAAAATAATCACCTCAACACACATTACAGTCAACAACCCAATATTTTTAAAAAATTCCGGAAAAATAATCACCTGGTCCAAATAGCAGTCATAGCGCTGCTATATCGGTCCCAAATAGCGCTAAATCTCAGACAATCTCGGAAAATCTCGGCGATAATAGCGCCAGCGAGATTACTAACCGAGATTTTCATTTCTATCTCGGCTTGACTCCGCAAAACGCTATCTCAGCGCTATAGCACATTTCACCTGATCCAAATAGCAGTCATAGCGCCGCTATAGCGGTCCCAAATAGCGCTAAATCTCAGACAATCTCGGAAAATCTCGGCGATAATAGCGCCAGCGAGATTACTACTCGAGATTTTCATTTCTATCTCGGCTTGACTCCGCAAAACGCTATCTCAGCGCTATAGCACGAGATTGACTACCAGCCCACAGCTCTCTTGATCAGTGGAGGGTCGTTAGCAGAATGGATTTGATAGGACAACCTAATCTCATTAAATGTATAATGATATTAGAGAAAAGTACTAGAACCTTTAATGAAATCTGATATTTAGTTACTTTAGGAAAAATGTGAAAAATATGCTAATCCATGAAATTGCACATTACACTTTGTGAGTCGTTAGTGGAGCGTGTGTGGTTTACCGACACACTAATAGGGACTCTTAAAGAATGGTGATGGGTATCTCATAAATTATCATTGTTGATGGATCATGTGTGGTTTACTAGCACATCAATTTGAGATGATAAATGACATTGAGGTTACCAAGCACATTTGGTTATTCACATCTTGTTTGTGATCCTCGGCATCCCAGTCACAAATCGAGGAGCATAATCCGAGATTAAACATGCCAGTGACCTCGGTCAATGAATCTCACAGATCTAGGAATTTCATAGAGACTGAAATTCATGACCATTATGTTGTGATTATGTCATCCCTCTTCACACCATAGTTAGGAGATTTTGGGTCCTAGCCTAAATAATAATTGGGTAATTATTCAAAAGGATTAAAATTAAACTAATAAATTCTAATTTTATAGATAGTTGGGAGATTTTGGGTCCTAGCCTTATTAAATAATAATTGGGTAATTATTCAAAGGGATAAAATTAAACTAATAAATTCTGATTTTATAGATGTCTGAAGCCATTGTTAACTCTCCTCCTTCTACTCCATCACCCATCTCTAAGAGCTTCAGAAAGTATCTGTTGAATATGGAAAGGCTGACTGGCCTAAATTATGTAGAATGGCTTCGCAAATGGAGATTGGTTCTCAGTTTTGCTGGCAAGCTATATCTGATTGAGTGTCCGCTCCCTGTTCTACCGAAGCATGGCATCACACAGCAGCTTTGTGATAAGCATGACTTCTTGATTGATGAATCTGAGGAAGTTCGTTGCCTCTATGTTATTGACCATTGACCCCGAGTTCTGCAAGGATTTTGAATTCCTGGGGCCATATGAGTTAGCACAGCTGGTTGAGGAATGGTTCCGAGAGCCGGTTGAAAAGGATCGAACTAGGATCTTCAAGGAGCTTAAAGTCTGCAAGCTAGAAGAAGGAAGTAGTGTCGGTCTCGATTCGCTGACTAGCCAGTACGATCTGTTCATCCAGATGTACACAAAGGAGAACCAGGATAAGACTATCACGGAAATGCATTCGATGTTGACTTTGTATGAGTCGTTTAAAGAGATGAATAGTTCCACTAACTCAGCTAATTCGGGATTGAGTCTAGTGATGAGACACATCAAGAAATGGTCTAGGTCGTCTGTCAGACCGGTTCTGAGATGCCTTAAGCTGGGAATCCTCAGGGTCGGATACAGTCACAGAAAGATTGGAAGATGCTCCAAAGTCAAATCGTTTGGCAACTCAGGCATATCTAAAACTCATAACTTCTGATCCTTAATTCCTTGATACAGGATGTGTTTCTGACATTTGCTCTGTATGTAGGGACTCGGTAGGACGCAGGACATTGACGCATAGGAGCACATTCAGATTGGATCACGTGCTCGTGCAATTTTGAAGTTTAGCTAGATATTTGATTTTGTTATTAGCTAGTATATGCATATGACATTGTCTTCATATATTACATTGTTCGAGGATATTTCTGATTTAATAAAATGTTGATTTTTCTTTTAAAACATGGTTGTTTAAAATTATCCTTGAAATGTTGTGTGAATGTGTTAATAGCATAAATGGTCATAACTTGAATGTTGACGCATCCAAAGTGTGTTGGATTTATGAATTGTGTTTTCTATGATTGTTAAAGTTAATTTTTAATAAAAATCGCTTCAACCAAAGGTCCATGCAAGGTTGTAAAACTCGCATGACGGTAGCTTGGCGGTCGAGTGGGGTTAAGGGATTAATCAGGGATTAGTCGGGGATTAATCTGAGACCCTAATTTTTAAAGTAAGTCATTTAAAAATATATAACTATAACAAAATAGTAAAGTTTGATTCGTTTTATTTCAAGATACACGTCAGAGATTATACATTTGTTTATCTTTATTCTTTAATATTGATTTTTTTAGTTTTCTTGAGTTATAGAGAGTGTTTGTGTCGCGACTTAAAAATAAAAAAATAAATATTAAATTAAAAAAATAAAAAAATGAAAAAATGACCGCCAAGACCGATTAATTGGCCGCCAAGGCCGATATTTGACCAATTTTTGCAGCAAACTATCAAGCTGACTGCTTAGGCCTAATCGTAATCGTTTAAAGACCGTCAAGCGATTACTCACCGATTAATCAGCCGCGAAGACCGATTTCTGCAACACTAGGTCCAGGTGGACAGGACTTTGGAATCATTTGGCTTGGAGTCACATGATGAATAGAGTTATTTATAAAATTGATTGTTGCAAGAAATGAATCACCCAAACATCCAATGGATAGTATTTTGGAATCAGTTGACTTAGAGTCAGGTGATGAATGTATATCTTGAACAAATTAACAAAGTCATATATTTACATGGAGATGTAAAGGTCATTAAGATTATGAGCAACGGACACATTAGTCATTGTGAATTGCTCGAATCTACAAATAAAACACAATTAGTTATACTTCATAATATTTTCCAATCAATGTAGGTCCCAAATTCTCTCTAACATCTTCAATAAATGGTATCAATCACAAAATAAGAACACAATCAAATCACCTTCAATGCACTCTTGATTAAATCAAAGACTAGTACATAAGATGTTGTTGTTGCTTGAGCTTGACAAGGAATATGCTATGATCTTCAAGAGCTCCAAAAACAACACACAATGACTAATGGACCAACCCTTACAAAGGGTGCACACGACACATATTTATACCCTAATCCTATGAACCGAACAACCAAGCCCATGGGCCGATCAACAATGGATCAGACCAAACAATAAGGTGGCCTAACCGAACAACCCATAGGTTGTTCGGTTCCAACCGAAAAACCTATAAAAAGCCTATATCTTTGATTTTTAACATATTTAGTCCCTATAAAATGTAAAGATTAAACCAACTAAATTAATTCCTAACAATCTCCCCCTTGGTTTAATGCTTTCATTTTAAATCAACAGGCTTCTCTTAGGCTTCAGTTGAACACTGCAGAGAATTTTCAACAATCTCCCCTCAAATTGACAATCTCCTCCTTAGCAGGAAAACCTTCCTCTTAGCAGGTGACAGATATAGATGTTGATAAAAATTCAGCACAGCTGCAGTAACAACTTTGTCTTTGGTACTGGCGGTCTTCAGATTTAGCATGGTAAGTTCCTTAGGCTTGAGTAAATGTCCTGAATCAGCACATCCAACTTTTGATTTGACTTTGACTTTGACTGGAGTCTGACTCTTCATCTCTTCACTTGATCACTTCAGATGTTGATGTAGTGACAAGTTGACTGAGGAGGAATTCAAAAAACTTCTCACATAGAATTCAGCTTCACCTTCTTCGGAAACAAAACTTCATGTTGAAACTTTCGAACTTCACTTCTAAAGCTGGCATTTCTCGATACGATTCATTGACAGCAAATCCTGTGGGTCACAGAGTTATAAACTCTCACCACGGTTGTTCAAGGATTCATCATTGTCTTAGAATGAGACTTCTCGCAGTATCTGTGTGAACCCGGAGGAACGCACTACGATTGTTTGAGTATCGGTGAACTACTCGTGGCCGTTTTGATTTAGGCCCCTGCATGTCCTTGATCAAAGATCTCAATGCAGTTGACAAGTAAACAAGTTGACTTGGCTCTTGGCGAGACGTTCAATGGTATCCAAACTCTGCTGAGGGTACCATCCTAGTGCCAATTTTGAATCGGTAAAGTTGTTGGGGTCTCATAGCTATTGTGGTAAACAACAACGATCACTGACCTAGAGTTTCAATGTTTCATCAATGCAAGGTAATATCATATTGAGTCACAAACATCTTGTTTAGAAGAAGTTTAGGTCAAGAGTGGTATGAGCGTGTAATATGTCTTGGTTAATAGACATACCCATCGGCTAGACTTTCGAATTGTCATTAGTGTATGGTTTATTACACTGAATCATCCAACTCTTGAATTAGAAGCTTAGTATGTAAGAATGGTTGTTGATGCCTCACATCTACTACTTGTGTTGTAGCAGAGATCATTAGCATAGAATGTCGAAATATCATCACTACTTGGTTTAAAGTAATGAATCATCTATTTCTTGTATCAGATATATTTAGCTAGTTAAGAATAGATTGGTGCGTGTGATAGACTATGGTACGCAGTCTAACCATCGGCATAGACTTTTTAACTCTCGACTTTGAGTGGTTTCTCGCAAAGTGTGTAGAAGTTTGTGTTACACAAGAAAAACCTTATATTGGGTCAAGAAAAGTTGTCAGTGCTTCACACTCATTGAGGTGTACCAATGAGGATCACTAACACTTATAAATTACCTCAGCAGTGAGTGGTATTAACTCGGTGCGTCGTCGGTAAATAAAAATGTTTTTAGAATTTTTTAAATTTTTAAGGAAAGATATTAAAATTATAAAAAGTCTAAAATCTTTTTGTATTTTTAAGTTTTGTAATTTTTGTTTTGTTTTTCTTGATACCAATTGTAGATATATAAATTTCTGATACCACTTGTTGTATAATTCTGAAAGGAAAGATATGAAAATTATAAAAAATCTTTTTGTTTTTCTTCTCCCCCTAAATTTGTGCATGGGAATAATTGCGGAAATAAAACATGAACAAATTTTAACCAAACAAAAAAATAAAATAAAATATTTACAGAACTGATTTAGCAATCAGTGAAACGTATCATTTTGAGCATTTCGACTAGCACATTGTATCGATTTTTTGCAACAGGTTTTGTGAACAAATCAGCCATATTATTATCTGTGTGAACTTTATCCAAATGAATCAATTTTCGCTCGAAGAAATCTCTGATAAAATGAATTTTAATATCAATGCGCTTAGTCTTAGAATGTTGAACCGGGTTTTTCAAAATTTGGATAGCAGCCTCATTGTCACAGAAGATAGGAGTATCAAGAAAGTTCATACCATAATCAAGGAGTTGATGCTGCATCCAGATGACCTGAGAACAACAAGCCGAGGCAGCAACATACTCAGCTTCAGCTGTAGACGTTGACATGGTCTATTGCTTTCTGCATTGCTATGAGATCAGTCTGTCTCCTAGAAACTGACATCCAGCACTGGTGGACTTTCTGTCAATTTCACACCCTCCATAGTTGCTATCGGAAAAAGCGTAAAGATCAAATTCACGGTTCTTTAGATACCAGAGACCAAATTTTGGTCTCCCTTTAAGGTATCTAAAGATTTGTTTGACAGCATCAAGATGAGAAGGTTTAGGATTAGCCTGATAGCGAGCAAACTGGCAAACTGCAAAAACGATATCCGGTCTGCTAGCAGTCAGGTACATCAATGAACCGATCGTCGAACGATAATACGTTTGATCGACAGATTGGTCATCTGAGTCTGAAGATAGCAGAGGTCGCTCAGCCATTGGAGTGTTAGGCTCTTTCGCATCCTTGAAACCGAACTTTGCAAGAATATCCTCCACATACTTCGCTTGATGAAGCAGGATACCCGTTGAACTTTGTTTAACTTGTAACCCGAGAAAATCGTCATCTCACCCAACGAACTCATTTCAAACCTTTTCTTCATCACCAACTCAAACTCTATGCACAGAACTTCGCTTGTTGAACCAAAGATGATGTCATCCACATAGATCTGGACAACAATTTGATCATCATCTTGGCGCTTGATGAACAGTGTCTGGTCAATCCTGCCGCGAGTGTAACCGTGCTCTAACAAATGTTCTGTCAAAGTAGCATGCCAAGCATGAGGAGCTTGATGCAGACCATAGAGGGCTTTTTCAAGCTTGTAGACGTGATTGGGAAACTTGGAGTTGACAAAACCAGGAGGTTTATCAACATAAATTTCCTCTTTCACCTCACCATACAGGAAAGCCGTCTTGATGTCCATTTAGTAAACAGTAAAGTTCATGTAAGAAGCATAAACAAGGAAGATCTGAATCGCTTCAATTCGTGCCACTAGAGCATAAACTTCCGTGTAATCAAGTCCTTCAATCTGTCGAAAACCTCGAACCACCATGCGTGCCTTATTACGCACAATTACTCCAAAGTCATTTTGCTTGTTATGAAACACCCATCTTGTATCCAAAGACTTTTTACCTTTGGGTAGTTCCACCAGTTGCCAGACGTTTAACTTCTCAAACTAGGTTAGCTCTTCATGCATGGCATCCACCCAACTTGGTTCATTGAGTTCCATCTCTACGTTCTTTGGCTCAATTGGAGAGATAAAGCACGAATAGAGACACTCGTTGACTTGACCACTTTGGCTTCTGGTCAAAACACCATCATCCAGAGGGCCAATAACGTTATCAATTGGATGGTCCCGGTGAATTCTTGAAGGAACAACATATTGGAGCGAGGCAGTTGAAACCAAAAGATTGTTTATATTCTCAACTCTGTCTGAGCCTGAAGCACCTCTATCAGAATCTCTAAAGTCATGAGAAGTACATGCAATGTACTTATCAGGAATTCTTTCAGGAAAGAGTGAATCCATGAGAGTAGAGTCAAAACGATCAGCAGGTTCAGGTTGAATAACATGTTCAGGGGTAGCTGATTGTTCAATAACTGGGGTATCGCCAGCAACTTGGGATGAAACTGTAGGAGCATCTTCAGTTATGGTAGTAGAATTAGGAGATGCACCATCATTAGGAATAGGACCTTCAAGAATGATTGACGGAGTGATAAGATCAGGAATGAGATCTTCAGCATCTTCTCTGTTGATTCCACTGGGCCCTGGTTGTGTGCCTGAAACAACATTAGAAATCACATAGAAAGGTTTAAACAATTTAGCGTAATCAAACAACCAGTCAGGTCCAACACGAGCATCAATTGGATTCTCTTCTAGCCAGCGCACGTCATATGATTCCACAATATGCTGTGTCGCCTTGTTGTACACCCGATACGCAGTTTTACTTACATATCAAACAAAGTAGCAATCATCTGCCTTGGAGTTGAACTTCCGATTAGCTTCAAGATGAAGAAGAGTGCAAGGGCAGCCAAAGGTACGGAAATGTGAAACATTGGGCTTGCGACCAGAGAGAGTCTCGTAAGGTGTCTTCATTTGAGGTTTGTTGATGATGACCCAATTCTGAACATTACAGATTGTGTTGATGGCTTCAACCCAAAATATCACCGGCAGTTTAGAATCACACAGCATGGTATGTGCAGCATCAATAAGGGTTCTGTTCCGTCGCTCAGCAACACCATTCTGTTGCGGAGTATGAGTAGCACTATACTAACACAAGATACCTTTATCTGCACAAAACTTGATTAAAACTGCATTCTTGAATTCTGTTCCATTGTCGCATCTAATGGTTTTCAGCTTCTGATTCGTTTGATTTTCAATAAGCTTGATGAATCTAATGACCAAATCTGCAGTTTCATTTTTGTTCTTTAAGAAGAAAACCCAGGTAAAATGTGAGTAATCATCAATAATAACTAAATAGTAAGAACAATGATTGAGACTAAGAACATTAACCGGGCCAAAGAGATCCATGTGAATCAGTTGAAGAATCGAATCAATGGAATTGATCAGTTTGGGCTTGTGTGGCTTTCTGTGATGTTTGCCTTGAGCACAGGCAACACATTTCTCAAATGTGATGAAGTCCTTGATTGGTAGTCCTTGAACCATGTTGTTCTTTGCAAGACGATTCAGATTCTTTGCGGTGGGATGACCAAGATGTTTATGCCACAACATCGCGCTTTGTTCAGCAGCTTTTGAGAATAAGCAGGTGAAAGTTTCTTGGAGCGTTGTGATTCATGTCGATGATGTAAGCATTGCTTTTTCGATCTGATCGAACAAGAATCCACTCCACTGGAATAACTACACCGGGTTTGAGAATCAGACATTCCTTCTTTGTGAAATGGGTTGAAAAACCCTTGTCGTAGATTTGAGAAACGCTCAGCAAACTGTGCTTGAGCTCAGGTACAAAATTGACGTTCTCAAATTTCCACACACCATTCGATACCGTCCCTTTTTACGTGATTATCCCTTTTTCACCTCCCGTAAAGCAAACACATCCCCCGTTAAATTTTTCAATGTTGTGTAGTTGGGACATGTCGCATGTCATGTGCCTAGAACAGCCACTATCAACATACCAAGGTCTGCTGATATTCCTCCGTAACTGTTCCTACACAAGTTACGGGATCAATTAGATTTAGGCACCCAGTCCATACGGAAACTGGGTTGACCTTCACTATCAAGACATTTAACTGATTCAAAACTCATGTCACGTTGATCAAATTATGGTGAGACATGAGAAACTGTTTTAACACTGCCTTTAGGAACCCATTAACATTTGGCTTAAAACGTTTATCATTTGACGAAATGGGAACATTTACATTTGAAGTGGAATCGGAACTACTAGAAGTTGATTCTTGAAATGATTTTGATCTTAAAAAAGTTGGTAAGACATAGTTACTTCTAGAAGCAATTCGATTCCTGGCATTTGTGTTATTGTGATTTTTCTTTGTAGAACGAAACCTTGAGGGTTTTCTCTTATGAGATTTCCCTTTTGGTACATTCTGCCAAACCTATTCATTTTGAGAAGCATACAAGTGTCGGGGACAATTTCTGGCTATGTGACCAGCAATTCCACAATTGAAACAAGTATGTCTTTTTAAAGGTACATTGGAATTCTGTACAGGTCCAGATATATGAAAATTATTTCCACACACGCACCAGCATGCAACAGATTTATCAACCAAAACATTTTTCCTAGTCTTTTTCAAAACAACATCACAAGAAAAATTTTAGAATCACCAGAAATCTTAGTGTCAAGTTTCACATCATCCCACAAATCATCAAAATAGTCTTCAAACAATTTTTATCAAGATTAAAAGCAGGCGAATATTCAACATCCTCAATCTTCGTTTTTAATTTATCTGCACATGAGATAGAAACATCAGTAGATTCATTTCAGAACTCTCAGCGGTGCCAGATGTATTCTTCTGAATATAATTTGACAAAAAACATTCTTCTGATTCTTCAGTGGCTGGGGATGGAGTAAAATTATTATTGTATGGAGGAGGAACAACACTATATCCAATACCTTCACCGTGTATGTTTGACCATTTACTTTGTTTTTCAAGTATAGATTCAACTACTTCACTAGATACATATACTTTATTAAAAGTTGATTCAGCATTTTGAAATTTTGATTTCAATGTATCTAATTCAGCATTTAATCTAGCAATGTCTTCATTTGCAAACATAAGATGGCAATTATTTATCGTGCGTTCATCTTGAATTTTAAGATAATCTAAGGTTTTAGCATCTAAGGATTCCTTGAGGGGTCTTAATTTCTTTTTGTGTCTATGGACGAGGTTTTCTATGTCAAATATTTATTTAACTAAGTTCTCATTCAACTCACGATATTTAGAAATTGTATTGATGCAAGATTGAGATGAGCAAGAAACTTCACTAACCTCATCACCAGTAGGAGTAGTAGAGACCATGAAAGCAAACTGCAAGTCCATCATCTCTCCTTCAGCTGCATCCACATCCATCTCTCCTTCAATTTGAGCTAAGTGAGCTCTACCCTCTCCATAGAGATTCACGTCCTGTAACTGATCCTCCCACGTGAACTACTGAGCTACCATTGCCCTTTCTGCATTCTGAGGTTGAGCAGCTTCACGATTGTTTGTTCCAACAGGTACCATGGTCCTATCTGGATTCTCCATTCTAGGCTTGGTACACTCACGAGCAAAATGTTTCTTCCAGTTCTCTAAGTGAATTTCTTAGCCCTATGAACCGCCATAGCAATGTGCCAAGAAATGTCCATCTCTTCCAAGTCATCAGGATTGATTTGATCAAGGTCTCCTATAGTCATAGGGTGAAATAAGTCACCAGAAACCAAAGCATTGTAACAGTTCAGGAGACCAGCCATCATTCCAAGATTCTCTTCATCTCCTTTTAGAAGAGTTTGAGCAGGAGTTGGGGTCTTAACAGAAGACGCAGCAACAGATGGGGCTTGAGGTACCACGGGAGATGAAAATGACTGAAATTGAGCTTGGACTTTAGTAGTGGCTTGACCAGTAGTTTGAACAGAGAAAGCATTGTTGTTGAAGTTCCATTGTTAGCAGACTGGTACGAGCTAACATGATTCATTTCTCTCTGTTTGTCATCCATGTCACAATATTTGATTATAGCCATAATCTCAGAAAGTGAGAGTCTAGCTAAGTCTTTAGTTTTCTTGATGACTGCCACGTTCATGTCCCAGCTTCTAGGAAGAGAATTGAGAAGCTTTTTGTTTACATCAATATTAGGAAAGGTGATTCCAGCAGTAGACAACTCAGTGTGTAAAGTGATGAAATGTTGTAGCTGAGCTTCAAGAGATTCTCTAAGGATGTGATTAAACAGATTGAATCTTTGACGAAGCATATCCTGCATGCTTTGCTTCATATCCACATTTCCTTCATAAACATCAATCAAAGCATCCCACAGAGATTTAGCAGTTTGGTACTCATGGAAACCCTGAGCAATTTCAGGTGAAAGTGCTATAGAAAGAGTAGCAAGAGCTTTCTGATCAAGTTCCACCTTCTCAAAGTCCTAATCAGAATATTCTTCAAACGGCTTAACAACCACAACATCGTCTCTGGTTATGGTGATTCTGACTAGTGGACGTAAGTAACTTCTCGACAGTTTGACATCTTTCATCTTGATATATTGTTCAAATCTATATTTCCACTTGGTAAAACCTTCAAATTTGATCAATCGGGGAATACGGGTAAGGGTACCCATAACGGAATCGAGATCGTTGTTGACATTCGAGATAGCGGGATCCAAATGGAATGAGTCTTGAAAACGCTTTAAAAATTATCACAAAAACTAAATCACAAATTTTAGCTTCGACTGGACCGAACAATAATTCAACTGCACCAAACAACCAATAACTGAACAATCAGGAGCGAGAAACACTTCAAGCGAGCAATGAGCTGGACTGAACAATCAGATGGACATAACAACTCAACCGAGCAATCACAGATCGATCAACACTTACGGAACAACTAACCGAACAAATGGAAACCCTAAAAGCACCGAAGAATCCTCAAACGGTCCAACCGAACAACACTATGTTGGACTGAAAAACTCTAAAGTTGACTGAACAATCTCCAAAAACCCTAGCCAACAGTGCCGCCGCCGAACAATCTCCTGGAGCGTGACTGAACAATGAAAATCAGATCTAGATCTCACAAACAACTTCGTAAATGACGTTTTTAAGATCAAAAACTTTATTTTTATGAGTTTGCTTGAAGATTATCAAGAACACCAAGAACATTAAGCACAAAAACACCAATTCTCGATCAAAAACATCCAAAATCAATCCAAAAACCTTCAAATCTTCAATATCCAAGCAAAGGTAATATGAGATTGATACCAAAAACATAAAAACAAAAGTTTTCAAGCTCTGGTACCAATTGTAGGTCCCAAATTCTCTATAAGATCTTCAATAAATGGTATCAATCACAAAATAAGAACACAATCAAATTACCTTCAATGCACTCTTGATGAAATCAAAGACTAGTACATCTGATGTTGTTGTTGCTTGATGAAATCAAAGACTCCAAAAAACAACACACAATGACCAACAAGGACCAACCCTTACAAACGGTGCACACGACACAGACTGAACAACAAGGTGGCCTGACCGAACAACCCATAGGTTGTTAGGTTCCAACCGAAAAACCCATAAAAGCCTAGGTTGTTCGGTTCCAACCGAAAAACCCATAAAAAGCCTATATCTTTGATTTTTAACATATTTAGTCCCTATAAAATGCAAAGATTAAACCAACTAAATTAATTCCTAACAATCAATATGAAAAATATGACTTCGCTTATCAGAATAAGCGATTGATTGAAACCTTGAACTATTCAGGACTTTAAAGGAAGTATAAGATCAACAAAATCTGAGTGAACACATAAACTGAGAAAATGTTTCACAGTTCTTCTTCTTCCAAGAACATTAAATAGTTATAACGTGTCTTAGGAAAGAAGATCGAGCATTGGTCATAATAGTTTGATCCTAGATGTATTAGATACACTTCCAATTAGTTTTCGATAAGTTGGATATTCAACCAGTCAAGTCATAAAAGCATATTCAGACTAAAACCAACATTCTGGACTAAGTATGTTGCATTGACACTGTCTGAAGTGTAAAGCAGGGTTCTCCCCTACTTTTATACAAAGAGGGTCCAAGGTCATGTAGCGTTCATCCGAACTTCATAACTAGCCTGAAATTGATCAGTAGTATCGTTTCATTGGTCTTCCCGCAAGTACCTATGAATGAATAGCCCTTTTGGAAAGAGCGCGTATTCTAAGAACCAGTGGGAGTATGAGTAATCCTTAAGGATGTTGGGAATTATTTTAGTTTGGTTTAATCTTTATTTATTAGAACTAAAATTGTAATAGATCATTAAAATGGGTTTTATTTGTAATATTTGATGGGAGGCTGAACAAAGGGGTTGTTCGGTTTTGGTCCTTGTAGTCCACGCCATTTATGGGCTTGTGGATTAGTCCATTGGCTATATCATTAGGTCTAGGGTATTTAAGCCTTTTATGACATCATTTGTCATGGTTGATTGCCTAGAGAATTGTGCTAACTAGAGAGAAACCTTTGAGTGTTCTTGGCAATCACACAACTTATGTACTAGACTATTCAATATAGTGTGCATTGAAGTTGATGAATCTCCTTGTTGTTCTTATTGTTGATTGATATCATTGTTATTGTGAGATCATTGGACCTACAAAGGAGTTTAAGCATTAGCCATGTGAAAGAACCTCTACTCTTCTCTTCGCAGACCAGTAGTATTGGTCACCATCATAAGGTATTATGATTTGGGTGACATTCCGATTAGTGGTAAGACACTAAAATTGGTACGGATAAGTAATCCTACTACTTAGAAGCATTGGTGAACCTGGTTGCTACCAAGTAAGAGAACCTAAGGGCAAGACTCGGTCTATGTAATAATTTGACTGATTTTACACTTGGCCTAAAGAACTAGTGGGAGTAATTGAATCATCAAAAGAAAGCCACATAGATGGAAATGTACTTACGCTCAGATCAAATCTGATTGAGTGAGGTGATACTCAAAGTCAAGTAATTGATTTCAAGAGAAACGCTCTCAACGGAAGATGAATTAAATCTGAAGAGATATTGTTTCCTATAATTGCACTTCGTGAGTCATAGCAAGATTGGATGATCCGAACTGCTTTCCTTAAATGGAAAACACAAGGGTTGCGTGTAAGACACAGCCAAAGGGTTTTAGAACATGGCGATATATCCAAACAGAAAAGTACATGGCCCTAGAGATTCATCTAACATACACCTCGTAAGGAAGGATCTTTGGATTCTCAAAATATGCCAAAAGTTTGGATTTTGTGAATAGCCTGAAAGAGTTCTATAATTATGTCAAAGGTTTAGATTTTGGATACTGAAAATATGCCAAAGAGTTTGGATTTTGTGAAGACTCTGAAAGAGTTCTATAAGTATGTCAAAGCTAGTGGGAGTATGATTGTGATATGCCTATCGATATATGTCAGTTACATACTGATGTGTTTTGATATCGCGTAAATTATACATATTTTCCGCACGATATCAGTGTGATTTTAGTTTAGTTTTATACATGTTATGAACTAAAAGATACCTAATATGTTTAAATATTCGTTTTGAAGCTAAAAATACGCGTTTGGAGCGAAGGAACGAATTACACAAGCATTTGAGCTTAAAAAGAAGCAAAGTGAAAATCTGCCAACCGCCTGGGTGTAACACCCGGTTTCTCATACAAAATATGTGACCAAGTGTTACAATTAAATCTACTTCAGCTAAGGACAGGCTCTAAACTTGTCCATCTCTCTTTATCACATGTCTTCCCCTATCACTGCTACAGATACCTGCAAAACAACATACAACTCAAGTGTAAGCTTATAAAGCTTAGTGAGTAAAATTCAATTATATTTCACGAGTCTTTCTCAATAAACATCCTCAACTTCCTCTCTTGCTATTCTCATTAGCAAGATCCCTCTTCTCTTAATTAGGAACCTGCAAGCATATTAGCTTTATAAACTTTGACTAAATGTTAACAACATTAACTCAATCATAAGTATCATAATCAGTAATACTCGTAAACTAAATTTCCATTTCACATATACTCCTTTTTAACAATTTACTAAACTCAATAGTCCTCATAGCGATTCTATTCCACACGAAACTATATAACACAACTATATATGAACTCACTTACAACGTTTATCATTGTTATAATAATCAAATGCAAGATCTCATTACCTCAGTCACGCTAGCATATACTCTTCTCTATTAATCAGTGTTTATACTCATCTCATTATTCATAATCCAAAATAACAATATTACTCTACCACTTAGTCTCATAAAATATGACATAACACATAAAAATATATAAACAAAATTATATATACTCTGCATCAAACAAGTGTAACTCTACTCAAGTACTAGAAAGTACTCACTTGATATCGGCTTAATATGTGAGACTCTCAATTTACGCGTACCGGCTCCTGTTCGCTAGACTTGGTCATATCACCATAGTCTAAATCAATTCTCATTTTAATTAAGCTCAACGGACTATCTCAGTCCCAAGTGTAATATACACATTATAACTCTTTGTTCTATATATTCAAATTTGGTTATACTCAACCAATCAAAACATAGCATAATTCTTGTGTATTAAACATCTCAACAAGCATGATTCATCTAACAATTAACTACTCACCTGATGTCTGTTCAGTCGGTGGTCCACCCGTGCCTCGTGTATCTCTTTCCCTACTGTGTGTATCTGCTCAAAACAACATCACATATCATACCTCAACATTCTCAAAACAATTTAACCACATCTAACTCATTAAATCAAGAATCATAGCTAATAAAGATCACAACTATGAATATCATACACTATTTTCTCATGACTCTCAATTTATGCAGTTTCTTCCCAAATCAACCGTAGGAATATGACAATAACTATAATAGAGACTCAACACAACACATATTAGCTATCTATCAACAATAAATAAGCTACTTCAAACCAGAAAATCGGATTTGGCAATTAGGGTTTTAAAACCCTAGAACTCAAGATATACTAACCTCAATTCAAGAACTCAATACCGAAATTCAAGTGTTTAATCCGACTTACCAAGCTTTTCTCGCGTTAGACCCTCGATTTCTAAGCTCAAAAATCGTGGATTTTGGTCTGAAAATCGCTCTTGAAATGTGAGAGTTCGTAATTGAAAGAAATGAGGAGAAATGGGTTTAAATACCCTGCACCGTAACCCGACCCGGGCTGTCAAACACGCCCCGGGTTTTTACCCGCAACCCGACCCGGGCTGCTCAACCCGCCCCGGGTTTTGCTACGAAACTTTCCTCTTCAGCTCAATCGTAACCCGCTCCGGCTTAATAAACCCGACCCGGGTTTCATTCTAACTCGACCCGGGCTCAATAACACGACCCGGGTTGGCTTGTTTTCCACTTCCTTTTCAATTCAACCCAACCCTTGTCACACAACCCGACCCGGTTGACTTAACTGATTTTTTTTAAACGTCTAAACTCATATTTTAACTTATCTAAGCTCGTTTATATTAAAGTTTCTATTATTCTATCGCAATTAAAATTTACGGTATTACAAATTCTTACCCCCTTCAGAAGATTCCGTCCTCGGAATCTCTTAGACTAGGCATGGCTTATACAATCATCTCACCACTGCAATCAATCAATCAGTACGTATGATAATGATATTATCCTCTCGTCAACTCATATAACATATACATACTGTCGCATCTTATTTACTCATAATATAGCTATAGAACTCAAGCTCTCTCTCGATTTACATTACATTTAGAAACTTTCTCATTCGACTTCTCTTTGCGTAAAATCTTTACGCCCATCATTATTCTCGTAATATGATCTCTATAACCACATTGGTTGTTACCATTTCACATGGACAACCACTCACTCTTTCAGGGCACTCCCTTGTTATAGCTTTTCCGATACGAAGGTATCTCACCTCACTCTTCAAGTGATACTCCAATCACTATCATCACTTACACACACCTATATCTGTGGTTCACATCGAGCCATATTCTCAACGTACCATCCACTCTTTCTATAACACTTATCTCAATAACTATTTGAGATTCAACTTCCATTTCCAATCTCCTTAAATGGTTTACTCTAACTCAATAAAGAAAACGGTCTCACCGATTCCAAGCTCACATTCTCTCTTAATTTACTTCTTATATCGTAACATGTGAATAATTGATTTCTCATCAACATAGCTCGTATATACTAGGATAAAAATTCAGAAATAACAAAATATTAGAAACTATCTCAAGTTTCACTCACGCCTCCTCTGAATTTGTTATTTAACTCTCGACACTTTAATCACACAAAAATCCGTTTCAGTTGTCTCATCACCACAACCGACTTCAACTTCTCTGAAAACACATTCATCTCTGTTCCCTCCTCATCACACATATTAGGTTTTTACCCAATATACAACTAACAATCTTCCACCAATTAGCTCCTTTCTTTTTTTTTTTCTTTTTTTTATCTCAGTTCAACAACATACCTCATGTTGTTTCTCACAATGTACTCGCTTATTATATCATTTCTTATGTGGACAATCCACATCACGCTCTCACTCAATCGATAATCATTAGATCTATATCAAACTCAATAATTTATTTTCAAATAATTTATCAACACAACCGCATATATTCCTCCTGACATATAATCAGTAAGGACTTTTCCTCTCGCCACTTCTCCGCCATTATCACCGTAAATCTCTAATTCATCCGTATGACACCAATAGGTCATACGTATGGCTCACCGTAATCCCTATACACGACTCAAATAATAACATCTGTCACCGCAATCTCTATGGTGAGATCATATCTCATCACTCGGCTATCTCGTTAATCTCAAGAAATAATTCAAAAATTATTATAACAAAATCTATTATTCATCGTCTCATACGAATAAATAGTTTTGTCATCTTCACACCCACGTATTTATTTCATTGGCAGTAATTGGTTAGATTGCTAAGGAACAAATCCTATCAATCACAACCACAATTACTTTCCTCCTCTTTTAAACTAATATCTTCTCATTATATATTTATAAAATTCTATCTCGTTCAACATGTAAGAAATCTCACACATTCTCAACACGACCACATAATAAACATATTCACTCACAACAACACTTCTCAACCATATTATTCACTATATCATCTCATAGTACTCCCGTATTGTTACTCAGTCTTTGATTCATCCCTTTCTTAACTCACAAGGTTTCAAGCCATACAAGCTTACCGCTACGTTCATATCTATCCATACGCAAAGATAGTACATTCCTCATTACTCAGCATTATCATAAAATGTATGCTTGTCTACACACAAGCACAACAATGCAATACTACTCTAGCTCAACTTATGGTACCCCGTACCATCCTCCTGTCTCGTCACTCACACTATTTTATAGCATCCCGTACTATCCTCAAAACGTACTACTCAATGAAATCTCACGATACCTCATATCGTTTGTCGACTTTATTGCTCAACACTCTTTCACGGTACCTCGTGCCGTTCTCTGTTCTCAGTACTCAACGCTGTGTTACGGTATCTCATACCGTCCTCTGATCAAATCATGGTACCTCGTACCATTTTCTGATTTCAATCCATCTCCTCTTTTACTCTAGGAATTCTCCCTTACGGTCTCAAGCCATATAGACTCACCGTCACTCCTCCTTTCTTTTGAGTCACAAAGATCCTCACTGCTATAACCACAAGATACTCGTCTTGTGGTTCCACAGAAATATGTGGCCTCAACCTCAGCTACTCAATATGTAGCCCCTCGAAATATGTGGTCTCAATCACATTTACTCATTATGTGGTCCCACAAAATATGTGGTCTCAACCACATTTACTCGATATATGGTCCCACAAAATATGTGGTCTCAACCATATTTACTCGATATATGGTCCACAAAATATGTGGTCTCAACCATATTTACTCAGTAACTAACTCAATCTCTAAGCCAATAAGGCCTAGATGAACCGCTCTTGGTTCTCTCAATTTATAACCACAAGGTACTCTTTATGTGGTTACTCAAGTGTCCTCTGATAACGTTGTCACAAATATCTCATTCTGTGACAACTCCAAACCACACAGTTCAATTCTCAGTATGTCAACTCATAATCACTTATTGTGTCCAATCAACTACACACTCACCGTCTTTCTCAACTCATACTCTTTTGGCTATCTCACTCATTTATTTTGATCAATCCCAAGTACTAGTCATGTGGCCCCACAAAACATGTGGTCTCAACCACAAAGTACTTGTACATAAAAGTCTTGTCACATCTGTGAAACAACAAACACTATATATACAATATCAAAATTTATATATATATTTACCATGTATATACTCTTTATACACACTTCTCTAAGGTTGTTAAGTACTCATCAAGCAACCCCTTATAATCTCAGTTATATACAATCACAAAGCACTCGGTATGTGATATGTAAACATTACTTTAAATGGACATGAGATTCTCATCTCAATGCCGATTACTACACTTTATAACCACAATTCTCTAATACATGTAATCTCAATTGATCTTTTACGTGTCTACATATTTTATACATATTCTATTACATGTATTATCAACAATAAAACACGCGCGACACGTTACAGCTAACATGTTAAATAAAATTACTTGCATACCTCATAGCAACAAAATCTCGTCTCCTCATTAGTTGAACCTTGCGTACCGCGGTTCTCAAATCTTGAGTGTACTTGGCTACACTCACATATCTCAACTCTTAGCTGAAACCCAACTTATGTTCACACTCTTTCTCATCATCAGTTAAAATTTTGCCTCGACCGGGATCTCATCTTTACATCTCATCATTATCTGGAAATTCGCCATCAATAGAATATCATCTCATATTCAGTTAACATCTCATAATTAGCTGAATTTCTTTTCTTCTCGTTGGTTGATATCTCATATCAGCCCAAAATCGCGTCTCATCATCCACTATTGGTCCAACCGGCTCTTACCAATTTCTCAACTCATTCTTCATCTGACTCCATATCTGTATTTACACACAGAAAACAACAAAAAATAATATAACAAAATAGTTATACTTAACTCATACACTAACATATGCAGTCGTATCTTTTCCAAGCATGTGATAGGGGCTTTCTCTCTTCTCGGTTCAAGTCTAGGACTCTACGCTCAAAGACCTAGTTCACTTAAACCATGCTCTGATACCAACTTGTAACACCCAGTTTCTCATACAAAATATGTGACCAAGTGTTACAATTAAATCTACTTCAGCTAAGGACAGGCTCTAAACTTGTCCATCTCTCTTTATCACATGTCTTCCCCTATCACTGCTACAGATACCTGCAAAACAACATACAACTCAAGTGTAAGCTTATAAAGCTTAGTGAGTAAAATTCAATTATATTTCACGAGTCTTTCTCAATAAACATCCTCAACTTCCTCTCTTGCTATTCTCATTAGCAAGATCCCTCTTCTCTTAATTAGGAACCTGCAAGCATATTAGCTTTATAAACTTTGACTAAATGTTAACAACATTAACTCAATCATAAGTATCATAATCAGTAATACTCGTAAACTAAATTTCCATTTCACATATACTCCTTTTTAACAATTTACTAAACTCAATAGTCCTCATAGCGATTGTATTCCACACGAAACTATATAACACAACTATATATGAACTCACTTACAACGTTTATCATTGTTATAATAATCAAATGCAAGATGTCATTACCTCAGTCACGCTAGCATATACTCTTCTCTATTAATCAGTGTTTATACTCATCTCATTATTAATAATCCAAAATAACAATATTACTCTACCACTTAGTCTCATAAAATATGACATAACACATAAAAATATATAAACAAAATTATATATACTCTGCATCAAACAAGTGTAACTCTACTCAAGTACTAGAAAGTACTCACTTGATATCGGCTTAATATGTGAGACTCTCAATTTACGCGCATCGGCTCCTGTTCGCTAGACTTGGTCATATCACCATAGTCTAAATCAATTCTCATTTTAATTAAGCTCAACGGACTATCTCAGTCCCAAGTGTAATATACACATTATAACTCTTTGTTCTATATATTCAAATTTGGTTATACTCAACCAATCAAAACATAGCATAATTCTTGTGTATTAAACATCTCAACAAGCATGATTCATCTAACAATTAACTACTCACCTGATGTCTGTTCAGTCGGTGGTCCACCCGTGCCTCGTGTATCTCTTTCCCTCCTGTGTGTATCTGCTCAAAACAACATCACATATCATACCTCAACATTCTCAAAACAATTTAACCACATCTAACTCATTAAATCAAGAATCATAGCTAATAAAGATCACAACTATGAATATCATACACTATTTTCTCATGACTCTCAATTTATGCGGTTTCTTCCCAAATCAACCGTAGGAATATGACAATAACTATAATAGAGACTCAACACAACACATATTAGCTATCTATCAACAATAAATAAGCTACTTCAAACCAGAAAATCGGATTTGGCAATTAGGGTTTTATAACCCTAGAACTCAAGATATACTAACCTCAATTCAAGAACTCAATACCGAAATTCAAGTGTTTAATCCGACTTACCAAGCTTTTCTCGCGTTAGACCCTCGATTTCTAAGCTCAAAAATCGTGGATTTTGGTCTGAAAATCGCTCTTGAAATGTGAGAGTTCGTAATTGAAAGAAATGAGGAGAAATGGGTTTAAATACCCTGCACCGTAACCCGACCCGGGCTGTCAAACACGCCCCGGGTTTTTACCCGCAACCCGACCCGGGCTGCTCAACCCGCCCCGGGTTTTGCTACGAAACTTTCCTCTTCAGCTCAATCGTAACCCGCTCCGGCTTAATAAACCCGACCCGGGTTTCATTCTAACTCGACCCGGGCTCAATAACACGACCCGGGTTGGCTTGTTTTCCACTTCCTTTTCAATTCAACCCAACCCTTGTCACACAACCCGACCCGGTTGACTTAACTGATTTTTTTTTAAATGTCTAAACTCATATTTTAACTTATCTAAGCTCGTTTATATTAAAGTTTCTATTATTCTATCGCAATTAAAATTTACGGTATTACACTGGGCGCACCCCGCCCACAACTAGGCGCACCGCGCCCAAAGGGAATCCGGATCTCCCTTTTCGTCAGACTTTTGATTATAATATTCAAGCGTGCGTTCATCCAATGATTCAACGGGCTTGCCGAGCATGTGCAAAGGCGCACCCCGCCTACTTTTTGGGCGTGTCGCGCCTCAGATCCGACATTAAAGCTGCAAACCACGTGCTCCCTCGTGCGACAGTTGGCGAACGTACTGAGATCCACTTTAGGCGCACCGCGCCCCCTCTTAGGCGCACCGCGCCCAGCGCTGTTCCAGCTATAAATACAAGCCATTCAGCTCTTCTTTTGTACAACAATTTGAGACCAGATCGCATCTCTGCACCTCCACACCACCAAACTCGGCCAGAAAACTTGTAGAATCAAAGGGGAAACTATGGAATCGAGAGCTTGAAGAATATTCGGCCGGGACTTCATTCGGTTTGCTTTATATATATTTAGCATTCTATTATGATTTCCTAAGCCGTATTCTTCAGATTATGTTATCTGTATTATTTATTACTTAGATTTGATTACTGTTTGGTTATGATTTGATTGTTATTTATCGGATATTGAACGTTTTATATTTTATCTCGCATAATTCATTTGACTATCGGATATGTTAAAGAACCTTCCTTTTGGACTTATTGCTGAGTTATTTTAGTCTAGAGGACCAATCTGACTATATGACTTTTATCATAACTGTGCTATGACCATTAGGCAGATATGACTAGTGATGGACCAAATCCTAGGATTAAGTCACGAAGGTAGAATCTTGTATGTATATGCAAAGTTTGTACTAGAGAGCCAATCTGTACAAACCAATTTGATTATCATGACCATTGAGATCAAAAGATCGAATGAACCTTGTATGATACGAACCAATACATGATTATTTGGAATATGTAATCGCATGACCATTGCCATTAATGACCTTATAATCATAGGATTAGGTAGTTGGACCAAAACATCTAATCACTTTAGAAATCGGTATTTAACATTCAATATCCATTGCACTAATAACATATCAAACATAACTAGATGGTTTATTCAAATCTACGTATTAATGTTTACTTTTATATTTTGTAATTCATATTTCTCGTAACTTTTGCCTAGGTGATGTTGATTCATTAATATAATATGTGTTGATCTAGTTCTTGATTCGAGTTTAATATCGGTTAGGATATATAACTTGCATGCTATACATATTAAATGTGGTTACAGTTTGTATTCTTGATTGCCATCTTCATATGATTAAGTTTAAATGGCCATTTAAACGTATTGATCACATGAACCATCATGATGTATAATTGACAACTATATATCATCGGACTAGTTATTGACCATTTAACTAGGAAGGTTATCTAAGTTATAAACTTGATTAGTGAAATAAGACTTATATCACATTTAGTTGCAACTCATGACCATTGATTGCATGAACATATCACTTTGACCATTAGGATATGGGCTATGTTTGCATGCTAGATTGTATTAATACTTGATGATTATAATAATTAGTTACATGACCATTGTGCTATTTTAACTTATTAGTCATAGAATTGGTGACTTGACCCTACGATCCTACAACTTAATGCAACTTATTTAAATTCATTGCACATAATCAAAACTAGTCAACATAGGTTTATATGAATCAACAGATCCTAGACGAAAGTTTCCCTTGTTATTTTTGTTATGATCATTTATTATTTCGTCATTTATTTTATAATCAAAGTTTTACGAGTTTTCATTATAACTCGCCCCTGAGTATTTGCTTGAATAATTGTTAATTGATAATTGATTTTCTTAACTTAAAGATAACCGTTTTCCCTTGGGTCGACAACCCGGATTTACCATTACTATACTACAATCGACTAGGTACACTTGTCTAATTGTGTTGTTCTATTCATACATGGTATTTCCCTGTTCATAAATGTAAAACTAATGTGAAATCATTTTCGAAAATCTTATAAACGCTAATAACACATCAAGTTTCTTGGTGCCGTTTTTGGGTGTTTTATATGTATGTTTGAAAACACAACAAGTTTTTGGCGCCGTTGCCGGGGAATTCGGATTTATTTTTAGTATAGAAAATTAAATTATTAGTTAATATTTGTGTGATTTTAAATTTGTTTTTGTGTTATGTATTTTTATTGTTTTGATTGACATATCACTAATCATAAATAGATATTTGCACACCTTAAGCATATTTTAAGTGTGGGGTGAATATTTGGGGAAAAATGAAGTAACAAAAATTTGAAGTCTTTTCTGCTCACGCAATGCGACGTGTATGCCATCCGGACGCAATGCATCAACAATATGAATCGCGTTGACAAAGAGACAACTTCAAAAATTACGCGACACGGAAACGTGCTTGACGCGTAAACACCCGAAGCAGATACTGGTCGTACATAATGATACATGGCTAAAAATCAGCCACTACTGAGAAGAGGGACGCTTCTTTACAGTGGGGGCAGCGATATTGACGACGGTCAAAAGTCGCACAGCCACACCACACCCGCAAACCAGTTGCCACGGATTTGAAACTTCAGGGACCACAAAATGAGTGATATTTTTCTTTCGTTGTTATTATATTTACTTTTGTGATTTAAATTTTGTGTGTTTATTTGTCTGTGAATAATTTTTGTCCGAGTGATGTTTATGTAGATTTGCTAAGATTCAATGCTGGCAGCATGTTCAATGAATTCTTTTCTGTGGAAAGAGCCTCATATATGACGTCAACCGATACCCAAGGGGAGTCTGTTCCATTTTGCTTCCTTTACTGTTTTGAATTATATATACAATAGAATTATTGTATAATATAAGTGTAGGGTTAAGACGTCATACTGTAATGATTAACTAAGCCAATTAAAATTTTTGTTATTTTAAACATCTTTTCCAAAATTGAACGCTAAAAAGGTAATTGTTAAGAAAAATGTTTTGAAAATAAATTTGTAGGTTACATTTAATTTTATGTATGTATTTTTGTTTTTCATTGTTTTATCTAAAGTCTAGTTTTGTAGAGGACAAGTTTTTAGAATGGTAGTTACAAAATGTTTTGCATAAATAATGAAATAAACCCATTGAAAATTTATCAATTGTTAAAAATTGAGATTTTGCCAAAACAGATTGAGTCAGTTTCCCTTCTTGCAAAAATGTGTGAATTTTATGCTGTTACTAAATTTAGGAAAATAAGCCTCGATAAATGAACTTAAAATGAGAAAAATTCTCAAGAAATCTGATGTGTTAAAAGCAGAAGTCAAGTAATGTTATACCATAAGATTGAGACTCAGGAAGAAAAATTCAATCAGTGGCCTTTGACATTCGAGCAAGTAGACATAAAATGGGGCCTGCGGGCATTTCTACTCCTTATTACCTAAACCCATCTGGTTTAGGATAATATTGTCGAAAGCTCGCTACAAGGGTGTCATCGAAAGTCATGGAATTTCCTTAGTGGCCTTTGGAATTTGAATTAGTAGACTCTGTACAGTCTTGAGTCGAAAATTTGTAATCAAGAGTTCCATAGAAAGTCACGAGTTTCAAAGGTACGGAAAAATGGAAATAATAACTTAACTTGATAAATTTAGTCCAGCATAATTTTTATTCTAAATATGGGAAATTTGACAAAAAGTCTTGAGGTAGAAGAATCTTTAATGGGTATATTCGATGTTATGTAAAAATGAGTTTTTATCAATCTAAAAGACTTGTCGTTTATAGAAAGAGAGTTTATTTAAGATTTTGAAAAGATAAATATATGTACATAGGACTAGGTATAATCTACTATATTTATTCTTAATTCTTTATTCTTAACATCGGTAATAAACGCTAGATCTGTGGTAGCGTATGAAAAGTTGTTTGGGCATCAAAACGTTTTGGCTTGGTTATAAATTGTAGTTTGCTTGAGGACAAGCAAAGTTCAAGTGTGGGGTATTTTGATATCGCGTAAATTATACATATTTTCCGCACGATATCAGTGTGATTTTAGTTTAGTTTTATACATGTTATGAACTAAAAGATACCTAATATGTTTAAATATTCGTTTTGACGCTAAAATACGCGTTTGGAGCGAAGGAACGGATTACACAAGCATTTGAGCTTAAAAAGAAGCAAAGTGAAAATCTGCCAACCGCCTGGGCGCACCCCGCCCACAACTAGGCGCACCGCGCCCAAAGGGAATCCGGATCTCCCTTTTCGTCAGACTTTTGATTATAATATTCAAGCGTGCGTTCATCCAATGATTCAACGGACTTGCCGAGCATGTGCAAAGGCGCACCCCGCCTACTTTTTGGGCGCGCCGCGCCTCAGATCCGACATTAAAGCTGCAAACCACGTGCTCCCTCGTGCGACAGTTGGCGAACGTGCTGAGATCCACTTTAGGCGCACCGCCCCCCCTCTTAGGCGCACCGCGCCCAGCGCTGTTCCAGCTATAAATACAAGCCATTCAGCTCTTCTTTTGTACAACAATTTGAGACCAGATCGCATCTCTGCACCTCCACACCACCAAACTCGGCCAGAAAACTTGTAGAATCAAAGGGGAAACTATGGAATCAAGAGCTTGAAGAATATTCGGCCGGGACTTCATTCGGTTTGCTTTATATATATTTAGCATTCTATTATGATTTCCTAAGCCGTATTCTTCAGATTATGTTATCTGTATTATTTATTACTTAGATTTGATTACTGTTTGGTTATGATTTGATTGTTATTTATCGGATATTGAACGTTTTATATTTTATCTTGCATAATTCATTTGACTATCGGATATGTTAAAGAACCTTCCTTTTGGACTTATTGCTGAGTTATTTTAGTCTAGAGGACCAATCTGACTATATGACTTTTATCATAACTGTGCTATGACCATTAGGCAGATATGACTAGTGATGGACCAAATCCTAGGATTAAGTCACGAAGGTAGAATCTTGTATGTATATGCAAAGTTTGTACTAGAGAGCCAATCTGTACAAACCAATTTTATTATCATGACCATTGAGATCAAAAGATCGAATGAACCTTGTATGATACGAACCAATACATGATTATTTGGAATATGTAATCGCATGACCATTGCCATTAATGACCTTATAATCATAGGATTAGGTAGTTGGACCAAAACATCTAATCACTTTAGAAATCGGTATTTAACATTCAATATCCATTGCACTAATAACATATCAAACATAACTAGATGGTTTATTCAAATCTACGTATTAATGTTTACTTTTATATTTTGTAATTCATATTTCTCGTAACTTTTGCCTAGGTGATGTTGATTTATTAATATAATATGTGTTGATCTAGTTCTTGATTCGAGTTTAATATGATATATAACTTGCATGCTATACATATTAAATGTGGTTACAGTTTGTATTCTTGATTGCCATCTTCATATGATTAAGTTTAAATGGCCATTTAAACGTATTGATCACATGAACCATCATGATGTATAATTGACAACTATATATCATCGGACTAGTTATTGACCATTTAACTAGGAAGGTTATCTAAGTTATAAACTTGATTAGTGAAATAAGACTTATATCACATTTAGTTGCAACTCATGACCATTGATTGTATGAACATATCACTTTGACCATTAGGATATGGGCTATGTTTGCATGCTAGATTGTATTAATACTTGATGATTATAAGTTAATTAGTTACATGACCATTGTGCTATTTTAACTTATTAGTCATAGAATTGGTGACTTGACCATACGATCCTACAACTTAATGCAACTTATTTAAACTCATTGCACATAATCAAAACTAGTCAACATAGTTTTATATGAATCAACAGATCCTAGACGAAAGTTTCCCTTGTTATTTTTGTTATGATCATTTATTATTTCGTCATTTATTTTATAATCAAAGTTTTACGAGTTTTCATTAAAACTCGCCCCTGAGTATTTGCTTGAATAATTGTTAATTGATAATTGATTTTCTTAACTTAAAGATAACCGTTTTCCCTTGGGTCGACAACCCGGATTTACCATTACTATACTACAATCGACTAGGTACACTTGCCTAATTGTGTTGTTCTATTCATACATGGTATTTCCCTGTTCATAAATGTAAAACTAATGTGAAATCATTTTCGAAAATCTTATAAACGCTAATAACACATCAAGTTTCTTGGTGCCGTTTTTGGGTGTTTTATATGTATGTTTGAAAACACAACAAACATACATATTTATATCCCCAAAATAATACCACGAGTTTTTGGAATACTGAGGATTCAAATATGATCTTTGTAATTTCTTCGCATAAGTTTTAAATTTATAAACAGGGAAATACCATGAATAAAAACAACGCAACTAGGCAAGTATACCTAATCGGTTATAATATAGTAATGGTAAATCCGGGTCGAACCCAAGGGAAATGGATTAAATTAAAGAAAATCACTTATCAATGAATAATTTATAATAGATAAGAGGGGGGGAAAGTTTGTGTAATTGATATTGTGAAACGGTGATGATAACAAGTAACAAAATAATAGCAAGATTGAAGTTGAACTGAATAGATAGCTTGAACGAATATGCTTTTACTCAGAGGTGATTACTTCCTATAATAATATTCTGATTGATAATAATGTGCAATGGATATTAACAAGTTGAATACCGATTTCTAAGTTAATTAGATGTCATGGTCCAACAATCCAATTTTATGATTAAAAGATTATTAATTCCATTGGTCCTGTAATTATTTATTCCAAATAATCATTTTATTCGTTCGTACTCTGCATGATTTATTTATTGCTTTTGATATCAATGGTCATCAAAATCAAAAGAAGATGTATAGTTTGGTCCACTAATACAGTTTAGACATATGCATATAAGATTCTTTCTTTGTAACTTAACCTAGGATTTGGTCCATCACTAGTCATAAATATATATGAACCATATATATTATGATACAAGTTAATTTAGTAAGAATGGTCATCTATACTAAAAATAACTCAGTAATAAGTTTCAAAGATAGATTCTCAATACACATAAGTTGGTTAAATAAACATGCAAAGTACATTATAAAACATGCAATATCCAATTTTATATCAATCAAAACATGATTATAAGTTTCATCTATTCTAAGTAAAACCACAAGGGAATTACTCCATAATCATAAACATGCAACACACTAAATAATTAAGAAAGCTGAACATAATTAAGCAAACCGAATATCCAAGCTATGATGTTTCTTGATCGTTCGAGGCTAACCGCTAGCAAAGCTTCATTCCTTGATATGAGAGGTCGAGATGAGGAATATAGAGGGTGAAATTCTCCAGGTCTGGAGTTATATGAGTGAAGGTGTGTCTCAAACAACAAGAGAAAGCCTCTATTTATAGTACTGTCGAGACTAGATCACGTCGCGATCCTATAGGGGATCGGGTCGCGATCGTTAACGAAGTGCGTTTCTCAGTTGGCCACTTCCCCGACTCAGTGGACTGTAGTTGGTGGGTCGGGTCGCGATCCTCAAGGTGATCGGGTCGCGATCTCTGTAGGGACGCGATTTTAAGCCTTTTTCGCAATCCTTTTGTCAGCAATTTGTCACGCGATTGTCAGCAGATCGGGTCCCGATCTTGGTTGAAATCGGGTCGCGATCTAGGTCCTGTTGGACTTCTTTCTTCGTTTTTTCGCCCAAAATACGCTCTATTTAGCTCTTTCCTTCTTTCTTTGTTTTTTCGCCCAAAATACGCTCTATTTAGCTCTTCATTTTAAAGCTTGAATTCGCCCAAAGTACCTTTTATCTTGATATTAAACCAAAAACACTCTTTTAAGCATTCGATATTGCCCAAAATATATGTATAAATGAGGCAATATCAAAATACCCTACACTTTAACTTTGCTTGTCCTCGAGCAAACTATAATTTAAAACACAGCTAAGAAATTTGATATCCAAACAACTTTCCAATTGCTATCACAGATCTAGCATTATTTACCGATGTTAAGAATAAAGTTTTAAGAATAAACATAGTAGATTATACCTAGTCTTATGCACGTATTTCTAACTTTCCAAAATTTTACATAAAATCTATTTTTATTAATGACAAGTCTTTAGATTGAAATATACTCATTTTTACATAACATTGAATACACCCTTTAAAAATTTCTTTTACCTCAAGATCCTTTGTCAAGTTTCCCAAAAATTATGCTGGAGTAAGTTTATCAAGTTAAGTTATTTTCACCACTTTTTTCGCACCTTTGAAACTCGTTACTTTCTATGGAACTCTTGATTACAAATTTTCAACTCACAACTGTACAGAGTTTACTAATTCAAATTCCAAAGGCCACTAAGAAAATCCCATGACTTTCGATGACACCCGTGTAGCGAGATTTCGACAATATTATCCCAAACCAGTTGGTTTTAGATAATAAGGAGTAGAAATGACCGTGGGCCCCATTTTATGTCTACTTGCTCGAATGTCAAAGGCCACTGATTGAATTTCCTTCCTGAGTCTCAATCTTATGGTGTAACATTACTTCATTTTCGCTTTTCATCACATTAGATTTATTGAGAATTTTTCTCATTTGAAATTCTTTTATCGAGGCTTATTTTCCTCAATTTAGTCATAGCATTCGTGCGATTAGGGAAACTGACTCAACCTGTTTTGACAAAACTTGATTTTCAATGGGTCTATTTCGTTATTTATGCAAAACATTTTGTAATTATCATCCTAACTACTTGTCATTTAAAAAATTAAATTTTATATGAAATAATGAAAAAATAGAAAATAAGAGCATAAAATCAAGTTTAACCTACGAATTTATTTCGAAAACAATTTCCTTAACAATTACCTTCTTAGTGTTCAATTTTGGAAAAGATGTTTAAGATAAAAATTTTTACTTGGCTTAGTTAATTATTGCAGTTTGACTTGCTTACCCTACACTTATTTTATACAATAAATTTTTTATTGTATATATCATTTGAATCAAAGAGGAGTTTAATTGGAATGGACTCCCCTTGGGTAATGAGTGGTGTTGTTTTAAGGACATCTTTCCACAGAATAAAATTGCTGAACTGACTGCCAGCGTCTGATTAAACCCAAATTCTGCATCAATACTCAGAAAAAATATTAAACACACCACGAAAAACACACCATTAAATAAAAAGCACACCACACTAAAATAAAATTCAAATAATTCAAATGTATTTAAATACACAAAAATAAAATAAACTCAATCATCAATGTCATCAAATGCGGAACCTGAGGTGCCAGTGCCATCGCCATAGTCCTGCAGATAGTCTGGTGGTACAAACCAAGTGGGGACAGGAGGAACATAAGTCGGGTACGGAATGCATGGCTGGAACCCCTGACTATCGTAGAAATCCTGCATGCTGTGCGATACCCACTGGTCGTGTACCTATCTCCTCAAAATATCGCGCTCTATCCTCTGCATGTCGCGCTCCCTGCTTAGATCCATCCTGCTCATCTGCTGGGATAAGTAGCGTAAATCAATCTCCGGCTCTGGGTCAGCATGCTGTACTGGAGATCTCTGCCAGCGTCGACGCTGAGCTCTAGGAGCTGGCTCTGGCTGTGGGCCTGGTTGAGCATCCATGTCATTACCCTGCGGTCATCCGCTGGAATAAATGAAGCACCGTGATCGTCTTGACCGATCACTCTCATCTGCTCCAAGTAGCTCCTCTGCATAAATCGCGGGTCTGACCTTGTGAGTCCCCGCACGTAAGGAGAAGAGAAAACGTCGTACGACATGGCCAGCCTGGAGAGAAAATGTCCTCCACTAATGGGGCTCTTCGCCTTCGCCCCCTGTGCTTTCCTGGCAAGGAAAACTGCAAGTGTGTATGGGACATTGAGGCACACACCCTCAGATAGTAGGCACCACAGGTAGAAGACATCGTCAACTGTTACCTTCTCGCCTCCCTTACGGTGATTAACCGTAGTGGCTATGAGTCTATGAAGCAAGTGGTGGATAGGGGAGCGGATACGGCTCTCCACCGCGGTGTGTGACTCAAACACCTCATCAGCTAGCAGATGCCAAACATCTGCCAAATGGAAGTACTCGGGCTGGTGTTTGAGGCAAGCCTCAAAGAAAGTGGAGAATATAGGGGAGACAGTCTCCTCCTTCATGTATAGACCTAGGCGTATCCCTAGCTCCAATACACTACACTCGTGGCTAACTCCTCCCAGCCTGAAGGAGAAAGCAGTCCAATCCGTCAGTTCCTTGTGCTGCTCGAAATGCACAGTGGATATGAACTCTAGCGTGATCTCTCTGAAAATGGGCTCCTGGAAATGAAAAAGTTTGTCCCAGGCATGACAAGTGAAACCGGACGCAGCGTGAATCTTGGTCGTGAAAGGTGCTAGACGGTGGTGTAGCCCGACCGTGGCTGCGAAGTCCCAGTCCAGAGAGGGAGGTACATGAATGTCTTTTTTATGAATTTTAGCCAGCTCTGCAAAGTACCGCTGTCTCCTCGCATCGTTAATTGTGGCTGGAAATTGGAGCCACGTATGCGTAGGTAAATCCTCAGGTGGTTGATTTTGTCCCCTTCTTCCTGCCATTTATCTGTGAATAAAAATAAAAATAAATAGAAAATATTAGCTTGAAAAATAAAATCATTTTTGCTCCTGTTCAGAGGTCGGGTCGCGATCTAAGATGGAGTCAGGATGGCTAGTCCGGGTCTTGATCGCTGTCGGGTCGCGATCCATGAATGGATCGGGTCGCGATCAATAAATGAATCGGGTTCTAGGTTTCCGGATCTATTTTGATTTTTACCCTTGAAAATTCAACCATTGGGTCGCGATCCTTGAATATCCGACCAAATTTTTGCGATTTTTCACATTTTTCAAGCTAAATCTTAACTAATTCAGTAGGTTTTAACTAGATTTTTAGTCCTCGGATAGATCTAACATAGTATTCGGCAACATTATTCAAATCCGAGAACTAAAAGAAAACCTAATTTTATTCCTAATTTCACAAATATCTAACTTGTTTGCAATGGAATACGAAAAGGGAGTGAGGAATTACATACCTTTGTCGATGATTTTGATTCCAGAAAAACTGGAAAAGCTTTGGTCACGATTTACTGTAGAGATCGGGATGCGAATGTGGGGTAAAATTGAAACCAAATGAGCCGATCTTCTTTTTACCCTAGCCGCTTCGTCGGGTAGCGATCCCATATAGGATCGGGTCGCGATCCATTAAAAACACGGGCTTGGGCTTTTCCTGTACGCTTGAGATCGCGCCCCTACAGTCCTCCAGATCGGGTCGCCATCCTTGATCAGAGGCATTTTCTTTTCCTGTTTTTCCTTTGATGATCTTATTATTATTATTTTTTTAATTATTTACATACATATACTTATCACACAACATAAAATTAAATTGTCTTAAATTATTACAAACCAAAAAAAAATCATTGTCTCCTCCTTGCATCGCTTTCCTTATCTGGGTCGAAAGCTTAGACCCGTACCCCTATTTTTAGATTTTTAAATGTTTGAGAGGGGTACATCCTCTCCTTCCTCATAACGGACTCCTTGCTCGTAGTGCTTCATCCGGTGTCCGTTAACCTTGAAGCTTTCGTCGTTCTTGTCCAGTTGTATCATGCTTTCCAAATTTCCTCTCTCCAGTTCCTATAATTCATTTTTCAAAATAGTGTCAATAGTATCAACAAATTATACAGCATTATCACATGTTTTGGAGTGTTTCATTGATTGATCGATTCCAAAGGTTATGGCATCAGTTCCGACTCTAAGTGTTAGCTTAGATTCATGAATATCTACTAAAGCTCTTGTCGTGTTTAGGAATGGTCTTCCCAGAATGATTGGAACCTGTTCATCTTCATCCATGTCTAGTACAACAAAATATGCAGGAAAAGCAAATTTATCTACCTTTACCAATAAATCCTCCACTATTCCCCTTAGGTATGTTATTGATTTGTTTGCCAAGTGGATTGCCATTCTTGTTGGTTTGGGTTCGGGCAAGTCAAGCTTAGAGTAAAATGAATATGGCATGAGATTAATACTTGCACCTGAATCCACTAAAGCATGACTGAGAGTTAAATTACCAAATTGGCACGGTATGGTAAAACTCCCTGGATCGGTCAACTTTTTAGGTATTTTGTTCAACATTGCTGCTGAGCATTGTTCATTTAGAATCACATTAGATACTTCTTCAAGTTTCTTTCGATTTGAAAGAAGATCTTTTAAAAAGTTTGCATATTTAGGCATTTGTGCAACAGCCTCAACAAAAGGTATATTAATATGCAATGATTTTATATGTTCTAAAAACTTCCTGTATTCTTCTTCTTGTTTTTCCTTTTTCAGACGTTGTGGGTAGGGAACTGGTGGTTTATAACTCTTGATGGGGCTTGGCGGCGATCTTTTGTCTTCTGTTACTTCTTCATTTTTTTCTTGTGTTTTTTCAGATTCCTGCGTTTTAAAAGAAGAGTTAGTATTTATGAGAATTAATGGTTCTGAAATCTTACCGCTTCTAGTTGTAATCGCATTGACTTGCGCGTTAGGATTTTGTTCTGTGTTGCTTGGTAAAGTACCAGGGAATCTTTCATGTAAGACTCGAGCAATTTGACCAATTTGGGTTTCAATATTTAAAATTGAAGCTTGTTGGTTTCAGAGTGAAGATTCTGTTGTTACTCCTATTTTCTTTACTAATTCTTCAGTTGCTCTGTGTCTTTTGTTTGAAGCTTCTGCAAATCTAGACATCATTTCTTCAAAACTTGGTTTCTTCTCTGGTTGTCTTTGTGGATCAAAGGGTGGTTCTCTTTGATAGTATCCTTTCCCACTTTGTTTATACTTCTCTGCTTGATCCTTTTTGTACTCTTCATAAGGCTTCCAGTTATTGTTTCATGGCCTTCTTTCATCAAATCGATCTCCGGATGAATAACAAACACTTTCCTTTCTTTTTCCATCTTCATCAAGTGGACAATCTTTTGCAAGATGTGGTCCACTGCAGTTGTCACAGCCGACCTGAATGGCATGGATTGTTTGGTTTACCTTTTTCATGTCTCGTCCCAAAGCCTCTAGTTTGGCATTGACGGCTGCTAATCCATCGGCTTGTTCATCTGTTGGCTTCTTTCTTAAGGATGAGTCTCTTGAAGAGTGCCACTGATGCGAGTGTTGGGCTAATTCTTCAATTAATGCATATCCGTCTGCTGGAGTTTTCTTTGGAATTGGACCCTGCGAATCAACCATTTGACGAGTAGAAACATTAATTCCGTTATAAAAAGTTTGCACAACTTGATGTGGATTAAGATCATGTTGTGGACAATTTTGGAGCATTTCTTTATAACGGTCCCATGCATCATAAAGTGTTTCATCGTCCATTTGTTGAAAATTTTGGATTTTTGCTTTCATTTTAGCAATTTTAGAAGGTAGGCTAAACTGTTTAATAAATTTTGTTTATAATTCTTCCCAAGCTGTTATTGTTCTTGGGGGTTCAGCCTTTAACCATCTTTTTGCTGCTCCCTGGAGTGTTATTGGAAATACTCGTAACATAACAGCATCTTTAGTGACTCCAGTAATATGAAAATAATCGGCTATTTCAAGGACAGATTCCACATGTTGGTTGGCATCTTCAGCATCTTTTCCTGTGAACAAAGTTTCCCTTAGAAGATGTAGGAATTGGCCTTTTATTTCAAAATGTGTTCCATCTGGAATTGTGGGACGAACTAGTCCTTGGCCTGTTTCTTCTTGTGTGCAACTTGCATATTCTTCCAAGGAAAGATTTGCAATGTCTGCCATTAATCTTGTTTGTTTTAGTCGTCTGCGAAATTCTCGTTCCGGTTCTTGAAACTGTGGAGTTAAATGAGAATTTGAACTCCTGGTCATACACTATCTGAGGAACAACAGGGTGAGATCTAGAATAATAATAAAATAAATTATATTAATAAATGGTTTCTTGCACTTAAAACCATATTCCCCGGCAACGGCGCCAAAAACTTGATGTGTTTTCAAACATACATATTTATATCCCCAAAATAATACCACGAGTTTTTGGAATACTGAGGATTCAAATATGATCTTTGTAATTTCTTCGCATAAGTTTTAAATTTATAAACAGGGAAATACCATGAATGAAAACAACGCAACTAGGCAAGTATACCTAATCGGTTATAATATAGTAATGGTAAATCCGGGTCGAACCCAAGGGAAATGGATTAAATTAAAGAAAATCACTTATCAATGAATAATTTATAATAGATAAGAGGGGATTGATATTGTGAAACGGTGATGATAACAAGTAACAAAATAATAGCAAGATTGAAGTTGAACTGAATAGATAGCTTGAACGAATATGCTTTTACTCAGAGGTGATTACTTCCTATAATAATATTCTGATTGATAATAATGTGCAATGGATATTAACAAGTTGAATACCGATTTCTAAGTTAATTAGATGTCTTGGTCCAACAATCTAATTTTATGATTAAAATATTATTAATTCCATTGGTCCTGTAATTAATTATTCCAAATAATCATTTTATTCGTTCGTACTCTGCATGATTTATTTATTGCTTTTGATATCAATGGTCATTAAAATCAAAAGAAGATGTATAGTTTGGTCCACTAATACAGTTTAGACATATGCATATAAGATTCTTTCTTTGTAACTTAACCTAGGATTTGGTCCATCACTAGTCATAAATATATATGAACCATATATATTATGATACAAGTTAATTTAGTAAGAATGGTCATCTATACTAAAAATAACTCAGTAATAAGTTTCAAAGATAGATTCTCAATATACATAAGTTGGTTAAATAAACATGCAAAGTAAATTATAAAACATGCAATATCCAATTTTATATCAATCAAAATATGGTTATAAGTTTCATCTATTCTAAGTAAAAGCACAAGGGAATTACTCCATAATCATAAACATGCAACACACTGAATAATTAAGAAAGCTAAACATAAGTAAGCAAACCGAATATCCAAGCTATGATGTTTCTTGATCGTTCGAGGCTAACCGCTAGCAAAGCTTCATTCCTTGATATGAGAGGCCGAGATGAGGAATATAGAGGGTGAAATTCTCCAGGTCTGGAGTTATATGAGTGAAGGTGTGTCTCAAACAACAAGAGAAAGCCTCTATTTATAGTACTGGCCAGACTAGATCACGTCGCGATCCTAGAGGGGATCGGGTCGCGATCGTTAACGAAGTGCGTTTCTCAGTTGGCCACTTCCCCGACTCAGTGGACTGTAGTTGGTGGGTCGGATCGCGATCCTCAAGGTGATCGGGTCGCGATATCTGTATGGACGCGATTTTAAGCCTTTTTCGCGATCCTTTTGTCAGCAATTTTTCACACGATTGTCAGCAGATCGGGTCCCGATCTTGGTTGAAATCGGGTCGCGATCTAGGTCTTGTTGGACTTCTTTCTTCGTTTTTTCACCCAAAATACGCTCTATTTAGCTCTTTCCTTCCCGATGGTTCTTTTACTCATTTTTCTTCATTTTAAAGCTTGAATTCAGCTCCTTCTTCTTCATATAGCAATTTTTACTGTGTTTTGGTAATTAAAATGAATAAGTACCTTTTATCTTGATATTAAACCAAAAACATGTTTTTAAGCATTCGATATTGCCCGAAATATATGTATAAATGAGGCAATATCACATACTGTTTCTAGGAAACATCCTTTATCATTACAAAGTGTAATGATTTCGCATTAAGAGATGATTCGCTATGAAAGATCTAAAGGAGATACAATGTAGTCACGTGCTTACAAGCATCTATCAGATAGATGAAATCGCCCGTATAGACCCTGCAAGTATGAGTATGATCTTGATAAGGTTCAAGATGCATGACTCTAAGAAAAGGAATTTCTAAAAGTCATGACACAGGGATAATGACTAATCCTTAGATTCTAAAAAGTTTCGGAATGAAAATAAACAGGATCCCATGAGCTTCTGCTAATTGGATTAATCATAAGTGTCATAGACTTATCCTGATAACTTCATGCTTAGAGCATACTAAGTTGGATTGAGAAAACAACCTGGCTAAGGATACTAGACAGATTATTTAAACACATGTGAGAAATCATTGAGACATGATTGGGGTGAATGTAATAATAATTTGAAAAGGTTTCAAATCTATAATTATCAACATCAGTGTGTGTTGCAAAGGGACTTCATGGTTCAAGAGTTTCATCGGTATATTGATGGTTGTCCTCAAGATCTAGATCACAACAGCTTGAAATCTTGTTGACACCAAAGGGTGTAGTCATCTGAACTAAAGAACCCGATAACCATGAGAACTCACAATACACACCACTGTTTTCGATGTGGAGTTAGGAGAGAAAAACAAGATGACATATTGAGATATCATCGGAAGAGAATCCGATCGGATTATCTGTAATGATGTGTATCGTGAACAAATGTAGGACATTTTGATACATAGACCGAGTGAAGGTCATTTTGGTATATAGACATATAAAATCTTCATTGAAAGTTTAAAAGAAACCAAGAAACACATAACAGTATTATAACAGATCTGATTTTTTGATTACCTCATGGAGACTTGGTAATAAGCAGGAGTAGCTACCTGTCAGATCTTTACGTTTCATTTTGCATGTTTCACTTCCCGAATAATATGATTATTTAAACGTCTACAATCGTTCATACTTTCGGAAGTAAGTAGTGAATTAAGAGTATCATGAATTGAATTGTAAATTCTCTAAGGAGTTAGACATAGCAATAGAGTTGTTGCAAAGCTCATGAGTACTTGGAAATGGAGATTTGAGAATTAGACAAACCCACGCTCAAAGAATTACTTCATGGATTTTATCACGAGTAATTCTGAGATGATAATATCTTATGGTCTTGAAACAGAGACATATGAGTTGAAATTTACAAGTCGGTTGTACGTTAATAATGCGTAAACGCATCGGTAACTAAATGTTATAAAACGTATTGTTGTGTGCGATTTGATGAGTAAACTACAAAAGAATATGAGTCAATGTTTATTCATTCCTTTTTCCCTAACCGGAAAAGGGATATCTTTGGGCCCCTCGGTGATTTGGTGTTGACTTATAGTGCTCGGCCCAGCCAGGACTAAATTGATGTGTTCGATTAGAAGTCCAATATCATCAAAAATCAGAAATCAAGAAACAAAGTGTTGGACAATGATATTGATTACAATCCATGTCTCTTGTCCGAATGATATCTTGTAGAACGGAGGATCATATGATCACTTATCTTAGGAGGCGTAACTGACAAGGTCAGACTTCGACAGCGGCTTTTGGAAGCTACAATTTGCTAATCAATTCGGAAGTTGTTTGAGTTATAGTTATAGACTTATCCAAGTGGGAGACTGTTGGATTAGGTGTCTAAGCGATAAGTATAATTTATGGATATACTTGAATTGATGACAGCACAATCCTTTTAGGTTGCCCTCAAACCTGGCAGAGGAAAATATGACTTATAGAGAGAGAGATTAATATATTATACAGATAATATATTAATTAGAAATAGTAATATTCATTTGTTAATATATTATGAGGATAATATATTAATTAGAAATTGTAATATTTAAGTAATGTTTAATCAGAAATTAATTGGAATTAATTTTAGGATTAATTAGATTAATTAAAAGCGCAGGGGTAGAATTGTAATTGTTCATTAGTTTAGAAATAGATAAATATATATACAGTAGATATTGGACGAAATTTATAAGGATTTACATCCTTATAATTTCGATATATATATATATATATATATATATATATATATATATATATATATATATATATATATATATATATATATATATATATATATATATATATATATATATATATATATATGGGTATATCGGTTATTTATGGTAATGATAAGCTATTTGAATTATATGATAAAAGGCGTATCATATATGAACCAGTTATAAGTCTTATCACTTATCGTTCTGGGGCTATAAATAGGGAGCCCCAACACCCCATATTCTGCACCAATTCAAGGAGTATTCTCCTCCTCTCTCTAGATTTCTTGCTTGCTTGAGTTTTGGGTGTGAGCCATTAGAGGCACGATATTTGTGGTGCTTGCTTCCAAGAGATTAAAAGGTATGTAGTTTCTAACCCTTCTTTAGAATTTTGGTTATATGCCTTTAGGTTCTTAGTTATAGATTCAATAGTGAAAACATAGATCCTTTAGGTTGCATGTGAACTTAAGAGTTTAAGTTTTATTGTTTGCCAATTCCTTATCACATGCATGCTATACCAAAGCCCTTCACCCCTCCATGTACTGAAACACGGCTTTGAGTATCTGAAGCACTGACTAGTCCTTAAGTCAGGGGTGCTGGTCGATTGATCCTGAGATTCAAACTTTTGCTTTTGCTATTAATCTATCTTATCCTATGTAGTTATCGCGGTGAAAACCATAATCGTGGTAACCCACCGATATTTTATTTTGCGGTTCTCGCGGTGGTATAGCAGTTTTTGAGTAATATATAGAATTTATATATTAGTCTTTTATTAGTAGAATTAACATCATAAAAGTTATTCAAAAAAACATCACATAAGGCTTAATTTAAGACATAAGTCACATAACATAACATTCTAATCGACATCTGAGTCAAAGTATCAAATTCAAATTCAAATATCACTGATAATTATCGCGATAAATCACGGTAAATAACGGTAATTAGCGGTAAATCGCGGTAAATCACGGTAAATAGCGGTAAATCGCAGCGATTTTATCGGTACTGCTATTTTCCACCGCTAAACTGAACCGCGATTATGCTGACCACCACGAACCGCGATACCGACGCTATACCGCCGCTATTAACTGCATAGATCTTATCTCAGCTTCAGATTGTCACCGTTGATAATTGCCACATGTCTTTGACTCTTTGGCATTGTTGGGCCATAATTTATGTTGGTTTAATCTATGCATTTAATCAGACCAAATCCAAGGAGTTTCTGGGCTAAAATGACGATTTTATGGGCCTAAATGAGGATTTCGGTTTAGACCGAAATCCAGTGGGTTTTCGATGGTGTTGACCAAAATCCGTAGGATTTCGGTTGGGCCATGCCTAGGATTTCGGTGGTCTCTCTTGTGTGGGCATAGTGTTTTCACTAGTTTTAGGCGTAGACTATAAATAGTCATTATAGCCTCATTAGTCATGTTGGTTGTTTTTGGAACTTCTGCTAAGCTAGAGAATTATTCCTTTGTTCAAGCAACCATAGGATCTTGTGTTCCCGACTTTGTTAATCGAAATGTGCATTGAAGATTGAATCTCCTTGTGTTCTTATTGATTGATTGATACCATTCATAGATCTAGGATTGTTTGGGACCTACAATTGGTATCAGAGCTTGAAAACTTAGTGTTTTTGAGTTTTTTGGTATCAATCTCATCATTTTCTTCGCTTGGATCTTGGAGATTTTTGAATATTTTGGGTGTTTTGATCTGTTTTGTACGAGTTTTTGGGCTGTTTGGGTGTTTTTCGTTCGTGTGTTCCTCGTGTTCTTGGCATCTTCAAGCAAAAATCATCCAAAAACAGAGTTTTTTATCCAAAAGCGGTGTTTTCAGAAGTGTTTGTGCAATTTTTCAGATCTGAAGGAGGATTTCAATCTGCTCCTGAGGATTTCGGTGGTGGTGCTACTATTCACAGGATTTTGGATAGGGTTTAGTAGGATTTCGGTCCATTAAGGTGGATTTCAGTCAGCCCTTTAGTGGATTTCAGTGTAACCTTAGGGTTTGTGAGGTTTCCGGCTGGGATTGAGGTTTTCGGCTAAGTTATGGGATTTCGGTGTTGGATTTCAGTTCTACTATTTGGTTAGGGGATTTCGATCCTGGTTCTGGATCTACAGTGACTTCGCTATAAAAAAACTATGTTTTTCGGCAATTTTTTTTCGGTTTTTGACCAATTTTCTGGCTTTTCGGTCCTTGTGTTGTTGACTTAGTGTTTTTCAGTTGGACTTGTTAGTTGACTTTTGGCGCTTTTCAGTTCATTTTCACTGGGTTTGACTACTACCAATTTGCATTCCGATCTCGATACCGTGATGGGTACTGTTACCCGTATTCCCAGACTGTTAAATGCAGAAGGCTTTGATGAATGGAAATTTAGGTTTGAGAAATATGTAAAAATGAAGGATAATAAGATATGGAGAAGCATTGTGAGAGGTCCGGTTATAATAACAAATACAGTTGAAGATGGTACGGCGGTTATAAAGACTCAGGAAGAATACTCGGATGTAGATTTCGAATTAACTAAAAATGATGATCGTGCCCTCGCTACTCTCATGATGGCTCTGTCTCCTGATATCTCTCAAGGATTCAGGGAATACAAATCTGCCAAGGCTTTATGGGAAGCACTGATTAAGGTTTATGAAGGCAACGAGGACATGAGACAAAGCAGACAGGATCTGCTTAGACAAAGATTTAATATGTTTAATCGTGTTCTCGGGGAGACACTTGAAATTCAGTTGCAATGCTTTATCACTCTCAACACTGAGTTGAGTACCGCTGGAATAGTGTTGTCGAAATCTGAAATCAACAAGAAGTTGTTGAACTCCCTTCCAAGAAATTGGGATATGCATTGGGCCGTGATCAAGAAGACGAAGGATCTGAATAGTTTGTCCTTCTCTGAAATTTTGGCTATCATCAAAGCATGTGATATGGATGACAAACAACGAGAGATAAACCACGTCAATTCTTATCAATTTGCCAACCTAGGTGTTTCTACAAACATTGTCTTTTCTGCTTTGCGTGCTCAAGCTCAAGTTCATCAAGCTTCTTCCTCTTCCAGCAAGTCGATAGTATCTCCAGGCCCCTCTATTCCTGTTACTCCAGCTTCAATTCTTCCCAAAGGAACTGAAGAAAATTTAGGTTTGATGGCTGGTCTCCTAAACTGTTATAATGCTTTTATTGCTGGTGAGCTGGTTCAACCTATGATGGTGGGAGATCTAGATCAAATCAACCCCGATGATCTGGAAGAAATGGATATCTCTTAGCACATTGCTATGGCGGTTCACAAGGCGAAGAGATTCACTCAAAGGACAGGCAGGAACAACTAGGTTAACAACAATGCTGACAGGAAGGTGGGTTTCAGCAAAGCAAATCTCCGATGTTTCAACTATAACGAGCCTGGTTACTTTGCTCGTGAATGTACTAAGTCCAGAATGGAGAATGCTGAGAGAAATCTAGTGCCTATCGGAAACAATCGCGATGCCGCTCCCCAAAACAATGAAAGAGCAATGGTGGCACAACAGTTTTCTTGGGATGACCAGATGCAACCTTTGAACCTAACTAAAGATGGTGGAGCACACTTGGCGCAGATCGAAGAAAACACGGATGCTGATGCTGCAGAAGAACAAATGATGTTTATAATGCTAAAAAGAAACCGAAACCTCTACAAGAAAAACTTGATGTATAACGATATCGAATGCTTACACTACTCCATTCCTCTTGAACTTTCTTAAAATCAGACGTTTTAGCATCAAGTTTTTCTTGTAGAGGTTTCAGTTTCTTTTTAGCATTATAAAAAGAAACTGAAACCTACTCAACATAGTTCAACGGGTTATGCAGAGTATCATCATGTCCTTTAGATCTTTGGATTTTATTTTTAAGCGTATCAGCTTTGCCATTCAAAAAGGGCTAGCGGCGCAGCTTGTTGCCCGTTTGCCCAACGTCTCTATGTAATACGTTTTTCACATTGAACTCCATTATATAATAAATTATAGTATATTATACATGAAAAAACATCATTTATAATGCTAAAAAGAAACTGAAACCTCTACAAGAAAAACTTGATGCTAAAACGTCTGATTTTAAGAAAGTTCAAGAGGAATGGAGTACTGTAAGCACTCGATATCGTTATGCAAAAGAATCAATTGCTGAATTAACTGCCGAGCTTGACACACTGAAAGCAAAATTCAATGATGCTGAATTTAATTTCAAAAAAATTGATGTGTCAAGCAAAGTAGTTGAATCTATAATTAAACATCAAACTAAATGGGCCAGTAAGCAGGGTAAAGGAATTAGGTATAGATCTGTCCCACCTCCTTTTAACAATAATTTTACTCCGTCTCTTGAAACCGAAGAATCTGAGGAATGTTATCTCTCGAATTTAATCAAAAAGAATCAATCTAGCACCCTGAGAGTAATAAACCGAACTCTACTGATGCTTCTACCTCATGTGCACATAATTTGAAAGAGAACGATGAGAAGAAGGAAGACAAGAGTAATTTTGATTCTGTTAAAACTTATTTTAAGACTAATTATTCTAATTCGCCTGCTTTGAATTCATCTGTTAAACAAACTGCCAAATCTGTTAGACCTTTAAAAATTCCTAATGATGTGAACTTTCAAAATTCTTGGTTTAAAAATTCTGATAAATGATCTGTTGCATGCTTGTGTGTGGAAATGCTTTGAATATATCTGGACGTAGACAAACATCCACAGCCTCTGTTAAAAGACATACTTGCTTTAACTGTGGAATCGCTGGTTACATTGCCAGAAATTGTCGCTAATATTTGTATACGCATCAATGTGAACAGTTTTGGCAGAATGTGCCAAGGGGGAGATCTTATAAAAGAAAACCCTCGAGGTCATATTCTTATTCGGAATAAGAATTGGAATGATGTGAAAGCGAAGAATCAAACTACTCAAAACAAAAAGACAGTTTCAAGAAATGACTGTGCCTTACCAAACTTTGTAAGATCAAAGTCATCTCAAGAATCAACTTCAAATAGCAGTTCTCATTCCAAATCAGATGCTAAAGTTCCCATATGGTCCAAGGATAAGAGATTTAAATCAAATTATAGATGGGTTCCTAAAGGCAGCATTCCAAAATCTACTGTGAATTCCCCATTATCTGATAATCGTGATATGTGTTTAGAATCTGTAAATGTATTGATAGTTTGGGTCAACCCAGTTTCCAAATAGACTGGGTTCCTAAATGTAATTAATCTCGCAACTTGTGCAGGAACAGCTGTGGAGGAATATCAGCAGACCCTGGTATGTTGATAGCGGCTGTTCCAGGCACATGACAGGCGACATGTCCCAATTACATGATGTTGAAAATTTTAATGGTGGATATGTTTGCTTTGCGGGTGGTGAAAAGGGAAAGATCGCACAGAAAGGGATTGTTTCCAATGGCATGTTGAAATTTGAGAACATAAACTTTGTTCTTGAGCTCAAGCACAGTCTGCTGAGCGTTTCTCAAATCTGTGACAAAGGTTTTTCAACACACTTCACGAAGAAGGAATGTCTGATATTGAAACCTGGTGTTGTCATTCCAGAAGAGTGGATTCTTGTCCGATCAGAACGTCAAAGTAATGCATATATCGTCGACATGAATCACAGCACTCCTGAAAACGTCACTTGCTTATTCTCAAAAGCTTCTGAACAGAGTGCCATGCTTTGGCATCGACATCTTGGTCACGCCAACGCTAAGAATTTGAATCTTCTTTCGAAAAATGAACTTGTCCGGGGGCTTCCCATCAAAGACTTCATCACATTTGAAAAGTGTGTTGCCTGTGCTCAAGGCAAACATCATCGGAAGCCACATCAGCCCAAATTGGTCAACTCTATTGACTCGCTCCTTCAACTGATTCACATGGATCTCTTCGGCCCAAAATGGTCAACTCTATTCACATGGATCTCTTCGGCCCAGTCAACGTTTTTTGTATTAATAAAAGCTCTTATTGTTTATTTATAACTGATGACTACCCACGTTTTACTTGGGTTTTATTTTTGAAGAAAAAGAGTGAAACTACTGAGCTGGTCAAGATACTCATCACTTTAATCGAGAATCAAACGAATCAGAAAGTGAAGGCAATTTGGTGCGACAATGAGACTGAATTCAAGAATGCGGTACTGGATAAATTTTTTGCAGATAAAGGAGTGCAGCGTCAGTACAGTGCTGCTCGTACACCTCAACAAAATGGAATTGCTAAGCGTCGAAATATAACTTTAATTGAAGCTGCACGCACAATGCTCTGCGATTCTATATTACCGGTTTTCTTTTGGGCTGAAGCAATCAACACAGCTTGTTATGTTTAGAACCGGGTCATCATCAACAAGCGCCAAATGAAGACTTCGTATGAGATCCTTTATGGTCATAAACCATCTGTTGCACATTTCCGTTATTTGGTTGTCCTTGCACCCTTCTTCATCTTGAAGCTGCACCAAAGTTCAACTCTAAAGCAGATGAATGTTACTTTGTTGGATATGCGGGTAAAACTGCGTATCAGGTATATAACAAGGTTACCAAACATATCGTGCAATCGTTTGATATGCGGTGGCTAGAGGAAAATCAAACGGATGCTCGAGTTGGTCCCGACTGGATATTCAACTATGCCGAATTGTTTAAGTCTTTTAATGTGTTTTCTGATATTGTCTCATGCACACAGCCAGGTCCAAGTAGAGTCAACAGAGATGAAGATGAGAAAATCATTGCTCATCCCATCATACCGCCCTTGATTTTTAAAGATTCTATTCTTAACGATGGTGCATCTCCTGTTTCCAGTTCGGTTTCAATTGAAGCTCCTGCTCACTCATCCCATATTGTTGGCGAACCACCGGTTGCTGAAGCATCTGCCACTCCTGAAGGCGTTATCAATTCTGAACCTGCTGATCTTTTCAACTCCACACTCATGGATTCCCTCTTTCCGAAGAGAATTCCCGATGAGTAAGTAGCCAGTACCTCCCACGATTTCACAGAATCCGACAGAGGTACTTCAGGCTTAGGCAGAATTGAAAACATAACAAACCTTCTAGTTTCTTCTGCTTCGCTCGAGCATGCCATTTCTTCAAGAGTTCAACGCGATCACCCGATTGATAATGTCATTAGCTCTCTTGACGATGGGGTTCAAACCAGAAGCCAGAGCGGTCATGTCAACGAGTGCCTCTACTCATGCTTTATCTCACAAATTGAGCCGAATAATGTAGAGATGGCACTTAATGAACCAAGCTGGGTGGACGCAATGCATGAAGATCCCAACCAGTTCCAGAAGCTGAATGTTTGGAAGTTGGTGGAATTACCCGAGGGCAAAATGTCTCTTGACACAAGATGGGTTTTTCGCTACAAGCAAGATGATTCTGGAGTTATTGTGCGAAACAAGGCACGCCTGGTTGTACTCAGTTTCCGTTAGATTGAAGGTCTTGATAATACAGAAGTGTATGCCTTGGTTGCAAGATTAGAAGCGATTCGAATTTTCCTTGCCTATGCCTCCTACATGAAATTTACAGTATACCAAATGGATGTTAAGACTACTTTCTTGTACGGTGAGGTGAAAGAAGAGATTTATGTTGATCAACATCCTGGTTTCGTCAACTCCAAGTTTCCGAGTCACTTCTACAAGCTGGATAAGGCTCTCTATGGTCTTCATCAAGCTCCCCGTGCCTGGTATGCAACATTCACGGATCATCTGTTGCAGCATGGTTACACCCGAGGCCCCAGTGACCAGACGCTGTTTATCAAGCGTGAAATGTCCGACCAAATTGTTTTTCTAGATCTATGTGGATGATATCATCTTTGGTTCGACTAGCAAGGCCTTATGTAAAGAATTTGAGCAAGTGATGAAGAAGCGATTCCAGATAAGTTCGCTGTGTGAAATGACGACGTTCCATGGGTTGCAAGTAAAGCAAAGTTCAACGGGTATTCTGCTTCACCAAGGAAAGTATGTGGAGGATATTCTTGCGAAGTTCAACCTCAAGGATGCTAAAGTTGCTAACACTCCAATGGCTGAACGACCGTTGCTGACTGTAGACCCAGATGACCAATCTGTTGATCAAACGTATTACCGTTCTATGATTGGATCTCTGATGTATCTGACGGCCAGCAGACCGAATATCGTTTTTGCAGTCTGCCATTGTGCTCGACATCAGGCTAATCCTAAATTCTCTCATTTAACTGCTGTCAAACGAATCTTTAGATACCTCAAAGGGAGACCTAAGTTAGATCTCTCGTATCCAAAGAACCGTGAATTTGATCTTTATGCTTTTTTAGATAGCAATTATGGGGGATGCGATATTGACAGAAAGTCCACTAGTGCTGGATGTCAATTCTTAGGAGACCGACTGATTTCCTGGCAATGCAAGAAGCAGCAGACCATATCAACCTCTACAGCTAAAGTTGAGTATGTTGTTGTCTTGGCCTGTTGTTCTCAAGTCATTTGGATGCAGCATCAACTTCTTGATTATGGTATGAATTTTGTTGACACTCCCATATTTTGTGATAACGATGCAGCTATCCAAATTGTCAAAAACCTTGTCCAACATTCAAAGACCAAGCATATCGACATCAAAATACATTTTATTCAAGATTGCTACGAGCGAAAATTGATTCATTTGGAACCAATTCACACATATAACAATGTGTCGAATTTGTTCAAAACCATTTGCAAAAGCTCGGTTCGATATGCTTGTTGAACTTTTAAAAATGATACGCTTCGATGACTGTTAAATAAGTTCTGTAAATATTTTTCTCTATTTTTGTTTAGTTAAATTTGTTCATGGTTTTTACTTCCGCAGTTCTCTTCCATGCAAAAATTTAGGGGGAGAATTAAAAACAAAACAAAAATTACAAAACTTTAAAGATACAAAAAAATATTTTTCTTTTTCTTTATGTCTTTATTTTAAGAAAATTTTAAAATCCAAAAACATTTCTTATCTACCGACGACGCACCGAGTAATACCACTCACTGCTGAAGTAACACCTAAGTGCTAGTGATTCTTAGTGTTACACCATAGTAAGTTTGAAACACTGACAACCTTTCTTAACCAAATCTAAATGTTTCTTCTGTAACACAAACTTCTAGACACTTTGAGTAAAGCCACTCAGAGTCGAGAGTTACAAAATCTATGCCGATGGTTAGATTGCATACCGTAATCTATCACACGCACCAATCCATTCTCAACAACCTCTAAATTTTCTGCTGCAAGAAATAGACGACACACCATTTAAAGCCAAGTGGTGATGATATTTCGAAACTCTATGACAGTGATCTCTGCTACAATTCCAGTAGTAGATGTGAGGCATCAACAACCACTCTTGCCTACAAAGCTTCTAATTCAAGAGTTGGATGATTCAGTGTAATAAACCATACACTGATGACAATTCGAAAGTCTAGCCGATGGGTATGTCTAGTAACCAAGACATATTACACACTTATACCACTCTTGACCCTGATCTTCTTCTAATACAAATATTTGTGACTCAATGTGATATTACCTCGCATTGATGAAACATCAAAACTCTGGGTCAGTGATCGTTGTTGTTTACCACAATAGCTGTGAGACCCCAACAACTTCACCGGATTCAAATTTAGCACTAGGATGGTACACACCGCAAAGTTTGGATACCGTTGAACCTATCGCCAAGAGCCAAGTCAACTTGTTGACTTGTCAACTGCACTGAGATCTTTGATCAAGGATATACAGGGTCCTAAATCAAAACGGCCACGAGTAGTTCACCGATACTCAATCAATCACAGTGCGTTCCCCCGGGTTCACACATATACTGCGAGAAGTCTCATTCTAAGCCAAGGATGAATCCTTGAAACAACTGTGGTGAGAGTTTATAACTCCATGACCCACAGGATTTGCGGTCATTGTTCGTATTGAGAAGCGTCAGCCAGAAGTGAAGTTTGAATATTATGACACGAACATTTTGTTCCCGAAGAAGGCGGAGCTTAATTCCATGTGACAAGTTGCTTGAATTCCTCCTCAGTCAGTTTGTTGCTACATTCGCACCTTCATGTGATCTAGAGTGAAGACTTGAAGATTCAGACTCCAGTCAAGATCAAAGTCAAATAAGAAGCTGGATGTGCTGATTCAAGACCTACGCTGAAGACCGGCTAGCCCAATGAACTTACAAAGTCAAACCTGAAGACAGTCTGATACCAAAGATGAAGTTGTCTCTGGAATGTGCTGAAAGCTATCAACATCTATACCCGTCACCTGCTAAGGGGGAGATTGTTATGCTAAGGGGGAGATTGTTGAAATGTTCTGCAGTGTACAACCGAATCAAGATCAAGACAGAGCTTGAAGACAAATGAAAGCATTAAACCAAGGGGGAGATTGTTGGGCCATAATTTATGTTGGTTTAGTCTTTGCATTTAATCGGACCAAATCCAAGGAGTTTCTTGGCTAAAATGAAGATTTTATGGGCCTGAATGAGGATTTCGGTTTGGACCGAAATCCAGTGGGTTTTCAGTGGTGTTAACCGAAATCCATATTATTTTGGTTGGGCCAGGCTAGGATTTCAGTGGTCTCTCTTGGGTGGGCTTAGGGTTTTCACTAGTTTTAAGCGTAGACTATAAATAGTCATTATAGCCTTATTAGTCATGTTGGGTGTTTTTGGGAACTTGTGTTAAGCTAGAGAATTATTCCTTTGTTCAAGCAACCATAGGATCTTATGTACCTGACTTTGTTAATCGAAGTGTGCATTGAAGATTGAATCTCCTTTTGTCATTATTGATTGATTGATACCATTCATAGATCTAGGATTGTTTAGGACCTACACTATAATCCCTAAGATACTTCCTCTTCCCAGTCATATGTCTTGAGCAACCACTATCCATGTACCATTTAGCATCGTACTGCTCGTTTGACATAACCTACAATTAATCAAGAAGAAGTTGGTACCCAATCAATCTTGGGTCCTCAGGGTAAGTAAAGGATTCTTGAATCCCTTTTTCAACAGTCTCATTGGCATTGAGGTTAAACATGTTCTCAGAAGTTTCATGTGAAGAGCAAGATGAACCAGAAAATGATTCCGAAGAGCTTTTTGTCAGAATTGATGAGTCTGAAGAAGTTGAAATGTTGGAAACCTTCGGAACCCAAATTTGTTTGGATGATTTTGTTTTTGATGTTTGCTTGGTTTTGGATGTTTTTGAAGAAGTTAATGACTTTAATGATTTTGATTTTGCAGTTAAATTTACTTTCAAGTCGTTCCTTTTCCAATTTGAGTTTCATTTTTCAGTTGTTGATTTTCTTGATAATGAGCTACACAACATGGAAGTACACAGGTACTCCTAATATGCAAGCTTGAAATCATTTTATGATAGATTCTTATCTTTGAACAAATTCAAATTTTTGTCTAGCCAAGCATGAAAAGTGTCTATCAAGTTTTCTTCTTTTGAAAAGGTTTTCTTTGAGGGTTTTTGATACTTAGGATTTGGGAAATTTGGTTTCGATGGTACGAATGACGGTTTGAAAAATTGCTTTGTTTTAGCATTTGAATCCTTCGTATCAGTTGGTTTTGTTCCAGAGGTGGAAGCCTTCGTATCAGCAAGTTTTGTTGATACGAAGGGTATTTTTCTTTTCACAAGATTTGAAGTTTGTTTTGCTTTAAAATTCACAACTGTTGACTTTTGTGCTGGTATTGAAATTACAACAGCCGGTTTCGAAATTACAACAATTGGTTTCGTTTTCGAAGTTGATGCGAAGTTTTAAAATTTAGGATTTTTCAAAATTTTGGGACTTTGTATCACAGGTTTTGCAATAGCATTTTGAAAAGATTGTGCAGGATGTACACTTTCACTTGACACCATTAACTGAAAAACATCCATCTTCGGAGTTACAAGTTTATCCATAACCTGAATTTGTTTGTAAATTCTGTTAGTGTAAATGTGATTTTCATTTTTATCGTTTAAAAGATTAGTCAAATTTTCTAGAATTTTGTCTTGTTCATAACAAAGAAGATTGTAAATGTTATGACCATACAAGCCTTGTTTTCGCACATTTATTTTAACTTCCAATTTTTCATTCATGTTGTTTTCAAGCATTTTTGAAGATGAGAAGAATCCTTCCTCGGTTACTATGGAATTATCCTCCTCAACAAGTTATACCAAATCATTGTTAATCAATAGCACACCTCCAGGTCTTACAAAAATAGAGTTTTTGAAATATGAAACCTTCGGATAGACACATGCAACATTAACCAATATTTTTGAATTGTCTTTTAGATATTGATCATATGAGACACATTCATCAGAAATTTGCATTTTTGTTTTCACAATTTCATTGTTGTCATTTGGAAATTCAGATGTTACAATTTCACAATCTATTTTTTTCCCTTTGTCAACCGAAGATAATTGTGAAGTATCTTCGGAGGGTGAGGCGGATGCGGAGGAAACTTTCAAAGTAGAAAAAGATGAGAAATCAATTTCCTCCATATCCGAATCACTTTCAGTATCATTCTTAGATTCAGTCTCAACAGTAACTTTTGATTTGTTTTCAATTTGAGGAATGTTGTAAGACCCGTATCCTGATTATAACATATGCTTAAAATAAGAGTGTTAGGAATTATATGATCATTGGTAGTTATAAAGCTAAGAAAAACTTTAGTTACAATTTCATATGAAAATCAGCATTTTGTGTCGTTTTTAGAAAAATCATAATTAATTCTAGAAACATCGTTTGGACCTCAAACCAGTGCACAAAGTTTACAAATTGAGTCTAGTACAATTACCAAAAATAATAGTAAGCTTGAAAATGATATTATCTATGGTAAAAAATGCAATCTTTACTGATTAGTTCGGAATTGACAGATTAGATAGTCTGTTTTCAAAAATTCATAATAAATCATAGAAAAGTCGTATAAATACGTAAAATACATCCCTGGAAAGGTATTGAGATAAATTTCTGGAATATCAAATAAAAACGTGAATTTCATGGGTTTAAAGTCGGCTAAACCAGTCTTGAACAGACTGATTCTAGAAGGTATTAATTTTAACAAAGTTATATTATTAAAATCTTTTATCAAAAGTGTCATGCCATTTTTTATTCTAGAATTCAAGTATAAATACCCCTCAAAACATCTCATAAACCACACAACTAAATCTCAATCCAATATATAGAGGTTTCTAAGCACTAGAGTGTAAGCAAGTGAGCGGAAGGAAGCTTAAAAGCCTAACGAAGGAGTTATAGATCTCGACGACTGGTCATAAGGTAACTACAAACCTTTCTATAGCTTAATTAGGTATTGTAAAATAGTTTTTGTGTTAAGAAGTAGAATATTTAATAAGTATAACATATGTTATATTATACTCATTTCTAACAATAGTAAACAAAATACCTTAAAATGTCGTTATTATAACAATTCGTAATTCCGAAAATGATACCGATTGATTTACTTACGAGGACGGTGACTAGGCCGATTACTTGGGATCTGGTTGTTGGATTTTCCGAAAGGCTAAAATGCTGAAAGGATCCTGCCACCCCATCTAATCTTCTACCTGGCTGTTCTTTACTTGATAAATCATGGAGTATCATATTGGAATTACTGAAGGGTTTAACGATGCGACTATAATATAGTTAAGGATTAAGAAATGATAGATTTCTTATTATGTTAACAGTTAAAGTTGAAGGAAATACAAAGCCGAGAAAGATAAACGATATAGTCAACTATAATCAGGTGAGTCTTCTCACTATACTATAGGTGATATTGCATGCGTTGGAAGGAAGATATGTTAGACTAAGGTGATCTTACCTGTTATGATAATTGTATGAATTATTGCTATAATAATGATTGTTTGTGGACGGAACGGGATAGCCCGCGAGCCAATAGGCGGAACGGGAAAAGCCTGCGAGTCATTAGACGGAACGGGATAGCCCGCGAGCCAATAGGCGGAATGGGAATAGCCTGCAAGTCATTAGACGGAACGGGAGAAGCCTGCGAGCGATAAGACAGAACGGGAACTGCCCGTGAGTCTTCAGGCGGAACAGGGATAGCCCGTGAGTCTCACAGACATATGAATGGTTATTGTGTGTTGTATGTTATGTGATGGATCGTATGGTATTTTGAGGAACTCAGTAAGCTCCGTGCTTACCCTTTCCCTATATAAACTACTGTTTCAGGTACATCAGGTACCATGGATGGCAAGGCGTGACGTGTATACACTGTGCTGCTTCATTGGATGACTGTTTTTGAATAGATGTTCCACTATGTTCTGATTTCATTAACTTTTGGTAATCCTGGGATGTTTTCATTAAACTTATAAGTTATGGAATTTTGTCAAAATTAATTAAGTGGCTTTTCTTATATTGAAGTGTTCGTTTAAATTTTTTTTAATTTTACCCTAAAATTTTGGGATGTTACAAGTTGGTATCAGAGCACAGCTTGAGAGAATCAGGCTCACTTAGTGAGTTCTGGACTCAAGTTGAGGCTTAAGAGTTTTCTTAAAACATTTTTACGAAATAAAGATGTTTTATGAAGGGTGAACTGAAGACACAGTGTGTACCGCCAGCCGACGCCAGTATGAGAAAAGGGTTAAGTATTTAATATTGTGGAGGTTAAAAAAACATATGGTATATGTTTGCTGAAATGCCTGGTAGAGATCACACATTGTTGTATTATTATCTGCTATTTGCTAATAGAACTGTATGCTAGTGCCGATAGGTTGCTTAGAGATTTCCACCAAGTTGTATACAATATGGACTGAATAGTCATAGAATGTGTGAGTTGGCCTTATTGCATGTTCCTTGTTTGGTTGTTGCCTTAGGGAAGATTCTCTTATTTGAAAGACTGTTTAGTTCGATATTGTATACAACTACGTTCGCGAAACAATCTGTCATCACTGGAGGAAGTTCCGTCTTAGTTAGAATAGCAGGGTGGGGGTGGGATTCCAAGTATTCCTAGAAGGGTTGACATATGCCTTATAAGGGCATATGTGTTAAAATTATCGGTGAGAAGCGAATTGGATATTTCGAGACGGGTCTTGGAACGAACATGGATAGGTGTGGAAGGTAGTAGTAGAGCTCATATTATCGAAAGCACAGGATCTGCGTTTGAGTCAGGAGTTCGTCACGAAGGATCTAAGGAGCTGAGTATGTGAGTGTCTAGTATAGTTGACTTAAATACTAGTGTAATGAGGTAAACCTTTATCCATTCGATTGTTGAATGTTGATTGTGAGGTTTAGTAGGAACAATTAAGATGTGATCATACCAGTTTGGTTGGACCGATCATGCTTAAGTTGATTACTGACCTTAAAGACTGTTGAAAGGGAGAATGTCAAAATGCTATTGTGCTAGCTATTTTTCATGCAACTAATGGGCGCACAAGTCATACAGGGACTAAAGGATGCAAGTGTGATTTTTCCAACTCACGGTCAAAGAGGTGCAAGCGGCGCCTGAGATGAGAGCGGGTATTTTTGAGTCGACTCTGCACATGCCTAGTGTTGTGTAATAGGGGCTAGCTACCCTTGTATTGATCTTGCTTGAGTGATTGATCAGGTCGTGTGGGTTGAGAGTCTGGATCACTCGCTCGTGATTGAGGTAACTAACGATAGAGGTGTTGACTAGGGTCGCAAGCGGATGAGTAACATATGGTGGTTGATGTAAACGTCTTTACATTATCGAAACATGTTTATTGAGATGGTGTTTGCCCCTGATGCAAGTTGTTGGCTGAGCAGAGTGGGCTTGGTTTTTGTTCGAGAGTAAGGGCTCGTAAAAAAAATTATAAATCGAAGAAACAGACTTGGCCTTTAGTCCAAGTGGGGGAGGAATACAAAATTAAGGGAACAACATGAATATTGTATAGAATCGATGAAATCATTAAAATTATAGTAACACGTCGATATATTTAATTCATTACTATAACTTTATATTAATACATTAAGAAAGTTTACAGAACTACTAACCTAAACTTGAGAATCAGAAAGATGTGAGAAAAGATCTTCTACACTCCACTCTTTGTCATCATTACTTTGACTTGTACCTTCTTGAGGATTTGGAAGGGGTATGCTTCCGGTTATTGGAGGAGGAGCTCCAAGGTATGGGGTCTCAATAGGGTTGGAACCCGTAACCCCATGATTATGGGCTAAAAATCGACTCGTTTGGGGAGTGTGTAAGTAGGGAAGTGATGAGGAAGGGTTCCAATTCGGAACCAGTTGGGGATAGCTATAAGAAGGAGGAAACCAGGCTAGGTCACCTACAAAGCCACCAAAATTATCCTCACTCGCAGGCTCGAGTAAACCAGGATTAATACTACTCATACCAGAGTTAGATGGCAGAGATTGCTGTTGTGTATGAGTTCTTGATTAAGTTTCCCCCTTTTCCAGAAATTTTCTTTTTTTATATTCAACCTTATGAGCAGCTTGTATTAGTTTCTTTGTGCCATCTGTTAGACCCGATTGTGACCCTTCAATTATCGCTTCTTTTTCTTTCTTTAGGTTGGGTACTAAATCTCTCGACAATTCTGCTGCATCGCAAAAATCGTTACCAAATTCCTGTGACATAAATAACTTTATTAATTACAACTTTATGATATAAAACAAAACAAAAAAAATGTAATTCCTTACCTCAACACGATCAATAAGAGTTTGCAGACTCTTAAGTTGTCGTTGGGGCCAATGTTCGATACCTAAATCTCTACAGCATTTTTTTAACTGTGTCGATCCAATGTTGAGTTCCTTCGCAGCTTTCTCAATTGGTTTGTTAAAGTGTCCAGCTATTATTTCCCTACTTAATGAATGTCTGAAACCTCTTCTACTGCCAGCTACTGTGGTTATCGGAATCGAAGGATTGAGTTCAAATGTACTATTATTATTAGGGATCATTTGAACATGATCCTGATTTTCTGAACCAAAGATGGACATTGATTCATTAAAATCAGTAACTTCTATCGGTGGTAATTGTAGGTTTTCAATCATGGACCCAGGATTCTGAAATCCTTCTAGATTCCTTTGAATCAACTGAAGGTGATTTTGATATTGAAAACTAACCCCAAGCTCAGGATTCATTTCAATATTGATGTTATGAGTTGTTTGTAATTGACTTTCATTCTGAATGTCAGTCATGAATCCTTGATTCATGGGGATGATCTCACTATTCGTTGCGGGTACGTCGTTGAATGAATTGTAATCGGGTAGACCATCCACAAATGGGTCTACAAATATCAATTGTCAGATGATAAAATGAAATTGAATACTCATAGAAGCAATCATTTAAAAGAATTTAACCTGCTAGAAGGTATGGAGTCTGATCAAGTACAAAGTCTAAAGATGCATGCACCGGATCTTCTGAGTTAATGTTCAGCTCGGGAAAAATTTCCGGCTCACCGTGGAGTTGCTCTATTGGTAGTATATCTGGAAGACTGTAACATAATTCAGAATCAAACAAAACATTAGAAATATAAACAAAATATGGATGATAGATGTCTAGAATGTTAAGTCACTGAACTCTATTAAGAATTCATGGTTTGAAGTACCCTCTCCTTGCGGAAAACCAGGTCCAGGGTTCGACAGATCGCCCATTGAAGATCTGTTTTCCATGACTCGACTTTAAATATGAGTTCGTTTACAAACAAACTAGTGATAAGCAAGGATGAAATGAATGATACTACATACCTGTATATATAGTATCTTACAGCTGGAACCGAAAGGGCACACGGAACTGAAAGGACACCTCACGTTTTAATTACCGAACTTCAAACTAACTACAGTAGATGAGACTTTTCACTACCCCAAGTGACATTTTTTTTCAAAATTCCCTGCTTGACTCCGGTGAGAACAATATAATAAAGAGACTTTTGAAATAAAACAAATTTTTATGTCTCCATATAATGGAAATAGTTTTAAGAGTGTTCAGTACTTCAAAAAAAAACTTAGGAAATATGATATAAATTTTATATTTTTCTGTGAAACAAAAAAAATTGAGATTTTACAAAATAGATTTATTTAGCCAAAAAGTATTTAAAAGAAATGTTGAATTGAGGCAAATGTGTGTTGAAATATGACGAATTCATATAAATACGAAATAGTGTTAAAAATTAGGTGTTGCAAGTTAACTAGGTTAACTATGTATACATATAGATTAGAAAATACTAAATGTGTACTATAGATAGTAGCCGGTCAAGTCGATGTGTGGGAATGTGAGAAACAGTTAAAATTTTTTTTTTTTTTTGTACATCTAGAGTAATTAGAAGAAAAGAAGTATGGAGTGAATAAGAATAATATGACCTTAAGCATTATTACAGAGGTATGTGAATGTTGAAAGGGAAAGATAATTAAATCTTGTAAAGTTTCGGCAATAAGACGAGGAGGATTTTTGAAGGACACAAGGACTCGATGGGAAATACATAGAGGCATTCGAGAATGCGGATTTCGGGACGAAATACAAATAAGTGGGGGAGACTTGTAAGACCCGTATCCTGATTATAACATATGCTTAAAATAAGAGTGTTAGGAATTATATGATCATTGGTAGTTATAAAGCTAAGAAAAACTTTAGTTACAATTTCATATGAAAATCAGCATTTTGTGTCGTTTTTAGAAAAATCATAATTAATTCTAGAAAGATCGTTTGGACCTCAAACCAGTGCACAAAGTTTACAAATTGAGTCTAGTACAATTACCAAAAATAATAGGAAGCTTGAATATGACATTATCTATGGTAAAAAATGCAATCTTTACTGATTAGTTCGGAATTGACAGATTAGATAGTCTGTTTTCAAAAATTCATAATAAATCATAGAAAAATCGTATAAATACGTAAAATACATCCCTGGAAAGTTATTGAAATAAATTTCTGGAATATCAAATAAAAACGTGAATTTCATGGTTTTAAAGTCGGCTAAACCAGTCTTGAACAGACTGATTCTAGAAGGTATTAATTTCAACAAAGTTATATTATTAAAATCTTTTGTCAAAAGTGTCATGCCATTTTTTATTCTAGAATTCAAGTATAAATACCCCTCAAAACATCTCATAAACCACACAACTAAATCTCAATCCAATATATAGAGGTTTCTAAGCACTAGAGTGTAAGCAAGTGAGCGGAAGGAAGCTTAAAAGCCTAACGAATGAGTTATAGATCTCGACGACTGGTCATAAGGTAACTACAAACCTTTCTATAGCTTAATTAGGTATTGTAAAATAGTTTTTGTGTTAAGAAGTAGAATATTTAATAAGTATAACATATGTTATATTATACTCATTTCTAACAATAGTAAACAAAAAACCTTAAAATGTCGTTATTATAACAATTCGTAATTCCGAAAATGATACCGATTGATTTACTTACGAGGACGGTGACTAGGCCGATTACTTGGGATCTGGTTGTTGGATTTTCCGAAAGGCTAAAATGCTGAAAGGATCCTGCCACCCCATCTAATCTTCTACCTGGCTGTTCTTTACTTGATAAATCATGGAGTATCATATTGGAATTACTGAAGGGTTTAACGATGCGACTATAATATAGTTAAAGATTAAGAAATGATAGATTTCTTATTATGTTAACAGTTAAAGTTGAAGCAAATACAAAGCCGAGAAAGATAAACGATATAGTCAACTATAATCAGGTGAGTCTTCTCACTATACTATAGGTGATATTGCATGCGTAGGAAGGAAGATATGTTAGACTAAGGTGATCTTACATGTTATGATAATTGTATGAATTATTGCTATGATAATGATTGTTTGTGGACGGAACGGGATAGCCCGCGAGCCAATAGGCGGAACGGGATAGCCCGCGAGCCAATAGGCGGAACGGGAATAGCCTGCGAGTCATTAGACGAAACGGGAGAAGCCTACGAGCGATAAGACAGAACGGGAACTGCCCGTGAGTCTTCAGGCGGAACAGGGATAGCCCGTGAGTCTCACAGACATATGAATGGTTATTGTGTGTTGTATGTTATGTGATGGATCGTATGGTATTTTGAGGAACTCACTAAGCTCCGTGCTTACCCTTTCCCTATATAAACAACTGTTTCAGGTACATCAGGTACCATGGATGGCAAGGCGTGACGTGTATACACTGTGCTGCTTCATTGGAGGACTGTTTTTGAATAGATGTTCCGCTATGTTGTGATTTCATTAACTTTTGTTAATCTTGGGATGTTTTCATTAAAATTATAAGTTACGGAATTTTGTCAAAATTAATTAAGTGGCTTTTCTTATATTGAAGTGTTCGTTTAAATTTTTTTAAATTTTACCCTAAAATTTTGGGATGTTACAAATGTTTTTATGCAAGATTGGAATTTCTTTTGGCAATGTTTTTAACAAATTTTCAGCAGTCAAGAACTTTTCCATAGAGATCAGACCATGCATGTAAGAAGGCTTAGTGTCTTCGGAACCAGATACAATAGACTCACATTCATAAGAGATGCTATCAACATTTTTCAACTTAAATTCTAGAAAAGGTAGTAGTTGTCTATGTTGAACATTGCATATCTCAGCTGAATGATACATACGAGTAATATGAGAATACAAACGTTTGGCAGTTTCACAAAAAATGTTTCGTTGTTTCAAAATTACATCATTGTTATTCAAATATTTCTCTCTATTCACTTCTAACAACAAGATTCTTAAGTTGGCCTTTTCTAGGATAGCTTCATACTTTCTACTCTCCCCCTCAACTGTAGAATCTCCTGATCACTGACTTTCGCCCTATTTTTAGCATCAATTAGCAATTTGTTCATCACAGAGCAATCACATCTTATGTCATTAATATCAACAGAAAATTTTGATGCATGAATTTTAAATGATAAGAGAAGTTTTGTTACCTGTTCAGGAATGGTCAGGCGAGAATCCTTCGCCATCAAGCAAACTTCCTCATCATCATCCGAAGAGTCATCAGACCAAAACTTCACTCATCCTTCTTCTCTAAATCTTAATATCCCAGACCATCGAACTTTTCATCATAACCCATATCTTCATCAGCTTCATTTTCCTCAGAGGTACCCTTCGGAAAGCTCTTACCAGCATCATAGGCAATGAAAGCACTATGAGTTGGCTTCCTTACTTCCTCGTGTTTGGAATCAGAGGACCACACCTGGTATGTACCCATGTTATCTTCCGAAGCCATCAGGAGAAGATCCTTTGTTTTCTCTCTTGCCTCCTCTAGTTTTCTCGCATAGTATGCCTAATCTTTAACTCGGGTCTGCTTTTCGTTCTTTTTGCGAAGCATGCAATACTTCGCGAAATGATTTTTACAATGACAGTAGTTGTAGTCATATCCAGAGTCACCAGCAATCTGCTTCTCTTCAGATCTATCCTTGGGGGCTTCCGAAGTCTTTGTTTCAACAAGCTTCGGAGTTGAACATTTGGTGTTTTCCTCCTTTGGTGTGTAGATCTCTGGTTTGGCTTTCGGAGTATAAGAGTTTTTGTTGAAAGGTTTCACAAATGGTTTTCCTGAGCTTGATTTGTTCACAAATGGTATCCTGAACCTACGATTGTTTGCAGCATACAAGCCAATCGTTTCTCTATTATCATCCAACATATAACCATCAGGCTCATCCTTAGCCTCTTCTTCTTCAACATTAGACACTACGGTTAATGTTCCAGCATTTTCACTTCTTCTTCCACAAATGTCAGGTTCATGAGATTTGATGAGATTATACAGAGCAGCTAGTGAATAAGTGTTGATTTTTTCATAGGATTTGATCATTAGCATGATAGGCCTCCATTCAGGCCTCTGACTATAGAGAAATTTGATGTTTGATTTCTTGTTGGCTTCAAGTCTTAGCATACTTTTCTAGATCGTAAAGCATTTTGCTATAACGTTCATAAGCCTGTTCCAAAGTTTCATTCTCTTATTGTTTGAAGTTTCCGAAGTCTGCTAACACTTCTTGAACGACACTTGATTGAAGAGTGTTATCACCATCAAATGTAACTGCCAGTCGATCCCAGATCTCCTTTGTAGATTTTGCACGTGAGATATGATGTTTAACATCAGGACCAAGTCCACTCCTAAGCTCTCTCATGGCTCGTTCATCATTTTTGACTTTCTTCAAGTCAGCAAGAGTGAGAACATCAGCATCCTCTCCATCAACTACAATGAATCGTCCTTCAATATCTGTATGAGGGCCATCTTTGACAGATCTCCAAATATCCTTTTCATCATCTAGACCCTTTAGATAATCTTTCATACGATCAGCCGAATAGTCATAGTAAGTAGGAACAAGAACAGGAGTCTTAGTGGATGAGCCAATTAGATTGGCATAGTTCAGCATATTTGCATACCTAGTTGTAGAATCACTCATTTTGATTGATTTTCAGCTGGATCTTTTCAGAAAAACTAGCAATAGAGATTGATAACAGTTGCGGAAACCCAGATCTAGGAAACAATCTAGATCTAGAACTGTAACAATGAAAACGAGACTCTATAAACTGGTTTTTGAGCTGTCCTTGTTGAGAAATTTTATGATGAAGTGTTAACATATCCGAAGTCCAACTCATGAAGAAAACCCCGAAGTGAACCCCGAAGTGAATAAACATGGAAGACACCGAAGTCTAAAGACTCCGAACTGCAATGCATAGAGGATCCGAAGACTTGACAGTCTGTCATTTTGTCTTTTGTGTGCACGCGTATAGTACAATACGTGTTGCATGAATCTTATATCCTATTGGCTAGTACACTGATAGGATATTCTCTGTAATAGGTGTACTATTGGTATCTCTGATTCAGTATAAATATCAGTGATACCATACCGTGTCGAGTGTGTGAGATTACGAGATTAACTTACGAGAATCGTATATCTTCAACATAGAAAACCCAATTGTAAAACCATGTTCAAATCAAATCATTCGGCACATGTTATTCATATCTCATTGTTCAATTAACTTGTTGCATTAACGTTGTGTGATTAATTTTGTTATTGATTCATTGATTCAATATCTATATCTGCTCATCTATTTTCTTATTTCAAAACCCAACAAGTGGTATCAGAGCGGGTCAGCTTAAAAACCTGTTGATAGAGTTCAAATTAATTGCTTTAGGTCCTGATGTCAGTCACCACATTGCCGATGCAAAATCCGCCAAAGAGATGTGGGATAACCTCGAACTTCGTTTCGGAGGAGATAAAATTCTTCATACCAGCAAAGTTCAAGAAATTCTTGCAGACTTCGGGAACTTTAAGCAAGAAGAAAATGAGTCCTTGTAAGCCTGTTATGAACGTTTGAGCAACATGATTTACACACTCGATAAGTATGGGGAAACAAGAAGCCAACAAGAGATAAATATCAAATTTCTCTACAGCCTTCGTAAGGAATGGAGACCAATCATGCTTATGGTCAAATCATATGAGAATATTGAGAAATACAAGCTGGCTGCTCTCTACAATCTATTAAAATCACATGAACCCGATGTGGTAGGACGAAGGAGTGAAATGGCTAGTTCTGGACCACTAGCTCTCATGTCAAAAGAAGAAGAAGAATCAAGTGATGAAGATGTTGCTGCCTACATGGTAGATGATAATGGAGACACTGTTGCTCTCTATGCCACCAACAATCGAAGATTCAAGAAACCATTCTTCAAAAATAACTCTGGAAAACCATTTGTGAAAAACTTTAACAAATCAAACTTCAACTCTAAGCCCAAACCTGAAATACTCACTTCAAAGGAAGATAACTTGAAACTGTCAACCCCGAAGCCATCTGAAAAATCTGCTTCGGAGTCATCCAAAGAAAAGTCTGAAGAGAAGAAAATCTCAGGAGATTCTGGCTATGATTGTAATTATTGTCATGGCAAGAATCATTTCGCAAAAGACTGCATGCTTCGAAAGCAAAATGAAAAGAAACCACAAGTGAAGGATGAAGCCTACTACGCAAGAAAAATGGAGGAAGCGAGAGTAAGGACCAAAGACCTAGCCTTAATGGCTGCTGATGAACGACAAGGATCATATCAAGTTTGGTCTTCGGATTCAGATGATGACGAAGTGAGAAAGCCATCTCATAGTGCTTTCATGGCCTATGATGACGATAAGAGCTTTCCACAAGACACTTCGGAGAAGTCGAATGAAGAGAAATGGTTGATGATTGAAGCAACTGCGGGTCTTGGGTTTGTGACTTCGGAGGATCTGGATATAACTGCTACTGATACTCCGAAGACTTGGGATGAAGTTTCCTCTGATGATGATGAGGAATTATGCTTGATAGCTAATGACAACCGGTTGACAATTCTAGAACAGGTATCAAAACTTCTTTCATCTTTTAAAATTCCTACTTCTCAATCTGCTCCCATTATAAATGAAATAACTCGTGATTGTTCTACCATGCATAAATTACTCATTGATTCCAAAAATAGGGAAATACTCAGTGAACAGGAGCTTCTAAGCTTAAGGGGGAGAGTAGAGAACCTGAAGCTAGCATTAGAGAAATCTAATCTTAGAATCTCCTTGTTAGAAGAAAATATAGAAAAAATTTTAAACAATCATGATGTAATCTTAAGACAGAGAAACATATTTTGTGAAACAGCCAAACGACTATATGCTCATATTACAAGAATTTATCATTCAGCCGATGTTTGTAATGTCCAGCATAGACAACTATTGTCTTTTATTGAGTTTAAATTAAAAGAAGTCGATAGTATATCTTATGAATGCGAATCTATAGTATCAGGCTCCGAAGTTACTAATCCATCATACAAACATGGCCTGATATCTGTGGAAAAACATCTAACTGCTGATAAATTGTTGAAAATATTGCCTCAAGAAATTCCAATCCTGAATAAGCCTGTACCTCAAATTGAATCAAATGAAAAAAGAATTGTCAATGACTTGTCTGAAAAAGATTCTGAAAGCGACTCGGACATGGAAGAGATTGATTGTTCCTCCTTGATTTTGTTAAAATCATCCTCCATATCCGAATCAACCTCCGAAGACATCTCACAAATGTCTTCGATGGACAAAGGAAAAACAAAATTGAGTTGTGAATAAAAAATTCTTGAAATCAAAGAAACTTCAAATTTTAAACTTCAAGTCACTGATGAATCTGTCTCTTATGATCAATATCTCAAGGATAATTCAAAAAGGCTAGTCCATTTGGCATGTATCTATCCCAAGGTTTCTTACTTCAAAAACTCAATCTTTGTAAAACCCGGAGGATTATCCTTAATTGATAATGAATTACAAAAACTTCTTGAAAAGGATAACTCCACAGTTACAAATGAAGGATTTTTCTCATCATCCAAAATGATTGAAAATGAAATAAATGAGATAATGGAAGTAAAAGTAAATATAAGAAAACAAGAACTATACGGCCACAACGTATATAATTGTCTTTGTTATGAAAAGGAGAAAGTGCCTGAAAATTTGTCACACTTGCTAAACCTCAAAAATAACGATCACATTTACGTTAATCGAAACTACAAACAAATTCAAGTTGTGGAAAAACCCACAGTTCCGAAGATGGATGTATTGGAATTAATGGAATCTTGTGAAAGTGTTCCTTTTTCACTTAATCCTGAAAATGAAATTTCAAAATCAGAAGTTTCATATTTCAAAACTTTGACACAAAAACCCCAAATTTTGAAAAGACCACAAGTTCTACAAAAACCAAAATCAGCAGTAGTGATTTCAAAACCAACTCAAAAACCCACTGTTGAAGATTCGAAATCCAAGCAAACCCTAAATCTTGTGAAAAGAAAAACTTCTCTTAGAAACTTAAAACAAAATGAAGCAATTGCTTCCACTTCTGGTACAAAACCTGTTTGCACAAAAATATCAGAAGTTAAAAGTCAAAATGAAAAACCGTCTTTTACACCAACAAAACCTAACTTTCCAAATCCTAAATTTCAAAAACCAACGAAGAAAACATTTTCAAAAGGAAACAATCTGATAGATACATTCCACAAATGGCTGGAAAACAATTTGGAAATGTTCAAGGATAAGGATCTCTCATTAAACGACTTCAAATTGGCATACGAAGAGTATCTTTGTACCTCTACGTCGTGCAGTTCAATTTCAACAAAGTCAAAAATAGATAAACCAAAACGACATTGGATAAGAAATGATCTCAAAGAAAACCTGACTGCTAAAACAAAGACCTCAAAATCTTCAAACTCCTCAAAATCAAAAATTTCCATTCAAAAATGGGTTCCGAAGTCTGTCACTCCGTCAGTCACTTCGGACTCATTGATTTCAAACACAAATTCCTCTGAATCCTGCTCAAACATTTCAGAATCATGTTCACTGCATGAGGCTTGTGAGAATTTGATTAATTTAAATGCAAACGAAATCTCTGAAGAGGCCGTAGAAAAATGGATTCAAGAATCCTTTGCTTACCCTGAGGACCCAAGATTGATTGGGTACCAACTCCTTCTTGACTGATTGCCGGTTATGTCTGATGAGCAGTATGATTCAAAATGGTACATGGACAGTGGCTGCTCTAGACATATGACGGGGAGAAAGGAATATCTCAGGGATTACAGGAATTTGGATGATGCTGGAAACGTACGCTTTGGTAATAATGAAACATGTCCAATTCGGGGATATGGAAAAATAACAAATGGTCAATTCACTATCAACCGAGTAGCATTTGTTGAAGGATTAAAACATAATCTTGTGAGTATATCTCAATTGGTGGTTGGAACGGGAAATGCTGTAACTTTCAACAACCAAGGGAGTGTAATCACCAAAGAAGCAACAAACGAAGTCTTACTGAAATCAGAAAGGAAGGGATCTATGTTTCCCTTAAATCTAAAGCCAGTGACCGGTGGGCAATCTTTATGTCTTCTCTCCAAAGCCAACTCAGATGTCAGCTGGTTATGGCACCGAAGACTTGTCCACCTGAACTTCAAAGATCTGAACAAATTGGTGGCCATGGATTTGGTTCGAGGAATGCCTGCTCTAAAATTTGACAATGATTCTCTCTGCGCTGCATGTGAACACGGCAAGCAGACAAAACAAAGACATCCTACAGTGATCAACCCCAAAATCACCGAACCACTTTCCGTTCTATACATAGATTTGTGTGGACCATCTGCTATAGAGTCAATTGGAAAGAAGAAGTACATTCTGGTTATTGTTGATGATTATTCAAGGTTTACTTGGGTGATATTTCTCAGAAACAAATCCGATGCAGCTGAAGAAATCATTAACTTTATAAAGAAAATGGAATTAATGCTAAACAAGAAAGTCCGAACTGTGCACAGTGACAACGGTTCGGAGTTCAAAAATCAGACTCTTGATGGATTCTTGAAGTTAAAGGGAATTAACCACAACTTCTCAGCACCTTACACTCCTCAACAAAACGGTGTTGTAGAAAGAAGAAATCGCTCCCTGTGTGAAGCTGCAAGAACAATGCTCAACTTTGCAAATTTGCCCATATCAAACACAACTTCACCAAAAGCAATTAAATCTCAACAAAAATTCAGAGTTGTGCATGTTCAATGTCTTTATCTCTAAGATAGAACCTAAGAATGTCAAAGATGCATTTGATCACTCAGACTGGATTGAAGCAATGCAATTGGAATTAGAAGAATTTGAAAGAAACAAAGTGTGGAGGCTAATTCCAAAACCTGCAAATGCCTCAATTGTCGGTCTCAAATGGGTGTATCGTAACAAGCTAGACACCGAAGGCAACGTAGTTCGGAATAAAGCTAGGTTGGTTGTCAAGGGTTACTGTCAACAGGAGGGGATTGATTATGAAGAAACCTTCGCTCCTGTTGCCAGACTCGAATCAGTTCGGATATTTTTAGCTTATGCTGCACACAAAAATTTTGATGTCTATCAAATGGATGTTAAATGTGCTTTTCTGAATGGTGATCTCGAGGAAACCGTTTTTGTTGAACAACCACCTGGTTTTGAAAGTAAAACTCATCCGAATTATTGTTATGTGCTAGACAAAGCAGTCTATGGTTTAAAACAAGCTCCAAGAGCTTGGTATGAAACCTTGACAAAATTTTTAAAAGAATCAAACTTCAAACAGGGATCAGTAGATCCAACACTTTTTAGAAAGAAAGTTGGATCTCACTTGATGTTAGTCCAAATTTATGTGGATGACATAATCTTTGGATCTACTGACCCCAATTTGTCAAAAGACTTTGAAAAACTGATGAAAAGCAAATTTCAAATGAGTATGATGGGAAAAATAAACTTCTTTCTTGGTTTACAAATCAAACAATCTAAGGAGGGGATATTCATCAATCAACAAAAATATACGAAGAGCTTGCTTGAACGATTCGGAATGACTAACTGCTCCAAAGCAAAAGTTCCTCTGCCTGCAGGTACACGGTTAAATCCATCATTGGACAAACCAAAGACCGACATACAACAATACCGAAGCATGATTGGATCACTGCTCTATCTTACAGCCAGTCGTCCTGACATCATGTTTGAAGTCTGCAATTGTGCAAGATATCAGGCTGATCCAAGGGAACCTCACCTGGCTGCTGTTAAGACAATATTCCGATATCTTCATGGAACTACTGCTTATGGTCTATGGTATCCAGCAAACTCTGGTTTCTACATTCAAGCATACTCAGACTCTGATCTTGGTGGATGCTCTATTGATCGCAAGAGTACCTCAGGGGGTTGTCAATTCTTAGATGGAAAACTGATCAGCTGGCAATCCAAGAAACAAACTTGCGTCTCTATTTCCACCGCAGTGGCTGAATATGTGGCAGCTGCAGCATGCACTTCGCAGATCATTTGGATTCAAAGCCAACTGAAAGACTATGCCATTAATATGAGAAAAATTCCTTTGTTCTGTGACTCTCAAAGTGCAATTCGTATATGCCACAATCCAGTTCAACATTCCAAGACGAAGCATATAGCACTTCGCTATCACTTCATCAAAAGTCATGTTGAGGAGGGGAATATTGAGGTGCACTTTGTTCACACTACAGAACAATTGGCAGATATCTTCACAAAGGCTCTAAATGAAGAAGCATTCACAAAAATCGTTCGAGGACTTGGAATGATAGATGGATCAACTCTTCAATAAATTCCAGATTTGTTCACTCTTATTTTGTTCACAAAGTTTATAAAAAGAATAATCTCCGCTGACCCCCGAAGTCAATTTTGACTTCGGAGCTCACCGGAGAAAAATAAGCAAAAACACAAATCTCCGCAGACCCCCGAAGTCAATTTTGACTTCGGAGCTCATCGGAGAAAAACACTTGGAACTGCACCGCAGCACTCCGAAGTAAAACATCACTTCGGAGGTCTGCGGAACAAACCTTTCTTCAGAATAAATTCTTTAAAATTGAAAACTATTTGAACAAATGTTGACTTCATCCTTTAAGGATAAATATTAAGATTTGTTTAAGTCAAAGGAAACTCAAAAACAAGAAAACTCATACCAAACAAAAGGAAAAGTCTGATGCACAATGACAAAGTTTAACTCTTCTCGCATGAATTAACCAATTAAAGGACAAAACTTTGATTTTAGATTCTGAAAATCATACCATATTGCACTAAAAGGTATTTGGGAATCGACTTGAAACATCGGTAAGAAAACAGACTTCGAAGTGAGGTCAAGGCTATTTTACAAATTGATGTCTTGTTTGATTTCAATAACCTTTAACATATTGTATATTTCTAACCACCCTTCGAAACTTGACTCGCTTCAACTTCAAACGGATTATGTAGCCTCAAAACTACACATGATAATTCAAGTGCTCCGAAGTTTTCCTCAAAAATAGAACCAACATTGTTTGATAAGTAAATTTACATCTCTTTTCATTAAATGATACAAAATTGAACTATATGAAGTTTTTCACTTATAAGGATTGTTTAATGCAAAAACAAAAGGCACCAAAGAAAGAAATCAAATGGTGATGTTTTATATCTTCGAATAAGGAAATTCATAACAGAAAACAAAAGCAAATATCAAAATATAAAACAAGAAAGAAAAACAGAAAACAATTGTCAAAAGAAACAAAGACAAACAAAAATCGAAAGATAACCAAAGGAATGCAAAAGAAAAATCAGCATTCAAAGGCTTATTCTTCTGTTTTAAATAACAATACAAGGAGCTCCTATAACATAGTCGAGTACTTTGTAGAAGAATATGAACATTTCAAGTAATCCGTCTTAAATGACAAAGTTGGAGTGGTGTACAAAGCTCAAAGGCTTGTCATCTGAGCTAAGTATCCAAACACCTCAACCGATGAAAAGGAATAAATTTTTCAAATAAACCATCAATACAATCAAATTCAACTTCATAAACACTTCTGATGTTCAAATCACTAATGAAAACTTCATTAAATTTCAAATGCAAAGGATGTTATCTTTATTATATTTGAAAATTTTGAAGCACATAAGCACAACTCAAAACGTGTTTCCAAATGCGAAATCAAGTTAGTAATGGGGTGATTAGACTTATACACTCATGATCGATATTGAATCAAACAGACTTCCAAATGAAAAATGGACTTCCAACATGATTCGAATGATTCTGAACATTAACTCGTGAAATCATCTTTTCATAATATTCATGGAAGTTAAGGTTAAACGACATACTACATCAGTCAAAAGTAAAATCAAAAACGAATAGAAAAACAAAGAGAAAAACACATGGACTTCAGTGCATTGATGAACACTTTGTCAATCACCGAAGTGACAGAATACTCTTCGGAGTCAATAGTAAAATCACCGAAGTGATGAACTCTATGCTCCAAAGCATAACCTTAACGGTCATAATTTTTCATAACTGCGAAGTCAATTAAATGTTCAAATGATTTCCACATTTATGATAAACAACAGAGACAAACATTCCCTGAGACTTAACTGTTTGAATACAGCAGTCAATAAAAAAAAATTAAATGAAAACCATTAAACATAATGACGTCTCAAAAAGGTAACGGTTCAAATTTTGAATCATTATAACTGACAGCCGTGTATTTCTCCTTTTTGCAGGGTGAGTGGGACGAGCAGCTGCTGAGGTGTCCTGTTTCTACTGGACCACTTCAAACATGCATTTAATAACCTAGGGACCACAAATACTATATAAACTTCTCACCCCTTCCATTACATTCTTTACGCGAACACAAAGATCATCTCCCTCTACAAAATTACTCTCAAAGAAATACACAAACTTCTCATCTTCTTCATCTTCTCCATCTGACCAACAATGGCCGCCGAAGGATCTTCTCAAACCACTGAAGCTATTTCAGTTCCTGTTCTTAAAAGCCAATCAGCAAATCTTGTACTACGCACCAACCTTCAACTCTACCCTAAGCCCTTCGATGCTCTTGTTGAATGTCTGAAGAGATCGGTTCTTGGCTATGCCCTAACTTGCACACCATCGATTCCAGCAGCACTTGTTCACAGGGCACATTACACCTCTAATGCCCTGTTCGACACGAACAATCATGTAAAAGCTGTGTTCTTTGAAACCATAGATGCAAAGGGAAAAACAAAGAAAGTGCAACTGACCAAAGAAAAATTTGCTGAGGCTCTTCATCTTCCCATCTACGATCCTAAGGAGATTGTGACTCCTTCTGCTGAGCAACTCGTCGATATGTTCAATGAAATGGGTTACTTTCCGCGACTCGAGAAGATCAGCCTGTTTAAAAAGAATCAACTGCCTGATCTGTGGAGATACTTCTTTAGTATCTTCCTCAGATGTCTGTCTGGAACAACTTCAGGATTAGATTCTGCAAGTGTGGCGTTTCAGATCCTGCTCTTCGGAATCTACTACGATGTCAAAATTGATTACTCCTCTATTCTGTGGGTCGACTTCTGCTCACACATCAATCACAGTCTGAAGGGGACTGAAATTTCAAGTGCGAGGTTCTGGGCAGTTGTTGTTAATGCCCATTATCAAAAGGTTGGATATGTTGCAGATCCCCATCTCCCCGAAATGAGGTATACTCCAATCACTGTATCGCCATTAGATGATGAACCTGCAATCTACTGTGTGCAAATTCCTCTTGCCATGCTCTCCAAGGTTCCCATGGAATGTATTGAAGTGACCTCTTACCGCAACACCTTGGTGATTCCTTATCCCACACGTGATCTAAGTAAGGAGACATCTGTGAAAGAAATCCCTAAAGGAAAAGGGAAGAGGAAAATGGCGGGTGGACCCAGTGGTCCTAAAAAGGAAGAAAAGAAAAGAAAAACTTCGGTGAAAACTACACCGAAGAGGAAACAGCCGAAGAGGCAAAGAAAGATCATGGTTGTGGATGAGTCTTCGGACTCAGAAAGGACTCCATCCACAGTCCATGAAGAAGAACAAGAAGAAGAAATGCTTGATGATCAACCTTCCTCTCCTACATCACCACCTAGAACAACTAAACCACATACACCACCACGAACAATTGTTCCTACTTCACCACCAAAAACAACCAGACCTGAAACACCCCCACATACAATTCCTCCTCCACCTCCACCAACAACTGCTCCTCCAACTTCTGAAGTACCCATCTCTGGTATTGATTTTTCATTACCTGAGTTTGATTTACCCATTTCACCACCAAGACAAAATCCCACTTCAGCAGCACTCTTCGAAGCTTTTCACATGGCTCCGTTGAATGTTGAAGGAGCATCAGAAGAAGACCTACCAGATGATGGCTTTGTACTAATGAAACATTACAAAGTCCTCAATTCCAAGCTTGACACGCTCCTCCAAGCTCAAACAGGATTCGACCCCACAAAGCCAACCATTGGTGATATCTCCGATGAGATAGAGTCAATGGAATTCACTCTATCCAAAGGAATAAAGGAGTCTGTCAATAGTCTTGAGAAGAAGCTCTTGGATGAACAAAACAAGATCCAATCTTCCTTCGAAAAGAAGCTGGAATCAGCTGTTACCTCCATCAACAAGAAGGTTGATGCTTTCATAGAGAAAACCGATAAAGCTAACTCCGAAGTCATGAAAACCTTGCAAGGACTTCGGAGTGAAATCCAGCAAAGTACCAAGCTTGAAAAACTGCTTGATGAGGCCAGAGCAAAAATTGACGAGCTCACTGCCGCCCAAACCTCTTCGGATGTCAACAGATTTACGGAGGAATTACAACGAACAAATGCAGCTCTCACACAAGATTTGATTACAAAACTGAGAGTTGCACTTCAGCCTCTGATAAATTTCTCTGACAGATTGTCTAGGCCACAGGGCGTGCCTAGACAGATCCCTGCAGCCACTGCAGGTCCAACAACCTCAACTATCACAACCACTGGCATGATTGCTAGTGGATCAGCTGGTGCTGGATGTTCAACAGACCATTCACTAGAAAACATCATTGCTCCACACATGGAAGAGATATACAAGGCCAGAAGAGCAGACTACAAATTGATGATCAAAATAAATGAATTTGCTCGAAATGATGGTGAATGGACTGTTGAAGCTATCAAGGTGTTTCGATTTCAAAATCCAAATGTTCTTAATAGACTCCCTCTTCAGAGTTTTGCATTTGTTGACTCCGAAGACATCCAGCTCGATATTCCATTCAATCCGAAGACTTTTGCTTTCCTTCAATTTGTTACTTCGGTGCCAGAGGATCAGAAAGCAAGTTTTTGGACGAATAAAATAAACTTCCATGCCAAATACATTCAAAGGCAAAACTATGTATGGAGCCTAAACAAGATCAAGAAAATCATTTCAATAAAAGAAGCTGAAAATTATTTGGGCTTCAAAAATTATGATTTTCTTGTGCTTAGGGGGGTAAACGAAGTTGAATCCAGGTTTTCAATAGCAGACTTTCCCATCATGAATCCTATGGACTTCATCCAGATTCTTGATCTTCTGCGAACCGGCGGTCCTGCTCATGCTGAAATGTCTACCTTTGCTATCAAAAATAACCTTTTGGGCTTCCTCAACAATTATCTTCACCGTTTTGCAAAGCATGACCTGGAGCTATGTTCCTACTACAAACATCCCTTGAATACTCCACCTGTTGTAGTTCGGAATATTGCTAGATTCAAAAATGGAGAGATCTTAGACGAACCTTATGGCGTAGTTTTCAAAGGACTTCGAAATGAAACCGAAGTCACAATCAAGTTCTTTGATATTGACTACATAGGCCTCCATCCCTCCTCCTTCATTTCAGGAATGATTTCTCACGTGAACGCCTGCCATGCAAATTCAACCGAGAAGAAGAAGAAGTTCATTGACCATATGAACTGGTATCTTGCCGTGAGAAAGACTCTGAAGCGAGCTTACAAAAGAAACTTTCAAGTATAGACTTCGGATACACTTCACACAAAGGGGGAGATTGTTGAGAAATTTTATGATGAAGTGTTAACATATCCGAAGTCAAACTCATGAAGAAAACCCCGAAGTGAACCCCGAAGTGAATAAACAGGGAAGACACCGAAGTCTAAAGACTCCGAACTGCAATGCATAGAGGATCCGAAGACTTGACAGTCTGTCATTTTGTCTTTTGTGTACACGCGTATAGTACAATACGTGTTGCATGAATCTTATATCCTATTGGCTAGTACACTGATAGGATATTCTCTGTAATAGGTGTACTATTGGTATCTCTGATTCAGTATAAATATCAGTGATACCATACCGTGTCGAGTCTGGGAGATTACGAGATTAACTTACGAGAATCGTATATCTTCAACATAGAAAACCCAATTGTAAAACCATGTTCAAATCAAATCATTCGGCACATGTTATTCATATCTCATTGTTCAATTAATTTGTTGCATTAACGTTGTGTGATTAATTGTGTTATTGATTCATTGATTCAATATCTATATCTGCTCATCTATTTTCTTATTTCAACACCCAACAGTCCTGCTCTGATACCACGTGTTGGGTGTGAAATTCAATCAAGGATTGGAAATTAACAAGTATTCCAAAGAATAGATTCTAGCTAAGTAATCAAAACAAGCAATTATAATGATGAACAATCAAAAACATAGAGTATGAATAACAAGTGCCGAATGCTTTGATTTATCGATTAGGGTTTTACAGTAGTGGTGAATCAATCGTTCACTCGACACAGATGGTATCATTGATATTTATACGTGATCAGTGATACCAATAGTGCAGTACAAATACACAGAATATCCTAACAGTGTACTATCCAATGAGCACGTAGTATTGTGCAACGTGTAGCCTGCTACACACGCATGCTTGTCAAAAAGGTTGTTACAATGAAAGCCTTCGGATCCTCTGGAGAAAGCCTTCGGAGTCTTCAGGCTTCGGGGTCTTGGCTTCATAGTCTTCAAGGTCTTCGGATGGTTCAGCACTTCATCACAAATATTCTCAACAGTCACCACGCATATTTGCATGGTTATTCACATATTGTTTATGATCCTCGGCATCCTAGTCACAAATGGAAGAGCATAATCCGAGGTTAAACATGCCATTGAATAGTTTCAATGAATCTCAAAAGATCTAGGAATTTCACTTAATTTGATTATCATCTGTGGTGAAATTGGTAAAGCGTCATTTACCTACCTTTATAAAATTTGCAATTAGATTACGGCATCCCTCTTCTAAGTTGTGAATTATATAGTTGGGTCCTAGCCTTAATATTTAATTTTTTGGGTTAATATATTAAGGATTATATATCTGATTAAAACTACCTTTCTTTTATAGATGTCTTCTTCTACTGATGCTTCTGCTCCCCAATCTGCATCCCACAATAACAATTTCACTTCGATCCTTTCGCTCTGCTCGAAGGAGACATTTGATGGAACCAACTACAACGACTAGATGCGAAACATTAAGATGGCTCATAGATTCGAGCACAGAGAGTATGTTCTCGAAAAAGAACTCGTTGAAATCGATCAAGAAATAGCTACCCTCGAGGAATATTCCTCATATAAGAAACACTAAGACGATGCAACCAAAGTGGCTTGCATCATGGTCGCTACTATGGTCCCGAAATGCAAAGATTTTATGAGGACTATTGGCCATACGAGATGGACAAGGACCTTACAGAAAAGTTCCGTAAGTGAGCTCATCAACAAAAATATGAAGTAGTCAAAGCCCTCGTGGCATGCAAGACGAAAGAGAGAGAGTCTTTATGCACCCACGTCTAAAGAATGCAAAGATACATGGAACGCCTCGTGAAGCTCAATATGCATTTTGACGAGGAGTTGGTCGTTGATATGGTTCTAAACTCATTACCTAGTTGTTACGATAAATTTATATTAGCTTATCATCTGAACAACAATGAGGCAGCTTTGGCTGAATTGCATAACATGTTGCAGACTGCTGAGGCCGAAATGAAGGGTAAATGTATATCCTCCACTTCCGCCAGTGCTCCCATTCTCGCCATTGGACAGGGAAAGGGGAACAAGAGGAAAGGTCCTCCTAAGTAGAACTGGAAGGGCAAGGCCCTCATCGGGTCATATAGCAATGGCCCAAAGGCCAGGCCCAATTCTGACACTCCTCACTTCCAAAATACAAAGAGGCCGATTGCTTCTATTGCAATGAGAAATGGCATTGGAAACGAAGCTGCCCAAAATATCTGCAAGACATCAAGGATGGCAAGGTGAAGCCATCATCTGCAGGTATATACACTATCTCTAATAACTCATCATCTTCTTGCTCTTGGTTCCTTGATACAGGATATGGTTTTCACATTTGTTCTGATCTGCAGGGCGTAAAAGAAAGTGAGGAGGTGGAGCAAAAAAGGATGAACCTAATCATGGGAAATAGGCGATCGTCTCCTGTTACCAAGATTGGAGTTTATAGTCTAGTGCTTAGTAGTGATGTTAGATTAGATTTATTAAATTGTTGCTATTCGACAGAAATGGCACGTAATATTATTTGATTTCATGCATAGTTCAGACAATGTTATAGATATTCATTTGATAATTTGAATGGATATATTTTTGCTTATAAAAATGGTGTTTTTATGTTTGAAGCTTTTTATTGTAATGGTGTGTATGAAATTGTGACATGTGTAGACAACTTAGGAAATAGTGTATTTTAAATTGATTCGTCTAATGGTATAGAAAAGGCATGTTTGTGGCATTGTCGTCTTGGACACATCAACAAGAAACATATTGCACAACTCCAAAAGGATGGAGTGTTGGAATCATTCGACCTTAGGTCGGATGATGTATGTGAATCTTGTCTTTTGGGGAAGATGACAAAATCACCTTTCACGGGATCTTGTGAAAGAGGTGAAAGTTTGTTGGATCTCAGACACACGGATGTGTGTGGATCCTTCAGATCATCCACATGGGATGCTAATCGATTCTATGTGACTTTACAGATGATTACAGCAAATATGGGTATATCTACCTAATCAAGCATAAGTCAAAAACCATTGAAAAGTTGAAATAGTTCAAACATGAAGTCGAGAATCAATTAGGCAGGAAGATACAAATGCTTAGATCCGACAAAGGCGATGAGTATCTTAGTATCGAGTTCGTTGACTATCATAAGGAATGTGGAATAGTTTCACAGTTGGCTCCTCCCAGAACACCACAACGGAATGGTGTGGCTGAGAGGCGTAACCAAACCTTCTTGGACATGGTTCGTTCCATGATGAGTCGAGCTTCTCTTCGTATTCACTTCTAGGGGTATGCCTTAGAGACAGCCACCCACATCCTCAATCTTGTCCCTACTAAGAAGGTTGCCAAAACACCTCATGAAATGTCGACAGGGAAAGTTCCCTCGTTGGCATATATCAAAGTCTGGGGTTGTGAAGCTTTCGTAAGACAAGAGACTCCTGACAAGCTAGCAGCTAGAAGTGAGAAGTGTATTTTTATTGGTTACCCAATGCAGTCCTTTGGATATTTATTCTAGAGACCGAGCGAGGATGTGGTCTTTGTAGCACGAAGAGGAGTCTTTCGAGAAAGAGAGAGAGAGCTCATATTCAAAAAGGATAGTGGGAGCACCATAGACCTTGAATAAATTCAGGAGTCAACCAATGAAGGAACCTTAGAAGATACTAGCACTCAACCAAAGGAAGAAGTTCCTATTGAACCGGTAAACACCTCATTACCTCTTAGACGTTCCAGTAGAGTTAGCATGCCACCTGAGTTTTATGGTTTCCATATTACTACAGATGGTGACACGTTTGTAAGTGATAGAACACTGGTAAATTTGGATGAGCCAACTAGCTACAAGGAAGCAATGGCAGGCCCTAAGGCTGCTAAATAGAAAGAGACAATGGATAGCGAGATCAAGTGCATGTATGACAATCAAGTTTGGAACTTGGTTGATAATGTACCAGGTCGAAAGACAGTTAGGTGCAAATGGATCTTCAAGAAGAAGAATGACATGGATGGAAAGGTACACACCTTTACGGCTAGACTGGTTGTGTAAGACCCGTTCCGCCGAGGCACGGCCAGGACAGATCCGCGTCGCGGCTCGGGAGAAATCTAGATTCGCGAATGATTTTGTACGCGCGGCGCGGCTTTAAAAGATCCGCGGCGCGGTGCGCCGCTAAGGTGAAAAACCCTAATTCGGATTTAAACGCGTATATAAAGGGACCCAGCCCTAGGGTTCGTGTTTTTGGGAGTTTTCTCGAGCAGAGGCGTCAGGTTTTAGCAGAGACTCTTTGGTTTCAAGGCTTTGGAGGTTTGAAGGAAGAGATCCAACGCGGGAGAAGGTTTAGGACTAATCGTGGGCATCACTCCGTCCTTCAGAAGTAAGGTAAGAAGATTTACTCTTCTGACTTTCCTTTTTATCCCGTCTTATGGTGTTACCAGTCGGTTTGTAGCTTTAGACGATTTGTAGCCCTTAGGGTTTGAACCAAGGACATGCATGGACTTGCATGTCCATAAGGAAGTGACCTTAGGGTAGTTTCTGATCCCAGGAAGGGTGTAGAAAGGAACCCTAGCCGATTTATGTACTGTTAATCGCTGAAAAACATTTTGGAATGTTACGAGCCGCGACGCGGACTTGCTAAGTCAGCGGCGCGGACTCGGCTGAAACCCCGTAATTGTGCAATGGTAGCCGCGGCGCGTAGGGCGAGGAGCCACGCCGCGGCGAGCGACTGATTGACCCGGAATTTAGTGTTGACCACGGTTTGATGACAAATAGTAAGTCTAACCTTTAGACAGGTCTATAAGAGCCTAGTCAGTAATTGAAATGTTGTATGTGTGTGGGATTTAGGTGTGTGGACGAGCTAAGTGGGGATATTAGAGAATATCTGTGCGGTTTCGAATCAGGTGAGTATCCTCACCTTACTATATGATGTTGCATGTTAGGCATCTTGTGTGTTATTTATAGTTATATGATTTGCTCTATATCCGTGGTTATTTGTTGTTGGGCTCAGTACTGATGCGTGTCCCCTCGTAGCTGTTGTATGACGAGTTGGACTATTGCCTTGTCCCATAGCTGTTGTATGATGGGCTGGCCATAACCGGGAACCCATAGCTGTTGTATGATGGGTAGAACCTTCCCGTGTCCATAGCTGTTGTATGATGGACGCCCGTAGCTGTTGTATGGCGGGTAGGGTCGGGTCGTTCTCGAGGACGGGTTGTTTAATGTGTGGGCATGTATGGTAATTTGTGGACTCGCTAAGCTTTAAGCTTACCGGTTGTTTTATAACATTTCAGGTATTCCAAAGGATAAAGGGAAGGGCAAGGTTTGACGGCAGCGCATCGCATTCCAAGGATTGATGTCAATGCACTATATTTAATATTTTCAAATGTTTCCGCTGTTAAATTTAAGTATTTTGTTAAATAGTTTTATGTTTTGGAATAAATGTTTTATGGGAACCTTGGTAATAAATGATTTTTAAAATTTTTGAAATTGGGGTGTTACAAATTGGTATCAGAGCCTTGGTTTGAGGGATTTGGATGAACTGTATTGGGAATCCAAACTCAAACTTAGTACTGAGCGATTTTGTTAAGAAAATGTTTTTGGAAGGTTTAGTTAAAGTAAAAGAAGATGCGATGCGAACCGTCAGCCGAGCTCAAGTAAGTTTTGTGATTCCCAGTTACCCATGCCAAGTTTGTGTTAGGTGATAAAATTTATTGTGCTAGAATGTAAAGTTGTCTGGATAATATACTCTGTAGACTATTATGTGCCATATGTACTACTTTGGAATTATTTGCTACTGTCGTTAGGATTGCTTAGTGACTGCTGGTAGGCTATATACAATTAGGGTAAGATAGCCTGAGAATTTTTGGTCTGGCCTTACTGGCTGTTCCTTGTTTGGTTGTGACTCTAGGGTAGGATCAGTTATTCAAACGTCTATCTTATTCCCGATTGTATACGGCTGTGCGTCCGTGAGGCGACTCGACGACGTTAGCAATAGTTCTCTTAGGCACGTGTGAGATGGAAAGTTAGATCAAAAGACTAGAAACCACGGTGCATGACCACATGAGTCATAGGAAATGGTTTAGTGAGTGAGACATTTTAGGAGGATGATTGACGAACTTGGAACAAGGGCGAATAGGTGTGGAAGGTAGTACCAGGCCAGTATTACCGAAAGCACAGGATTCACGCTTGAGTCAAGAGTAGTCAACCAAAGTCCTAGAAAGTCAAGTAGTTGGGTAGATAGGAGTGACCCGAGTATTGATATTGAAACTGTTGCGCATTTCAGAATGGCAGTCACTCGAAGTAACGGTGGACCAGATGCGGGTGCCTCGAGTGGGGGAGGGCCGACTGATGAAAATCTCCGCAACCTGATAGCGGAGGAGGTTTCGCGAGAAGTGTTGGCTGCGATACCTCAGTTCTTTGGTACGATTAAGGCTGAGCTATGGGCAATGATCGAGGAGCGACTGTCTACTCAGGGCACATCTCGTGCTAGGGATGCAAGTTATAAGGACTTTTCGGCTTGTTCCCCTCCGATGTTCGATGGGGGCAGGGATCCGATTGTTAGCATGCGGTGGATTTCCACGGTGGAGGGTGCTTTCCGCACATGTTCCTGTCCTGAGAACTCCAAGGTAACGTTTGCGGCGAATCTTTTAAGAGAGGGTGCGAAGGATTGGTGGGAGATACGAACGAAAGTTCTCACTCCTGCTCAGTTGGATGCCATTACATGGCCGCAGTTTAAGGAACAGTTCAAATTGGAGTATGTTCCACAGGTGGAAATGGAACGCTTGGCGCAGGAATACCTCAATCTGACCCAGACTACTGAGACGGTGACGGAGATCACCAAAAAGTTTAATGAGCGAGCACTCTTATGTCCAGAGTTTGCAGCAACCGAGCGCATGAGGATGACACGATACTTGGCGATGCTTCGCACTGACATTCGGGAATTTGTGTCTGCTGCTAGACACCAGACTCTTACTGATATGATCGTGGCCGCTCGGGCCCGAGAGTTGGAATTGGAAACCCAACAAAAGCATAAGCGTCCAGCGCCTACTCAGACTCAGCAGGTGTCGAAGAAGTTTCGAGGGGCAGATCAGGGAAAGCAAGGGCAAAGGAGCCAGGGTAAGTGTGGTAAATATGGAAGAAATCATGAGGGGCGTTGCTGGGTATTAATATGCCATAAATGTGGGAAGGAAGGCCACTATGCTAAAGATTGTCGACAAGAGGTCAAGATTTGTTTTAATTGTAATCAGGTAGGCCACTTCAAGGCCCAGTGTCCCCGTCTGACTCAGGGAGTGGTTCAGAATCCAGCACCCACTACACTCCGGATTACCGATGGTAGGCAGGGGAAAAGGGAAGCCCCTAAGACCAAGGGTTGAGCATTCGTCATGACCGCCGAGGAGGCACTAGATGCGCCCGACGTCGTCACGGGTACTCTTTCTTTACTTGCCTCGTGTTTGTGGTGTGTGTAATTAATACGTATATTATGCTTTGATTAGGAACATTCTTAGTCAACTCTACGCCTACCTTTGCACTATTTGATTCGGGTGCTAGTCATTCTTTTGTGTCTGCCGCGTTGGGAAAGAGTTTCGGTATCGCTTTAGGAACTCTTCATCGGCCGCTAGAAGTAGAAATTGCGGATGATAAAGCCGTGCAAGTGACTAGTGTTTATCGAGGATGCGAAGTAGTGATTCAAGGAATAAAGTTTTCGATCGATCTCATCCCTATACCGTTGAGTGACTCTCGAGTCATCATCGGTATGGATTGGATGGGTCAGCATGAATCATGGATCGATTGTAAGAACAAGCGAGTGTGTATTCAAACCCCAAGTGGGGGAGAGCTGGTTGTGCAGGGCGAGAGAAAGAATCAAGGTGCAGTTTTCTGTTCAGTTGCTAGAGCATGTAGACATTTTCAACATGGAGGTTCGGGATTCGTGGCTTATGTTGTAGACACTCGAGAAAAGAAGCCACAGCAGAAAGCAGGTGATATACTAGTGGTTCGGGATTTTCCTGATGTTTTTCCTGAGGACCTGCCTGGTGTACTGCCAGAGAGACAGGTGGAATTTAAGATCGACTTAACTCCCGGTGCGGCTCCAATAGCTAAAGCACCGTATCGTCTTGCGCCTCCTGAAATGCTTGAGTTGTCTATCCAACTTCGGGAATTGTTGGATAAGGGATTTATTCGACCCAGTTGCTCACCGTGGGGAGCGCCTATTTTGTTTGTTAAGAAGAAGGATGGTTCCAATAGGATGTGTATAGATTATCGCGAGCTGAACAAGCTTACGGTGAAGAATCGATATCCATTACCTTGCATCGACGACTTATTCGATCAATTGCAGGGCGCTTCGTGGTTTTCAAAAATTGATTTGCGTTCAGGATACCATCAAATGCGAGTACGGGAGGAAGACATCCCGAAGACGGCTTTTCGGACGAGGTACGGCCACTTCGAGTTTGTAGTGATGCCGTTTGGACTGACCAATGCCCCTACAGCTTTTATGGACCTAATGAATCGGGTGTGTCGACCGATGTTGGATCGGTCGGTTATAGTTTTCATTGACGACATCTTAGTCTACTCTCGGAGCAGGGAACAACATGAACAACACTTAAAGGAAGTATTAGAGACCTTAAGGAACGAGAAGCTTTATGCAAAATTACCCAAGTGTGACTTTTGGCTTCGGGAGGTCCAGCTTTTGGGTCACATTGTCAACGAGAAAGGAATTATGGTAGACCCGGCTAAGGTGGAGGCCGTGATGCGGTGGGAGGTTCCGAAGACTCCCTCTGAAATTAGAAGTTTCTTGTGTTTGGCTGGTTATTATCGTCGTTTCATCCAAGACTTCTCAAATATTGCGGTACCTTTGACTCGGCTAACTAAGAAAAACGCTGCTTTTCGGTGGGATGAGGAGCAGCAGCAGGCTTTTGAGACTTTGCGGCGGAAATTGTGTGAAGCTCCAGTTTTGACGTTGCCTGAAGGCATGGAGGACATGGTAGTTTATTGCGATGCATCTATCACGGGATTGGGGGCAGTCTTGATGCAACGAGGCAGGGTGATTGCTTACGCCTCGCGATAGTTGAAGCCCCATGAAGCTAACTACCCTACTCATGATTTGGAATTGGGAGCGGTGGTCTTCGCTCTCAAGATTTGGAGACACTATTTGTATGGAGTGAAGTGCACCATCTTCACGGACCACAAGAGATTAAAGTACCTGATGGATCAGGCAAACCTCAATATGAGACAGAGAAGATGGTTAAATGTATTGAAAGACTATGATTGTGAGATACACTACCACCCTGGAAAGGCCAATATGGTAGCGGATGCGTTAAGCCATAAGACTTCAAGTGCACCTCTTCGGGGCGTTTGTTTAAGGATGACAATTGTGACACCGCTATTTGAGCTGATAAGGAAGGCTCAGGTGGAAGCAAGCAAGAGCGAGAATCAGAAAGGTGAGAGAATTGTGGGTCAGTTGGCAGCTATGGTCAAAGATAGTAGGGATTTGTTAACTTGCCATGAGAGAATTTGGGTACCGAAGCTGGGCGGGGTTCGTCAAACCCTATTGGAGGAAGCACATAAATCCAGGTTCTCTATCCACCCTGGAGCAACTAAAATGTATAGGGATCTGCGTGAATACTATTGGTGGCCAGGCATGAAGAGGGATATAGCTTGGTTTGTCGAAAAATGCATGACCTGTCGTAGGGTCAAGGCCGAGCACCAACGGCCTCATGGTAAATTGCAGACTCTTGAGATCCCAGAATGGAAATGGGAGCATATCACAATGGATTTCATCACGAAGTTGCCAAGAACCCCTCGACATATGGACACTATTTGGGTTATCGTGGATAGGTTGACTAAAAGTGCTCATTTCCTCCCCATCCAAGAGTCTTACTCTGCAAAGGAATTGGCTAAGGTCTTCCTTGATGAGATTATCTCTCGGCACGGTATACCGGTCTCGGTGATATCCGACCGGGATGTCCGGTTTACGTCTAGCTTTTGGAAGAAGTTTCATGAGGAATTAGGCACTCGCCTTCATTTCAGCACAACATATCATCCTCAGACGGATGGGCAGAGTGAAAGGACGATTCAAACGCTAGAGGATATGCTTAGGGCATGTGTCATCGATTTTGGCGGGAGTTGGGATTCCCATCTCCCTTTAGCTGAGTTTTCTTACAATAACAGTTATCACGCGAGCATTGGCAGGGCTCCCTTTGAAATGTTGTATGGAAGAAAATGTCGGACACCTATTTGTTGGGGCGAGGTTGGCCAGCAAGTATTGGGTAGTTCAGAGGTGGTGCTCAAGACAACTGAGTTAATTCAGAAGGTTCGGGAGAGATTGTTAACCGCTCAAAGCCGACAGAAAAGTTATGCGGATAGGCGACGGTCCGATCTCGAGTTTCAAGTTGGGGATTATGTTCTTCTAAAGGTGTCACCTTGGAAGGGAGTTATTCATTTTAGGAAGCGAGGAAAGCTTGGCCCTAGGTACATTGGACCATATCGAATTTTCGCCCGTGTAGGTAAGGTAGCTTATCGGTTGGAGCTGCCCGAGCAGCTTAGTCAGATTCACGACACGTTTCACGTTTCGCAGCTTAGGAAGTGCATTGCGGAGGAAGCTACAATAGTACCTTTGGAGGATATTCAATTAGATGAACGCCTAAATTATGTGGAGCGACCAATTGCCATCATTGAAAGGAAGATAAAGACTTTACGAAATAAAACAATAGGATTGGTTAAGGTTCAGTGGCAGCATCGAAAAGGGTCCGAATGGACTTGGGAACCGGAGGAGGAAATTCGAAGGCATTATCCAGAATTATTTACCGGCGCGGATTTCGGGGACGAAATCCAGTTAAGTGGGGGAGATTTGTAAGACCCGTTCTGCCGAGGGGCGGCCAGGACAGATCCGTGGCGCGTCTCGGGAGAGATCTGGATTCGCGAATGATTTTGTACGCGCGGCGCGGCTTTAAAAGATCCGCGGCGCGGTGCGCCGCTAAGGTGAAAAACCCTAATTCGGATTTAAACGCCTATATAAAGGGACCCAGCCCTAGGGTTCGTGTTTTTGGGAGTTTTCTCGAGCAGAGGCGTCAGGTTTTAGCAGAGACTCTTTGGTTTCAAGGCTTTGGAGGTTTGAAGGAAGAGATCCAACGCGGGAGAAGGTTTAGGACTGATCGTGGGCATCACTCCGTCCTTCAGAAGTAAGGTAAGAAGATTTACTCTTCTGATTTTCCTTTTTATCCCGTCTTATGGTGTTACCAGTTGGTTTGTCGCTTTAGACGATTTGTAGCCCCTAGGGTTTGAACCAAGGACATGCATGGACTTGCATGTCCATAAGGAAGTGACCATAGGGTAGTTTCTGATCCCAGGAAGGGTGTAGAAACGAACCCTAGCCGATTTATGTACTGTTAATCACTGAAAAACATTTTGGAATGTTACGAGCCGCGACGCGGACTGGCTAAGTCAGCGGCGCGGACTCGGCTGAAACCCCGTAATTGTGCAATGGTAGCTGCGGCGCGTAGGGCGAGGAGCCACGCCGCGGCAAGCAACTGATTGACCCGGAATTTAGTTTTGTCCACGGTTTGATGACAAATAGTAAGTCTAACCTTTAGACAGGTCTATAAGAGCCTAGTCTGTAATTGAAATGTTGTATGTGTGTGGGATTTAGGTATGTGGACGAGCTAAGTGGGGATATTAGAGAATATCTGTGCGGTTTCGAATCAGGTGAGTATCCTCACCTTACTATATGATGTTGCATGTTAGGCATCTTGTGTGTTATTTACAGTTATATGATTTGCTCTATATCCGTGGTTATTTGTTGTTGGGCTCAGTACTGATGCGTGTCCCCTCGTAGCTGTTGTATGACGAGTTGGACTATTGCCTTGTCCCATAGCTGTTGTATGATGGGCTGGGCCATAACCGGGAACCCATATCTGTTGTATGATGGGTAGAACCTTCCCGTGTCCATAGCTGTTGTATGATGGACGCCCGTAGCTGTTGTATGGCGGGTAGGGTCGAGTCGTTCTTGAGGACGGGTTGTTTAATGTGTGGGCATGTATGGTAATTTGTGGACTCACTAAGCTTTAATCTTACCCGTTGTTTTATAACATTTCAGGTATTCCAAAGGATAAAGGGAAGGGCAAGGTTTGACGGCAGCGCATCGCATTCCAAGGATTGATGTCAATGCACTATATTTAATATTTTCAAATGTTTCCGCTGTTAAATTTAAGTATTTTTTTAAATAGTTTTATGTTTTGGAATAAATGTTTTATGGGAACCTTGGTAATAAATGATTTTTAAAATTTTTGAAATTGGGGTGTTACAGGTTGCGAAGGGTTTCACTCAAACCCCAGGGGTTGACTATGACGAAACCTTCTCATCAGTAGTTAAGATCAAGTCTATCTGGATAATGCTCGCCAAAGCTACATTTCATGATTATGAAATTTGGCAGATGGATGTCAAGACCGCTTTCCACAAGGGGAAGTTGGCTGAGGATGTTTACATGAATCAGCCAGAGGGTTTTATAGACGCAAAGTTTCTCAATAGAGTGTGTAAGCTTGTGAAATCAATCAACAGATTGAAATAAGCTTCTCGCAGTTGGAATCTCTGCTTTCATGAGAAAGTCAAAGAGTTTGGTTTCTCTATGAGCAAAGATGATTCCTGTGTGCATATCAAGGCTAGTGGGAGTATAGTGACTTTTTTGGTGTATATCATGGCTAGTGGGAGTATAGTGACTTTTCTGGTGCTCTATGTCGATGACATATTGCTCATGGGAAACGACATTCCAACCTTGCAAGAAGTTAGATCTTGGCTTGGAAAGTGTTTCGCCATGAAAGACGAACCTTCCTATATTCTCGGGATAAGAATATTGAAAGATAGAAAGAATAGACTAATTGGACTTAGTCAAAGTACATACTTGGATAAGGTACTAAAGAGGTTTAGTATGGAAAACTCCAAGAAAGGAGAGCTACCTATCCAGAGCAATCCCAAATTGTGTAAGACTTAAAGCCAGAGTACAGATGAGGAGATTGCTGACATGAGTCAGGTACCCTACACTTCGGCTGTGGAGTCGATCATGTATGTTATGACATGTACTCGCCTTGATGTGTCCTTTGCTTTGAGCATGGTTAGTCGTTATCAAGGAAATCCTGGCAGAGCTCATTGGACTACGGTTAAGAACATTGTCAAGTATCTACGAAGGACTAAGGACATGCTTCTCGTTCTTGATGGCAGTGATACGTAGAGAGTAAGTGGATACAGTGATGCTAGCTTCCAGACAGATAGAGACAACGTTTGGTCTCATTCGGGCTGTGTGCTTCTGTTAAACGGTGGAGCGGTTACTTGGAAGAGTTCCAAACAAGAAACGGTGGCTGATTCAACTTGTGAATCAGAGTACATAGCGGCAAGTGAAGCATCAAAGGAGGCTGCTTGGCTAAAGAATTTCATCGGTGACCTTGGTATAGTCCCGAGTATTCCGGAGCCAATGAAACTGTTCTGCGATAATGAAGGAGAGGTTGCCTTGAATAAGGAACCAAGAGATCATGGAAAGTCCAAGAACATCGACAGAAAGTACCATTATATCAGACATAGATTAGAAGAAGGTCACCTAATCGTGATGAGGTTATCATCTGAGGATAATCTTGCAGATCCTTTGACGAAGGCTCTGAGTAGGGTTAAGCACAGTCAGCATGCTAGGAGCATTGGTCTGAGAGATGATATTAGTTTTTTTAATTAGATAGTTATTTCGAAACTTGTAACAAAATAAATGTAATTGACTTTTGGTGATTAAATAATGGAGAATTATTTATGATTATTGTTTACTGTTATTTGTCAATTGTTTATTATTATGTTTCATTTTACATGTTTTACTTCCCGAATAATGTGATTTTCAAAATATCCACAGTCGCTCATACTTTTGGAAGTAAGTATTGAACCAAGACTGTCATGAATTGAATTGTAGATTGTCTAAGGATTTAGACATGGTAATAAAATTGCTACAATGTTCATGAGTACTTAGAAATGGAGATTTGAGTATTGGACAAACCCACGCTCTAAGAATTACTCCATGGATTCTATCACGAGTAATTCTGAGACGATAATATCTTATGATCTTGAAACGGAGACATATGATAATTAACCTTTGCTATAAATATGCTTCCCCTGTCACATTATTCTCTGCCCTATTCTTGTAGACAGTTCTCTGGAATATTCTCTTTTCTCTCAAGCAGAATCTATAATCCTTCTCTAAGGTTTTATAGCAAGCTTTTTTTTTAATAAGACTTTAAGATAATTAACCTTTGATTACACTTTTGGGTGTGAACCATTATAGGCACGACATTTGTGGTGCTAGCTTCTGAGAGATCAATAATACAATGAATAATTGTTATTTGCTATAATAACAATAAGGTATGTAATCCCGAAACCTTCTTTAGTAATTTTGATTATACCTAGAGTTTCCCATAGATGTTCTTATTTATATGTTCAATAGAGAAAACATAGATCCTTTAGGTTGCATGTGAACTTAAGAATTTAAGTTTGTTTGTTTGCCTATTTCCCAACAACCATGTCATTAAATTTTTTACAAAATACCCACCTTGTCCCAACAATTTTTTATTTGTTGGAGGAGGCACAAGATCCCAAAATTTATTACGCTTGAACTCCTCTAGTTATTCTTACATGGTCTTTATCCAATTGCCATCAACAATTGACTTGGGCTCAGTCTTGCTGATATATGTTGCATAGTGACATTCGTCTTAGATGGACTTATTAGAACGAGTCTGGACACCTAAGGAGGGGTTACTGATTACTTGATTCGGAGGATGACTTTTAGTCCACTTGTTGACCTGGGAACCTGACTGTCAGCAGTTTCTGGAGGAATAACATCTTCAATGAACTCATGAGAGAAAGTGAAAATTGGAGGATCAGATGAGATTTCTTCATCCGGAGAAAAAGTGAAAATTGGAGTTCTAGAGATCTGGTTGTAACATGTTGATGGTCCCCCTCAATTGAAGAGCGATTTCCAGTCCCTATTTGAGGGATTCATCTACATGAGTTGGGAGCGGATGCTCCCTTTGGATTTGACCGATACCAACATCAAATTAGTTTGATGTACCTCTTGCGGTTCCATGATGCTTGCAATGCTATATAACTCAGTTTTATTAACAAAATTATCATAGTATAAATAAGATATCGATGACTCAACAATCATATGCTTTGAAGAAATATATTTTCCATATATAGCAAGAAATAAAAAAATATAATTGGATTGTATAAAATGTTAGTCCCAAACAACTCAAGATCTTCTTAGTATCAAGCAATCACTCATGAGTGCAGAATCCAAACGAGTGAAATAACGAAACACAAACCAAAACAAGAACGGATTACTATAATCTTCAATGCACTCTATTAATGATAATAGACGGGTACATAAGATCTCTTTGTGATCAAGGAACAATTTGTTTCTCTCACTAAAGCTCCCACTCAAATGACTAATAACTTACTATTTATACTAGTCAATACAACTAAGCCCAACCGAAATCCCATCAAGCCCACCGAAAAACCTTTGGTTTCTCGGTCATTATAACCGAACAACCAAGGTTTTTCGGTCCCTAACCGAAAACCACAAGCAGTCACTAAAATATGATTTAATTGATTTAATGCCAAGCATAAACCAACAATTTAGGTCCTAACAATCTCCCCCTTGGTTTAATGCTTGCATTAAACTTCAGGCTTCTCTTGGTCTTCACATTCAGTTAAACACTACAGCAACATTCTAACAATCTTCCCTGTACGAATGACGGATACAGATGTTAATAACTTTCAGCACATTGCAGAGACAACTTCATCTTCGGATTGGACAGTATTCAGATTTACCTTTGACGCTCATTGGGTGCAGGCTATAGGTCTTGAATCAGCACCTCCAGCTTTTGATTTGACTTTAACACATGCATGGAGTGTGATTCTTCACATCTCCTCTTGATCACATAAAGGTACGAATGTAGCAACGAAAACTGTTTGAGGAAGAATTCAACGCAGCTTGTCGCATGGAATTACGTTTCACCTTTCTCTGGGGTTGAAATGATTTTGTTGAAAACTTGAAACTTCACTTCTGGCTCCATCACTTGAAACACTTCACTGGATTGTCTTTGACTATAACTAGTACGCAATGATGACCACAAATCCTGTGGGTCATAGAGTCATAAACTCTCACCACAGTTGTTCAAGGATTCATCCTTGGCTCAGAATGAGACTTCTCGTAGTATCTGTGTGAACCCGGGGGAACGCACTGCGATTGTTTGAGTATCGGAGAACTACTCGTGGCCATTTTGATTTAGGCCCCTACATATCCTTGATCAAAGATAGGGGTGAGCAAAACCGAACCCTAAAACCGAAAAACCGAAAAAAACCGACAAAACCGACACCGAAAAACCGAAACCGAACATGAAACCGATGGTTTGGTTTTCATTTTTTCAAAAACCGAAATTTTCGGTTTTGGTTCGGTTTGTAGAAAGCAAAAACCGAGAGAAACCGAACCGAACCGATTTATATGCAATGCATTAAAAATATAAGTTATGCATCTAGATATAAATGAAGTCTGTGCATAATTAGCACAAGGAGCGTGTTGGTCCACCGGTTAAGGCGTTGTATATCTAAAGAAAAGGTCTCAGGTTCGACTCCTATATGCGGCAGTTTTTAGGGATGTACTAGTTTTATTTTGCTGGACTGTGGGAAGCGTCCCACATCGGTGGTGGGATATAAAGTTCGACTTTCTCATGCTCTATATAAGAAAGTTCAAGGATGTAGATGTAAGTTGGGTTAATAGCTTGGGTTTGAAACCGACGGACCTAAAGCCGACCCGAGGAAAAACCGAAAACCGAGACCCCGAACCAATCGGTTTGGGTTTGGGGTCGGTTTCAAATATTTAAGAACCGAGTATATTCGGTTTGGGTTCGGTTTTAGGGTCAAAACCGACCCAAACCGACCCATGCACACCCCTAATCAAAGATCTCAATGCAGTTCACAAGTTGACAAGTTAACTTGGCACTTGGTGAGACGTTCAATGGTATCCAAACTCTGCGGAGTGTACCATCCTAGTCCCAATTTTGAATCAGGTAAGGTTGTTGGGGTCTCACAGCTATTGTGGTAAACAAGAACGATGACTGACCCAGAGTTGCAATGTTTCATCAATATGAGGTAATATCACATTGAATCACGAACATTTGTTTAGAAGAAGTTTAGGTCAAGAGTGGTATGAGCGTGTAATATGTCATGGTTATCAGACATACCCATCGGCTAGACTTTCGAATTGTCATCAGTGTATGGTTTATTACACTGAATCATCCAACTCTTGAATTAGAAGCTTTGTATCTAAGAAAGGTTGTTGATGCCTCACATCTACTACTGGTCTTGTAGCAGAGATCATTAGCATATAATGTCGAAACATCATCATTACTTGGTTTAAAGTAATGAGTCATCTATTTCTTGCATCATAAATTGTAAAGATGGTTAAGAATGGATTGGTGCATGTGATAGACTACGCTTTGCAATCTAACCATCGGCATAGACTTTTTAACTCTCGACTTTGAGTAGTTTCTCTCAAAGTGTCTAGAAGTTGGTGTTACACAAGAAAAACCTTAGATTGGCTAAGAAGCAGTTGCCAGTGCTTCACACTCATTGAGGTGTCTCAATGAGGATCACAAACACTTAAAAGTTACCTCAGCAGTGAGTGGTATTAACTCGGTGCGTCTTCGGTAGGTAAGGAATGTCTTAGTGAGTCACGGTAATAGTGAGTCACATCTTGACATGAAGATTTGATCTGTATTCTTGATTGGTATTTATAAGGAACATTGACGATCGTGCAAATATGAAAAAGGTCAATATTTTTGTATTTTTTAAAGTTTTGTAATTTTAACAAAAGACGTCTTTTGTTAAAATTACAAAACTTTAAAAAATACAAAAATATTGTCCTTTTTCATATTTGCACGATCGTTAATGTTCCTTATAAATACCAATCAAGAATACAGATCAAATCTTCATGTCAAGATGTGACTCACTATTACCATGACTCACTAAGGCATTCCTTACCTACCGACGACACATCTTTTTGGAATTTTTAAGTTTTCTGAAAAGTAAAGACGTAAAAAGACATATTTTTGTATTTTCGAATTTTGTTTTTTTAATTCTCCCCCTAAATTTGTCCATAGAGGAGAATGAACAAAAATGCACAAATTTAGAAAACAAAAGTAAAATATACAATAATTGAACTATTAGTCATCAAAACGAATCAAATCAGTTTAGGACGAAGTTACCTTTTCAGTTTTCAACACGTCGTTAGTTACGAACCCCACGTGATCATTCCTTACTCCCCTTCCCGCAACGGACACAGACTCTCCAGTAATGATTTGAATGTTGTGCAACTGAGAGTTGTCTCCAAGCATGTGACTGGAACAGCTACTATCAACTGACCAAGATCTGATGATATTCCTCTATAACTTCTCCTGCATAGGATGCGGCATTAGTTGATTTTGGGAACCTAGTCCATCTTGAAATTGGGTCGACCATCACTATCCACACTCTGTACTCTTTCCCACGACATATCATGTTGATTAAATAAAGAACAAGAGGAATTAGCAGGACAATTTGATGATTTGGAATATTGGCCATTAGGTACCCATCGGTAGTTTGGCTTTTCTCGCTTGTTGTTTAACCGGATGGGTGTATCAACAGTTGATTTTGAAGGAGCACTCCCCCTTGACTTGTGCTTATGTTGCCAGTGTGGACTCGAGGAAGATCCTTGAGATGAGCTCGACTTTACCGATTTCGATTTGACATAGTTATCTTTCGAATTGGTCTCTTTGTCCTTGGGGGCCTGCTTCTTGGCCTTGGCTTCATTCCAGTCGCCATCTCTTGATCGTGATTTTGAGGACTTTCTTTTGGAAGAACTCCCTCTTGGCACATTCTGCCAGTGTTGTGCATAGAAGGGAACGTATGGACGATATGGAGAGTTCCTGACGATGTGACCTGCAATCCCACAATTGAAACACGTTTGTCTTTTCAAGTACATGAGATTGTGGCTTGGTCCTTGTCCTTTTGAGTTTTTCAAGGAGTTTCCACAAGTACAAGCACAACTACATTTACTGGGACTCGGTCTTTGTCCACAGGGAGTGTCACCCTTCTTCACAAACTTTTGTGGCTTGAATTTTCCAACATTTGTAATTTTTGAATTTAAACCATCACTACAAGGTTTAGAAGGTGCACAGGTCTCAGCAGATTTCTTCTCCTTGATTTCATCCTCCTTGTTCACTGTATCTGCAGATGAGGTAGAGGGATCAGTCGAGTTCATTTCAGTACTCTCAGCGGTGCCAAATGTATTCGTTTGAATATAATTTAACCAATAACATTCTTCTGATTCTTCAGTGTCTGAGGATGGAGTAAAGTTGTTATTGTATGGAGGGGGAACTACACTGTATCCATGACCTTCACCATGTATGTTTGCCCAAACAGTTTTTTTTTCAAGTATAGATTCAACTACTTCACTAGATACATAAACTTTCTTAAAAGTTGATTCTTCCATTTGAAACTTTGATTTTAATGTATTTAGTTCAGCAGTTAAAATAGCAATATGTTCATTGGCAAACCTAAGGTAACATCTTGTTGTGCTAAGTTCGTCTTGTATTTTGTGATAGTTTGAGGTTTTAGCATCTAATTTTTCTTATAAAGGTCTCAGTTTCTTCTTGTGTTTATGAACAAGATTTTCAAGTTCGAAGACTTCTCGGACAAGATTTTCTTCAGAATTTTCTTTTGTCGTGGTGGTCATTTTAAGGATTTAAGATGACAAATAAGTCTTCAAAAGCCGAAAGGTTGATCGAAAAACCTCAAAGTCTTTTCGAAATTTTTTACCCCTAATTTTAATGAAAAGCACTGTTTACCGAACACCTTGGCCGAAAAACCTCAACCGATCAATACTACCGAGCAACCTGGCCGAACAATAGCTTGACCGAAGAACAAGGCGAAAAATCATGACCGAACAACAAGGTCCAACCAAAATACTGAAACCCTAAGAGGTACCGAACAACTCGAATTGGGCCAACCGATAAACCTTGTTCTGGACCGAACAGCCGTCAGCTTTGACCGAAAAACCTCTAAAACCCTAGCCAAAAAGTGCCGCCGCCGAACAACCTCAGGAGCTGACCGAACAACTCCAGATCTGACCAAAAATCTCAGATCTGATCAGAAAAACGCCGTTTTCACCAAAAATTTTGAACTTTTTGGATCAAAAACTCGATTTTTGCCTAGAAAAACCGAAGAAGTCGAAGAACACCAAGATCCAAAACGTCCAAAATAGCAAAATCCGTCCAAAAAACGCCAAAAACACCAAGATCCAAGCAAATGTTTCAAAAAAATTGATACCAAAACACCAAAAAATTGGATTTTAAGGCTCAGATACCACTTGTTAGTCCCAAAGAACTCAAGATCTTCTTGGTATCATTCAATCACTTGTGAGTGCGGAATCCAAACGAGTGAAATAACGAAACACAAAGAAAAACAAGAACGGATTACTACAATCTTCAATGCACTCTATTAATGATAATAGAGGGGTACATAACATCTTTTTGTGATCAAGGAACAATTTGTTTCTCTCAGTACAGCTCCTACTCAATCACAATGGCTAACCTAACAAATGACTAATAACTCACCATTTATACTAGGCAATACAAAGCCCACACAACCAACTAAGCCCAACCGAAATCCCATCAAGCCCACCGAGAAACCTTTGGTTTCTCGGTCATTATAACCGAACAACCAAGGTTTTTCGGTCCCTAACCGAAAACCACAAGCAGCCACTAAAATATGATTTAATTGATTTAATGCCAAGCATAAACCAACAATTTATGTCCTAACATAAAATAAAATTATAAACCAATTACAGAATAAAAAATAATTAAATAAAATTTCTCTCGAAACTGATTGATTTCATCAATATTAGTATTGATTAATAATCTACCAACAACGTAGAAGTTTGAAAAATAAGGAATATCTGAAACAACATACAAACATTATTAAAAATTCATTTAATAAAAAAAATTTAGACAATTATTAGTATTAATCAATTTAAAATAAAAAAGTATTATGAAATTAAAACCAGTAACAAGCTTTTCGTATTTGAGTAATGCAATCACAAGAATTGGTATGAAATGACAGTCCAGAGCACTATGATTGCAAACAAAAAGTATGATTGGGAACAAAATTAATCATTTGTTCAACTTTTATTCCCTATGGAGCCAAATTAAAATAACGGCTCCTGGAAAAAAGACGTATTACAAAGTTGGTAATATAATATTTTTGATGAAAGTAATAGTATCATATTAAAGAAATAAAGCTCTTCATCCTGGATATTCATTGTCATCTTTTTCATTGATTTTCCATTGACTTCAAACATGGTGTCTATCGACAATAAAAAATAACTTCACCTATAACATATGTAGACATTAGAAAATGTGTGCGAACTTGTGAAAAATAATGAAACAATAAGATAACTGTATGTTTATGAACACCCCCAAATTTCATGTACACTAACACTATGCTTTGCAAAATATTTCAAGTCATATAACTTTGATTTGAACTTTTTTGATCCATCGACTTACAGAGCTCAACCATGTGTGTTACAAAGTCCTTATGGACAAAACATAGTGGAAAGAAAATATACTAGTTCTTCTAGCAAGTCAACGTCTATAACTTTATTATTGAATCTGGAATATATGACATTCAAGAAACAACTACGAAAGACATAATGTCTCGTGAGACTACATGGGTTTGGACACAAAGCATTTTCACAAACATTTGATACTCATGCTATCAACATGACTTCAAACATTTTGATAAAAATTCCTTTCATTCATCATTAGTATGATGCAATACATGTATGTATGATTTACATCACTGCAGGCCATCACGTGTCATACATGTGTGTTGGTCTATGTGATACTGTATCACTACATTTAGTGCTTGTTCTTATTGATTAGAAATCGTATCTCAGGTCGTTTAATGTAACTCGCTCAATGTAACTCGCTCAATGTAACTCACTTGAATTGGTCTATGTAACCTACTTGAGTCTCCATTTGGGACTCACTAAACCAATACAAATAGATCAAATCACTCTATATAAGTCGAATCCCATGTTGGATATTTCTTAATTTGTCCGGACCATACTCGACTCTCATGCAAATCACATTTCATGTATACATGCTTAACCACTTTTCTTTTGTCAGTATTCGACACAGAAATTCATGCTAGCAATACAACAATTTAGTCTTTAATAGTAAAGGAAAATATATAAAAGATTCACACTGCATAACACTAACATTGGGCTTGTAACATTTCTTTTTTAAGGAAGATTGTCATTTGAAAATCAATTTATAATCAAAAACAAATTATTTACTTCAATTCACATTTGTGACTTAACCCACCAAGTCATTTTCCAAAACTTCATAGAATGGAAAACATTTCAGTTCATATCACAAAGTACGATATTCTATGTCATATATCTTATTAAAAATCCACATGTAACTCACATCATGTCGAGTTGATGATTAATTACACTTCCACAATCTCCTTGTCATTCCTTTGTTCACCACTTATATTAACATATGACTTGATCTAATTAAGTCCTATTTAAAATATATAACATCTCATGAAGGCATTATTCTGATGTCCTTGTGGTTCCTAGGCTATTTAACAATGAAATCCGCATAATAGGCTAAGAAATACTTTCTGTTCATCCTTGCATTGCATCGCACTAATGGTCGCCTCGTGTCCAGTATTTTTACAACGAGTTCTATCAAGGGCATTCATAGCTTTGCATCGCGAGACATATGTCATCCTGTCACATCCGATAAAGATCATGTTTGTTTCATTTCAGACCCTTTCCAGTCCTTATGGGAACAATTTACACATGCATAATGTCCTATATCTCATCTGCATAATATCATAACACACTCCTATTGACTTATATCATTCTTTTCACAACTCATGAGTTTAATGAAAAATCCAATTCAGGTCTAATCAATATTTTAATTGTATTCATATAAATTTATGTAATCATTCAATCATTTTCTTCTTTTTCACATCATGATTTGAGTTACATATCAACATGAGATAGCTAGGATTTATGAACCCTTAATCATATTAAAGCATAAGCAACAATTTCATCTAGAGGGTTGAGAATTTACCTTTATCCTTAAATTTTCTCATCAAGAACCCGTTATTCTCCCTTGATTCAAGCATGAAAATCAACTACACAAAGTGTTCTCACCAAGACCATAAACACACACATACTTTAAAGAGAATTTTAAAAGAGTTCAAATGTTGTTTTGTGGTGATAATACCCTTGAAACCTTCCCTTGTCTTAACAAGTTATGACTAATAACTTTTTACCCCACGTCGTTACATTTGGACAACATAAAATTGCAACACATGTCCCGCTAACATGTTGATTTGTAGCACTACATATGGGGAAGCGTTTCCATCCCAAAACCATCGTGATATCTTGATATCTAACATCACATATCCTATGTACCACGAAATCCACCCCACAAGATTTTGAAGAAAGCAACGCAACCTATACTTGAAAGCGTCGCGTTTTTACTGCAGGGTCTGCATAAACATTTCCTGCAAAATATCCTTGAAGTTTCTCATCAAGAACCCCTTATTCTCCCTTGATTCAAGCATGGAAATCAACTACACAAAGTGTTCTCACCTAGAACATAAACACACATATACTTTAAAGAGACTTTTAAAAGGGTTCAAATGTTGTTTTAGGGTGATAATACCCTTAAAAACCGTCCCTTGTCGTAACAAGTTATGACTCATAACTTTTACCCCACATCTTTACATTTAGCCAACATAAAATTGCAACACATGTCCCTCATGTTAATTTGTAGCGCTACATACGGGGAAGCCTTGACATCCCAAAACCATTGTGAGATCTTGATATCTAATGTCAAGTATCATACCATGAAATCCACCCAACAAGATTTTGAAGAAAGCATCGTGGCCTATACTTGAAAGCGTCACGTTTTTGCTGCAGGGTCCGCATAAACATTTCCTGCAAAATCTTATGGACCAAACCTATAAAAACATAAATGATCAGCACCCCCGTAAAATCCTACACGATCGTGTTGCGTACAAGGCTACGGTGCGTCGCATGGAGAAGCTCGTAAAAACTTAAGTCTAGCTCACTAAAGTCTTAATCTTGTATTCATTTAGGTAAGCAAAATCTTAATGCTATCCCCTCAAAATTGTAACCTTATATGACTCCGTTCCAAGAAAATAGTAAAACTAACATCCTTACATTCTTAAATTTATATTTTTACTCATATCTTTCCACCATTTCTACTCATACTTATATCTTTCTAATTAACAACATTCAAGACGATATATACAAGCAACTTCTTGACACAAAAAAAATTGGCATTTTGACAAAATTATCAAACTTATATAAAAAGGTTAATTTGCATCTCGACCAAGATGAATTCAAATCACATGTTTTACATTCACAATTTCTTATAAAATATTTGGTCATCACAATTTAAAGTATTTAAAAACCTTTGTTTGATAACCAATTGATACACTTTAAGAAAGACTTTTAGAAAGAATAGAAGGATATCTACAAAATAAAAACAATAAACGAAACCCTTAAAATCTGAGCGTTTATAAATATTTGACTTCCAATAGAGACTCAGCTTGTATGGACTATTTCCATAATTAAATTACCTTATATTATCACCAGTGAGTGGATCCTTAATTATACAGTAACACGTTCTGCCAGCATTCACTGAAACTTTGAATCCCATTTTCTTAAAACATTAAATTGAAATTTATTTTCCTAAAAATATAAACAATAAAACATATTAAAAGGGATAATTTTTGATAATGTATAAACAGGGACAAATGATGAAGATATTGCGTATATAAAATGAAATTATTTTTTTTATGAAAATGGAATGCTTTAAATGGGAAACATCCATAGAAAAAGAAGTTAGCATGGATGTTGTTGAAAAGAAAATGAAATTTTTAATTAATTATTTTCAAAAGTATGATAATATAATTAGGAAACAACAAAGTAGGATGTTATAAGTGAAAACAACAACACAACCATACACAAAGAGTGGCAAAAATAGAGAAACTGGAATATACAAATGACTGAACTAAGAAGGTAAAGCAAAATGAGGAACATAAATTCCTCTTCATCCATTACGATCATTTAATAGGAAATATATCTAACAAGTTTTTACAATTAGGTTGTTTAGGGTGTAATCATCCTTTAGGAGATCAAGTTTGTTAATAAGAGTAATTTTGTTGAAATCCATTAATTTACAGAAAATAAAATAAATTAGTATTCATGTTTATTAGAAACATTTGATATGCGCTTTAGTAAAAACAGTTTTTTACGAATTTGAAAAAAACTTTTTAAATGATATCACATCACATAAATACAATGCAAAATTATTTTAAATAGTTAAAAACCATAGAACAAAAAACAGAACTTATTCCACTATTGAAAGTGTAATGTCGCAATAGATATGATATGAAATGTTTATTGCTAAAATAGAAAAAAGTTAACAAATTTTATAATGTAACGATGGTAACTTACCGGGTAGCTGCGGATGATTGACTTATGTAAATAAAGAATCTGTCATGATGAAATATTTAAAAGTAATTACAAAAATCATAAACACAAAAAGAAAGCAATAAAAATCAAAATATAATTACAATGATTAAACTTATGCTGATGCTAATAAGTCAATGCTGTAATACATAACTGTAGATAAATTTTAATGCTAAAATTAAAAATTTGTATAATATAATGCTGGTTACCAGGCGGCCTTAGTTGATTGAATTCACTAATCATTAATTACAGAATGAACAGAAAATTTAAGTCATAAAAAATAAGTTTACACCATTAAACTGATATAACGAATTAACGTATATGCCAATACAGAAAATTTGTAAGTAAAACATATACACAAGAAAATAATTCTGAGTACATCAATCATAAATTAAAATAAATTACCTATTTACAAAAACTTTTTATAAACATAACTACTTTGATGGAGATAACATAGTATTGCAATTAAAAATCGATGAATGAAGAAAACTTCACTTAGAAATATCTAAGACATTTTGGATCATTTTCAAATATTTTCATGTAAGGATGAGAATAAACCTCCTGATATCAAAACTCTTGTTACCCGAATTATACAGATTTAAATGCAAACAATTAAAATTCAAACATAATTATTGAATATAATGGTATCATTGAGAGGAAAATCTTTAAATGACATCAGTTGACACATGGCAGTTCAGTGCTAACAAGCTGACATGTGGCAGATTCACTAATAAGATGATATGTGACATTATAGTTACTACTTTCTTCGATATATATATATATATATATATATATATATATATATATATATATATATATATATATATATATATATATATATATATATATATATATATATATATATATATATATATGTGTGTGTGTGTGTGTATGTGTGTGTGTGTATGTGTGTGTGTGTGTGTGTGAATGTACATGCGTGCTTGTGTGTATACATGCATACGTCTTGTGATCCATTCATACAAAAAGACAATTGAAGACGTCAAGTATTTTTACATAGATACTCGAACACACCACTCTTGTGATTTAGATGTGAAGATTACATGAAATTGAGTTAGTTATCACAAGACTTTGATGCAAAGAATCATTTACAAGATAGATTAAATGAAACTAATATTACGTTTATGATTTAGTTTGTTCATATTTGGAGATAAATTCGGTTTCGCACTCCGCGTGATACAACAAGGGGGTTTTATAGACACAGTAAACAACAATTAGGAATTTATAAAACTGTTTGAAAACTAAATAAAGATTTTCAACCATAGCAGTAAACATATATTACACCTTTTATGTTACAAAATAAGCTGCGATACTAACAAATAATCAGGAAATTCTATAAGCGGAACAGTCAATAAATTATTTACAATATTATTATGTTTTACTATACATAGTAATGCACCACTAGTTTTTTAAAACGAATATGTAGGAAAACGATTTTTACATCTTTTTACAATCTCATATGCATGAACATGTAAAAAAATAATAATCAAAACTGAATAATATAAGTGTAAAACAGATACATAAAATGTATCTTAGTAAAGAAAACTAAGATTTAAAATATATAAAAACAACTTTAAATACCATTTCTGTTAAAACAAAAAATATTAAAAACATGAATAAAAATAGAGACATAAAAATGGTTGGGTTAAGGTTATTTTTGGTCATTTAACTTTCTGGTTTGTGCACATTTGATCACTTAACTTTGTTTAAGTTCTACAAGGTCACCTAACTTTTTATTTTGTTCCGAAATGGTCACTGTAACCTGTTATAGCCGGTTACAGTGACCATTCCGAGAATAAATAAAAAGTTAAGTGACCTATTATAACTTAAATAAAGTTAAGTGACCAGATGTGCACAAAACAGAAAGTTAAGTGACCAAATGAGAACATTAACCCTGAACAAATTGATTTTATGAAACGTTGGATTTTTGGGACTTGCATTAGTTGTATATGTTACTCCGATATAATAAATTTTTATAAATGAACAAATATGTTTGAGTCGTGTTAAGTTGGAACCATGGAAACCGTTTCTATGTTCATTTTACTCTCATAATTCATCTTTATAAACGAACGAAAAAAACTACTTAAATAAAGAAGAAGGACCTCGAAATTATTGGTTCATCGTTATTATAAATCATCTGCATAACATTGTTCGATATAAATTGTAAATAAGGTTTTATTGAGTTGTAACACATAACCATTTCTCTTTTTAGACAATTATAATATTTTATTAGAAGCTAAAACCAATCAATTAAAAAAATACCAGACAATTATAACATCTACTAGAAGCTAAAACCAACGAATTAAAAAATCACCAAACCAGAACCGATCAACCGATCCTTCTTCTTTATCTACGTAGGTTTTTTCGTTCGTTTATAAAGATGAATTAGGAGAGTAAAATGAACATAGAAATGGTTTCCATGGTTCCAACTTAACACAGCTCAAACACATTTGTTCATCTATAAAAATGTATTATCGGATTATCATATACAACTAATGCAAGTCCCAAAAAACCAACGTTTCAAAAAATCAATTTGTTCAGGGTTAATGTTCTCATTTGGTCACTTAACTTTATTTAAGTTATAATAGGTCACTTAACTTTTTATTTATTCTCGAAATGGTCACTGTAACCGGCTATAACAGGTTACAGTGACCATTTCGAGACAAAATAAAAAGTTAGGTGACCTTGTAGAACTTAAACAAAGTTAAGTGACCAAATGTGCACAAACCAGAAAGTTAAGTGACCAAATTTGACTTTAACCCAAAAATGGTTATATAAAAACAAATCATTTAAAACCAGGTTGTAATAAAATATAATTTTTTCTTTAAGGAAGTCTTATTTTTTTAAAGAAACAAAGTTATAAAATATTAAAATAAATTTTGGGCTAAATCCTGTAGAAAATAAATATATGTTGGGATAAAACTATAAAAAAGTTAATGGAATTAAAATTGTAAAAAAAATATTAGATTTTGGATAAAAACCGAAAAAGCAAAAAGTTTAACCTAAATCTAAACCTCAAATTCCTAAAAAATAATTAATGTTAGGTTAAAATTAATTAGAAACAATAAATAATTTTCAAAATTGGATATAAAAAAAACAAAACTAGATAGTCCATAAATGGGTGGATCCAGATCAATAAAAGAAGTCACAATGTATGGCCGATGGGTTCTCATACAAATACAAATATCTTGATCAATAAAAATTATATAGAAATGGATTCGAACCCTAGAGCTTTGGATGAAACAAATGCCAACACATCTTACATTTGGCTGGGACTTTTTGTTGTTAAAGAATCTAGAAAATAAAAACTTAATAAAATATTTAAAAGTTACTATTCATCCAACTCACATCCAAGTTGATAATTGTATGTACGGGTAATATTCATGACTAAAAGTTTTTAGGGTTACTGTTTGTTTTTTCTACCGTCTCCTTCACGACATCCTTTATTACAACCGTATAATTTTAAAACTTAAACCTATTAATACATTTCCATCAATGATTATCATATAGAAACAACATATTTATTTTCTACTTCTTTTAGAGCTCATTGACCTTTGTTTTTTCTATCGTCTCCGTCATGACATCCTTCATTACAACCATATAATTTTAAAACTTAACCCTATTAATACATTTCCATCAATGATTATCATATAGAAATAACAAATTCATTTTCTACTTCTTCTAGAGCGCATTGGCCTTAATGTTCAATATTTATTGGTACTGGACTCGTCAATTCCAAGTATTTCCTCTAAAGCCATAATCACTTTATCGTTTCTATACGTATCCCCCTCTATTGAGTTAGGTAGATAAATATATACTTTTCATACTAGATTAATAACTCGTGTACTACACGGGTTGGAAAATAATAATAAGAATAAACAAAATATAAATCTATGCATATAAAAACTAGCTTAATGTTAATATATATAATAATTAATAATAACTTCCAAATATTTCAAAATCTTATTCTTATCATTCATAAAAAATCAATCATGACAAATTGAACTAACACAAATTACTTATTTCAAACTATTAAAATACGTGAAATTTAGATTATTTGGAATAAACTTACAACAATTGAATTCTACAAAGTATTTGACTTGTAATGAGTACAAATTAATTCACTTATGAAAAATGAGACAGTAGCCCTTTATCAATTTCTTATTCACAAAAAAAAAAACATTTTTTAATTATTGTTAGAAGAAGACGTTAATATTTAATAATTTTTTGTTCATATTTTCAGAAACTTTTAAATTGTATACTACAAAACATAATAATAAATATGTTTCTTACACAAAAACGTAATTAAGATAAAAAAAACTCCCATGCTTTCAACATTTTAACACAAAATCAGCACTTGTAATACTAATTTTAAAAGTCACCATAAAAGTTGTTGCAAGTTCTCTAAATTTTGTAAGAAATTTGCTGTAGGTCTCTAATACACTCTAGATCACTAAGATATCAATCAAACAATCAAGAACAAAGAGATTAAGCTTCAATGCACTCTTGTATTCATCAAGACTAGTACATAAGCTTGGTGAATGCCAAGAACAATTATCTTCTCTCTCTCTGGCTTAGCACAATTCTCAAGGCACTCAACCATGACAAATGATGTCAATTTGGCTTAAATACTCTAGGCCTAGCATCCTAATGACCTAGCCCATTGAAACCGATCCATCAAGCCCAAACAAGGCGTGTACTACAAGGACCAAAACCAAATAAACCAAGGTTGTTCGGCCTCCAACCGAATTTACAAATAAAGCCCAACTTAATTATCTATTACAATGTTAGTCTTAATAAATAAAGATTAAACCAAACTAAAATAATTCCCAACAATCTCCCCCTTGGTTTATTGCTTCATTTATCTTCAGGCTTCACTTGAACATGGACGTCAGATGAATGCTGCAGAAAATTCTCAACAATCTCCCCCTCAAATGGACAATCTCCTCCTTAGCAGGAAAACCTTCCGCTTAGCAGGAAACATGAGTGAATGTTGATGGAGTTCAGCACACTGCAGCAACAACTTCGTCTTTGATGCAGGTCGTCTTCAGATTTGGATTGGAAGCGCGTTGGTCAATAGAGCATGTCTTCAGTCAGCACATCCAGTCTTTTGATTTGACCTTGACTATGACTGGAGTCTGACTCTTCTTCTTTTCATCTTGATCACTTGAGGTGTTAATGTAGTAACAAGTTGACTGAGGAGGAATTCAAACAACTTCTCACATGGAATTCAGCTTCACCTTCTTCGGGAACAAATTGTGTTGAAATTATTGAACGCTTCATTTTAGTGACGTTCCTCGACACGATCACTAATCAGCAAATCCTGTGGGTCACGGAGTTAGAAACTCTCACCACAGTTGTTCAAGGATTCATCCTTGGCTCAAGAATGAGACTTCTCGCAGTATCTGTGTGAACCCGGGGGAACGCACTGAGATTGTTTGAGTATCGGATAACTACTCATGGCCATTTTGATTTAGGCCCCTACATATCCTTGATCAAAGATCTCAATGCAGTTGACAAGTTGACAAGTCAACTTGGCTCTTGACGAGATGTTCAATGGTATCCAAACTCTGCGGAGTGTACCATCCTAGTGCTAGTTTTGAATCAGGTAAAGTTGTTGGGGTCTCACAACTATTGTGGTAAACAACAACGATCACTGACCCAGAGTTTCAATGTTTCATCAATGTGAGGTAATATCACATTAAATCACGAACATTTGTTTAGAAGAAGTTTAGGGTTCAAGAGCGGTATGAGTGTGTAATATGTCTTGGTTATTAGACATACCCATCGGCTAGACTATCGAATTGTCATCAGTGTATGGTTTATTACATTGAGTCATCCAACTCTTTAATTAGAAGCTTTGTTAGGTGAGAAAGGTTGTTGATGTCTCACATCTACAACTGGTGTTGTAGTAGAGATCACTAGCATAGAATTTCGAAATATCATCATCACTTGGTTTAAAGTGATGAGTCGTCTATTTCTTGCATCAGAAATGTAAAGATGGTTAATAATGGATTGGTGCGTGTGATAGACTATTGTATGCAGTCTAACCATCGGCACAGACTTTTTAACTCTCGACTTTGAGTGGTTTCTCTCAAAGTGTCTAGAAGTTGGTGTTACACAAGAAAAACCTTTAGATTGGTTAAGAAGCGGTTGTCAGTGCTTTACATTCATTGGGGTGTACCAATGAAGATCACAAACCCTTAAAAAATTACCTCAGCAGTGAGTGGTATAAACTCGGTGCGTCGTCGGTGGGTAATACTATTTTTGGATTTTTAAGTTTCGAAATTTTTGTTTGTTTTTCTTGATACCAATTGTAAGTTGTACATAATTTTGAAAGGAAAGATATGAAAATTATAAAAAAATTTGAAAATATATTTTTGTATTTTTAAATTTTCTGATTTTTGTTTTTTTTCTTCTTATATTTTTGTATTTTTAAATTTTCTGATTTTTGTTTTGTTTTTCTTCTCCCCCTAAATTTGTGCATGGGAGATATAAGTGCGGAAACAAAAATCATGAACAAATTTAACTAAAACAAAAATGAAATAAAATATTTACAGAATTAATCTAATAATCAGTTAAACATATCATTTTAAGCATCTCGACAACCACATTGAATCGAGCTTTTGCAACAGGTTTGGTGAATAAGTCTGCCACATTATTATCAGTGTGGACTTTTTCAAGATGGATCAATTTACGCTCGAACCAATCTCTGATAAAATGTATTTTGATATCAATGTGCTTAGTCTTCGAATGTTGGACAGGGTTTTTCATAATTTGGATAGCAGCTTCATTGTCATAGAAGATAGGAGTGTCAAGAAAGTTCATATCGTAATCAAGAAGTTGATGCTGCATCCAAATGCCTTGAGAATAGCAGGCTGAGGCAGCAACATATTCAGCTTCTGCTGTAGACGTTGACATGGTCTATTGTTTTCTGCAGTGCCATGAGATCAGCCGGTCTCCTAGAAACTGACATCCAGCATTGCTGGACTTTCTGTCAATTTCACACCCTCCGTAGTTGCTATCTGAAAAAGCGTAAAGATCAAATTCACGATTCTTTGGATACCAGAGACCAAATTTTGGTCTCCCTTTGAGGTATCGAAAGATCCGTTTGACAGCATCTAAATGAGAAGGTTTAGGATTAGCCTGATAGCGAGCACACTGGCAGACTGCGAAAACGAAATTCGGTCTGCTAGCAGTCAGGTACATCAGCGAAGCAATCATCGAACGATAGTAAGTTTGATCAACTGATTGGTCGTCTGAGTCTGAAGATAGCAGAGGTCGTTCAGCCATTGGAGTGTTAGCCTCTTTTTATCCTTGAAACCAAACTTTGCAAGAATATCCTCCACATACTTCGCTTGATGAAGCAGAATACCCGTTGAACTCTGTTTCACTTGCAACCCGAGAAACATTGTCATCTCTCCCAACGAGCTCATTTCGAATATTTTCTTCATCACCATCTCAAACTCCTTGCATAAAACATCGCTTGTTGAGCCGAAGATGATGTCATCCATATGGATCTGGACAACGATTTGATCATCATCTTGGCGTTTGATGAACAAAGTCTGATCGATACTTCCACGAGTGTAACTGTGCTGAAGAAAATGTTCCATCAAGGTAGCATACCAAGCACGAGGAGCTTGATGCAGACCATAAAGGAGTTTACCAATCTTGTAGACATGATTTGGAAACTTTGAGTTGACAAAACCAGGAGGTTGATCAACATAGATTTCTTCTTTCAGCTCTCCGTACAAGAAAGCTGTCTTGACATCCATTTGGTAGACGGTAAAGTTCATGAAAGAAGCGTAGGCAAGGAAGATACGAATCGCTTCAAGTCGCGCCACAAGAGCATATACTTCTGTGTAATCAAGTCCCTCAATCTGCCTAAAGCCACAAACCACCAGGCATGCCTTGTTTCACACGATCACTCCCGGATCATCTTGCTTGTTGCGAAACACCCATCTTGTATCTAAGGCCTTCTTTCCTTCGGGTAGTTCCACCAGTTGCCAGACATTCAACTTCTCAAACTAGTTCAACTCCTCATGCATTGCATCCACCCAATTAGGTTCATTGAGTGCCATCTCTACCTTCTTCGGTTCGATCTGAGAAATAAAGCATGAATAGAGACACTCGTTGACTTGACCACTTTGGCTTCTGGTTATGACACCATCATCCAGAGGGCCAATAACATTGTCGATTGGATGGTCCTGTTAAGTTCTTGAAGGGACTTCATATTGGAGCGTGGCAGTAGACCGGAAGATTATTTATATTCTCAACCCTTTCTGCGTCCGAAGTACCTCTATCAAAGTCTCTGAAGTCGTGAGAGGTACTTGCAATGTACTCATTAGGAATCCTTTCTGGAAAGAGAGAATCCATGAGAGTAGAATCAAACACGTCAGCAGGTTCAGGTTGAATAACATCTTAAGGGGTAGTTGACTATTCAGCAGCTGGAGTATCGCCAAAAACTTGGGATGAGACATCAGGAGCATCCTCACATATGGTAGCTGAAACAAGAGATGCGCTGTCATTTGGAATTTGATCTTGAATAATGAAAGATGGGGTGATAAGATCAAGAATGATATCATCAACATCTTCTCTGTTAGTACCACTGGGGCCTGGGTTGTCACCTGAAACAACATCAGAAATCACAAGGAAAGGTTTAAACAATTCAGCGTAACCAAACAACCAATCAGGTCCAACACGGGCATCAGTTGGATTCTCTTCTAGCCAGCGAACATCAAGTGATTCCACGATTTGCTTTGTCGCCTAGTTGTACACTCGATACGCGGTTTTATTTGCATATCCAATGAAGTAACACTCATCTGCCTTGGAGTTGAACTTCCGATTAGCTTCAAGATGAAGAAGAGTGCAAGGGCAGCCAAAGGTACGGAAATGTGAAACATTTGGCTTGCGACCGTAGAGAATCTCGTAAGGTGTCTTCATTTGTGGTTTATTGATGATGACCCGATTTTGAACATAGCAGGCTGTGTTGATGGCTTCAGCCCAGAAAATCACTGGCAGTTTAGAATCGCACAGCATGGTATGCGCAGCATCAATAAGTATTCTATTCCGTCGCTCAGCAACACTATTCTGTTGAGGAGTACGGGCAGCACTAAACTGACGTAGGATACACGTGCACAAAACTTGTCAAGAACTGCATTCTTGAATTCCGTTGCATTGTCGCATCTGATGGCTTTCAGCTTCTGATTCGTCTGATTTTCAATGAGCTTGATGAATCTAATGACCAGATCTGCAGTCTCACTCTTGTGCTTTAAGAAGAAAACCCATGTAAAACGTGAGAAGTCATCAATAATAACAAGACAGTAAGAACTCCGATTGAGATTGAGAACATTAATCAGGCCAAATAGATCCATATGAATCAGTAGAAGAATTGAATCAATGGAATTGATCTACTTGGGCTTGTGTGACTTTCTGTGATGTTTTCCTTGAGCACAGGCGACACATTTCTCGAATGTAATGAAGTCCTTGATTGGAAGTCCTGCAACCATGTTGATCTTTGCAAGGTGATTCACATTCTTTGCATTGGCATGACCGAGACGTTTGTGCCACAACATCACGCTTTGCTCTGCAGCTCTGGAGAATAAGCAGGTGACATTTTTGGGAGTATTGTGATTCATGTCGATGATGTAAGCGTTGCTTTTTCATTCCGATCGAACAATAATCCACTCCTCTGGTATGACTATAACGGACTTGAGAATCAGACATTCCTTCTTCGTGAAGTGAGTTGAAAAACCCTTGTCACATATTTGAGAAACGCTCAGCAGACTGTGCTTGAGCTCAGGTACAAATTTCACGTTCTCAAACTTCAACACACCATTCAACATCGTCCCTCTTTGCGTGATCATCCCTTTTTCACCTCCTGCGAAGCAAACACATCCCCCGTTAAATTTCTCAATGTCGTGTAGTTGGGACATGTCGCCTGTCATGTGCCTAGAACAGTCACTATCAACATACCAAGGTCTGCTGATATTCCTCCATAACTGTTACTGCACAGGTCGCGGGATCAATTAGATTTAGGAACCCAGTCCATACGGAAACTGGGTTTACCTTCACTATCAACACATTTAACAGATTCAAAGCTCATGTCACGTTGATCAAGTATAGGTGAGACATTTGAAAATGTTTTAACACTGCCTTTGGGAACCCATTTCATATTTGGTTTAAAACGCTTATCTTTAGACCAAATGGGAACATTAGCATTTGAAAAAGAATTAGAACTACTAAAAGTTGATTCTTGAGAAGACTTGGGTCTTACAAAAACTGGTAAGCCATAGTTATTTCTAGAAGTAGTTCTATTCCAGGCATTCGTGTTATTTTGATTTGTCTTTCTAGAACGTGACCTTGAGGGTTTTCTCTTATAAGATTTCCCTTTGGGCACATTATACAAAAATGATTCATTATGACAAGCATACATGTGTCGGGGACAATTTCTAGTAATGTAACCGGCAATTCCACACTTAAAACAAGTCTGTCTTTTTAAAGGTACGTTGGAATTTTGTCCAGGTCCAGATTTAAGCAAATTATTACCACACACGTATGCAAGCAACAGATTTAACAGTCAAATTCTTCTTCCTAGCAGTTTTAGAATCAACATCACACAAAGGTTTTGAAATAACAGGAGTCTTAGAATCATAATTAACATCAACAAAATCATCAGAATTAGTCTTCAAACAGTTTTTAATTGAATTTAAAGCAGGCGAGTCTTCAACTTCCTCAATCTTCGATTTGAATTTATCTGCACATGAGATAGAAACATCAGTATTTTTCATTTCAGAATTCTCAGCGGTGCCAGATGTACTTGGTTGAATGGAACTTGATAAGAAACAATCTTCAGATTATTCAGTGCTTGGTGCTGGAGTAAAATTATTATTGTAAGGAGGGGGAACAGCACTATATCCTAGACCTTCACCTTGTTTGCTTCACCAAACAGTTTGTTTTTCCAAAATAGTTTCAACTACTTCATTAGACACATATACCCTTTTAAAGGTTGATTCTTCCTGCAGGAATTTTATTTTTAATACATTTAATTCAGTAATCAAACTAGTAATATCTTCATTGGCAAACCTAAGTTGACATCTAGTATTGCTAAGTTCATGTTCTATTTGTTTGAAATCAGAAATTTTGGCATCTAAGGCTTCTTGAAGGGGCTTTAATTTCTTTTTATGCTTATAAACAAGGCTTTCGGTTTCTTGAACGTCTCTAACTAAATTTTCATTTAGTTCTAGCACATAATTCCCATATTTATCACAAAAGTACTTAATTTATTAAACCAATTAAGCACATAATCAAGGTTTATTTTATATATATATATATATATATATATATATATATATATATATATATATATATATATATATATATATATATATATATATATATATAATACATACAAAATTTACAACCATCTTAATGCACAAAAGACTTAAATTCATAAAAAACTGCAACACTTATATGCACAATATATCACAAAGCTAAAACTCTTACTTTCCCGTAGGGGTGAGCGTGGTGCGGTGTGGTGCGGTTTTAGCATAAAACCGCAACTCGTACCGCTAGGTGCGGTTTTTATTTTTGTAAAACCATATGTTGCGGTTTTTTTGCGGTTTATTTTGTGGTTGTGGTTTGTAGCGGTGCGGTTTCGGTTTTAAACCGCAAATACTAAAAGCATCCAAACTACAAACTAGTCATCTTTCATCTACAAGCATATAAATGCAAAATGTTTATGTCGAATTGAAAAGATGGTTCGTGTTTAGAAAGAAATATAGAAAGGATTGAGATAGAACCTTGTTTACAGAACGCGAGTACAACCTCCCCCGTCTTCCGTAATACATTGAGTATGACCTACTCCTGCTTCTGCTCCTATCTCTTTCAGATGAGTAGGTACGCGATCGACCACGACAACCTGTATAGAAAGGATTGAGATAGAACCTTGTTAGTTTGGAACTTTGATGAACAAGAGCTGCAAATACACCAAAGTCTGTCAAAAAACACACTTCACCCGAAAACAAAACAACTTTTATGTTCTTCACAAATTTAAATTGACACTGCGATTTGTTGTTAACCTAATTCACCACGGTCAAAAAGTGAAGAGTAAGAAAGTGGCGAGTACCTCCTGGACGTTCTGCTCCTCAAGGCTAATTTTATGTAGGTCAGTCATTCATCCACACTTCCGTTCCAACATTTAAAACCTGTTCAAAATAACAGAGAACGACGGTAATTTTCCATAAGAGAATCAACTTGACAACATGATCAAGCGGACTTTGACGATCAGGAATACAAATAATAACCCTAATTTAGATGACTGATAACATGAATGAGATTTTACTAATAGCATGCTTAATAAAACAAAATCTAATTCAATGAAAAACGATAATCAATTCCAGGTTTCTCACTATAATGTGAAACAATTACCACCGGTATATTCCAATTCGAAACACATAATCGTAAATGCACAACTAACTACTTTAATAAATCATCAGATAACATCTAAGACGCAATATAGTAAATTCAACGGTGGTCACCTACTTGAAATGTGACGTTCACCAATCGCTATTTCGTGACGATCTGCAGCTCTAGAATATACGTATAAGCTATGAAACACTATAAATCCGTCGACATTTCTGTGCCAAAGAAATTCGGATTTAAAATAAAAAAAATTTTAAAATTCAAAAAATTAAAAAGCATGGGGGACAAGGAGACAAGGGGACAAGGCATGGGAATATTTTTGAGTGAGTGGGAGCCTTTTTTTGTTGTGTGTGTCCTTGACCAAGAAAAAAAAATAATAATAAAATATATATCTTGACATATGCTTGTGATGATTCGGCCGAGAGGAACAAAGCAAAAAAAAAGAGTTTATATGCTTTTGTATGTGTCTTGCTTCACAAGAAGAAAAGAGGAGAAAAAAAATCAACTTTGCATATGTATGTATGTAAGTTCGGCCAAGCAAAAAAAAAAAAAAACTAAGAAAAAAATTAAACACTTGCATGTATGTGTTTATGTTCGAGCCAGAAAGAAGAAGAAAAAAATCAAAGAAGAAGATAAAGAGAAGAATCTGGTGATTTTCTTTCCAACTCACATTTCCATCAAGAAATTAAGAAAGCAAAAAAAACAATGGTGGAGTTGGTCAAGCTATAAACAATTCAAAGATGGTGGAAAATGAACGAAGGTAATGATATAAATATGCATGAAGTTTCAGTTCCAGAGAGGTTACACATTCTTCTAGTTTTAAAAAATCCGTATCTAAATTCTCTCTAGTTTGCAATTTCGATTTTCAGAAATTTCAGTGAGCTTTTCTTGAGTGTTCTTGATAGTTTGAAGTTATTAAGTCATCCATTAAGTCATTAACGTTGTAATTTTCGTTTTTTTATGTATTTATCAAGTTTGAAGTATGGTTTGTAATAATTTGTAATTTTATGATTTCATGTGTGTAATAATTATTGTGTGTGATAAGTTGATTATTGGAGATTAGAAGCTTGGAAAAATCAAAGTCTTCAAAGGTATATTTCTTTTTATTCTTGTTAATTTCTGTAATTTTATTTAATTTATTAGTCATGAATCATATGATAGTTATTGTTATAAATTATAATTTTGTTAGTTACAATAATTATGTGTGAGTAGTTAAATATAAGGTTTTGGTTGTGAACGATTAAATGATAGTCTAATAATATTATTGGGATTTATTTGTTGTAAATATGATTTTTATAAACTGAAATGTCAAATTAGATGAGCTTCATGTATTATAAATATTAATCTGTTAAAGTTATTTAAAATCTGATCAATTTTAAATTTTCAGTAATATGTTGATATTTATTAATCTTGTAAACAGAAATAAGTTTATTGTATTTTATAAATTTCGTATCTTAAAGGGAAATTAAAATAAATCCTGATTTTTAAATTATCTAATATGATATTATTTATAAAATTAGTAAACTGAATATTTTGCATTTCAAGGTAAAAAATGTTTAATGAGTTTTATAATGTCACGTTAATATTTACTGTAATAATATTTGTTACTACCATAGAATTGACAACATGTGGATTAAAATGTTATTATTGTTAAATATTGATATGATAATTAATTTACCAATTGGATGTCTTAACCGAAACAACTTTTGGAGATTTCATTAAACATTGTGCTTATTTTCTAAAATTTATTTATTTTTTTTATAAAAAAAAACAAAACCAACGATTTGTCAAAACTGTTAAACACGACAAGGCTCTCAGTATTTCCCAGTACTAGCTAGTGTTTAATAAGATCATTTTTATGCATAGTAATTCTTAGGCACGCGGGGACACAACTTGGTTTATCGATAATATTGGTCAGTTTTCAAACTAGTGACAAGGCCCTTAATTTGTATTGTAGTTATTTGGCTATTAGAATTAAATTAGTTTTAAATAAGTTAAATTAGATAATTTAGAGCCGAATAATTAAAATATAGATTGGTCAGCTTTTTTGATTGCAACAAGGCCCCTAATATTATTGATAAATTATAGGTTGTGATGTGTTTTTACTATGTATTTATTATGTGTGAAATGGTAATATTTTTAATTGGTTTAACTTACCGTATAAAATTCATACCAATAAATAATCCCAAAATAATTGTTTAGATTATTATTTAATCAGTTTCCAACCAAAGCCTTATTCGTATTGATATTTGTTAAAACTTGTGATTGTTTGTTGAATTATTGCGTGGTTGATTTTTAATTATCATTTGATAAATTACTTTAGTTTATGTTGAAGTTCAAAATACCAAAAACAAACAAAATCATTTATTAAAATCAAAAGCAATATATTAAGATTACGATTTAAATTAATTCTTTCTCTGTGGGTACGATATCTGGTCTTCACCGACTATTATTACTTGTACGATCCTGTGCACTTGCACGTCGTGTTAAACCGAATACGTTTAAACCCAAAACACCAAGCAAGAGGGTTTTTATTAAATTCTAACTAAGACTCAAACAATTTTTGACTGTGTTCAGTTTCAAAGCTTATTGCCCTATGAGTTAGAGTGAAATAGTTCGCGAGAACCTAATCAGAGTGTTCTTTGGAATTTATGGCTTTCTAGAGAACCTTTGATTACAAACTTTCTGTCCACAATGAAGTGTACTTACTCATTCAGATTCTAAAGGCCATTAAGGAATTGTCCATGACTTTCGATGTTGTCCGTGTAGCGAGCTTTCAGAAATACCATCCCAGACCAGACGATCTTAGGTGGCAAGGTGCATAAGCCCCACCCATTTTAGACTTACCGACTCGAACAACAAAGGCCACAGATTGACATTTCTTTCCTAAATTCCAATCCTATAACAATCCAATCGTCTAACTCCTAAAACTCAACTTGTTTGACTAAAACTAATAGCATGATCACAACTAAATAGTATCTCTTGAAAAATACTACTGCTATCACAATCACAAACCATTCGTTTCAAAATTACGATTTAGTAAAAATTTTGAAAAAGTTGCAAAAAATTTGAAAACTGGTCTTTTCCTGCAAAAATGTTCAAAAATAAACTCTTTCGACCGTCCACACCCCACACTTAAAACCGTACAACGTCCCCGTTGTACGTAAAAGTATTTTAGAACAAGGGAGAAAGAGTTATCCCTTTGGACGGTAGACTGCTTGGTTGGTACTCGGTATCACAGGTACAAATTCGAACAAAAAGATCTTTGATTTCTCATTCTGGAGTTGTGGCGCAACAGTGAACACGCCGGTGGTCAAGACAAGTGGAGGGGGCACGGTGACCCCACACTTGCCTGAGACAACTCCTCCCCATTTGGTATAACATGCATGACTCAACAAAACATTAAATGCAAACATAACAAATAAAATATAAACAAGCAAAAGATAAAAGTGTGTCATAGGTACACTACATATCTCCCAAAAAAATGAAAAATAAAAATACATCAACTGCCACCTGGTGGTCTGGAAGGTCCAGCCTCATGATCATGGGCTCTGGCTGGGAATGGTCGGGGGCGCTGACCCTGCTTGGTAGCTAGATCCAAAAGTACCTCCTCGATCCACTCCAACTGGTCCTCCATCCTAGCGACCCTAGATGCCAATTGGTGGATGGCCGATGGTTCCTGCTGCTGCTGTGGCTGTGGAGTTGGCTCTGCTGGTGGAGGCTTCCTCCTGCGTCGCCTGCCAGGCTGGGCGTATGTTGGCTGGGGGTCCTGGGGTGCCTCGGTCTCTACCCTCACAAACTGTCCCGGGCGTTGCTGCTGAATAAGCCCCATGCTCTCCAATGCTCGCGCCGTGGTGCGAGATGGAGGTAAAACGGTCAAGGTGGCGACAGTGCGGGCGGTGAGGATCCGGTATGATCGGGCCAGGCGGGTGATGAAGTATCCCCAAGAGGACTGCTGGCGGAGGCACCCGTCGATCGGGTGGATAAGGAAACGGCTAAGGCAAAAGGGAGGTGAAGAAACCTGGAGGGGTCGAGGAGAACCCAAAGGTAGGTCATGTCATCGCCTGATACCTTCTAGCCCCCCTCCTGCTGCATGATGGAGGTGGAGACGATGCGGTGCATGAGACGGTGGAGTGGATCACGGAGATGGCTCTCACTGGAGGTCCCCGCCTCATAGAAAATGTTGGACAATGATGCCCAAACCTCCGCATTGGCAGCCCGCTCGGGCTGCCCCTGAATGCACGCACCCATAAACTGCGTGAAGTGGCGGTGCTGCAAGTCTACCTCAGTGTAGATACCGGTGCGCCTCCCAAACTCCCGGAGGTTGCACTCCCTCTGCACACCTCCCAACCTGAACTGTACCAACCTAGAACGGGCATCTGTCGCTCGCGGTGCAAACTGGACTGTGGAAAGGAACTCCAGTAGAAGCTCCGTGTAGACAACATCCTCCTCGGTGCCCATGAGCCTATCCCAGCCCTGGCAGGTAAATGAAGCGTCCTCATGGGTCCAGGTGCGGTGTAAAAATGGCTCTATCTCGCCCCAGAGCCCGGCACCCCTGAGAATGTACCGATCAATAATCGTCGCCTCAAGAACCCGGCGACCTGTCAATGAGTCTCTCCTCGATCGGTACTCCACAGAGCTAGCAGGCCCCTCTGGAAACTGAAGGAACTCGTGGTCTAGTCTGAACATCATCTGCAAAAGCGATTTTTTTTTTTGCAAAATAAGTCCTTTTCTTCCCCACCGCACCACGCCGCGACCCAAGAGCAAGGGCGCGGCGCGACGAGCGGCTGTTTCCAAAATCCAAACTCAAATCGAGTTTTAACCTATTTAAATTCAATCCAAGCACACCACAAGGTAGCCTAAGTGCCAACTAACTCATCTAGCGTCCCTATTTGGCAAAATAAACACCCTATGAGTCAGCATTGACGATTTCTAAGTTTTGAACTTTTTGAATAAATCACTCAAATTAACTACCTAATCACTAGTTTTAACGAGTAATAGCTAGTTAGAATGACGTACCGTAGTAGTGGGAATGAAATGAGCAAGAAAAAACACGAGAAATTTTTGTTGATCAGACCTCCGAGTCGTGGTGTGTGTGAATAGTGTCGCGGGTTACCTTAATATGGAGGAAAACCGACCGACCGATTCTCGCATCGCGCAAATTCAAAACCCGCGGCGCGCGTGTCACCAAATCAACCCCTGCACATCGGGTTGGTTTACGATCCCGCATCGCGCAATTGGGAAAACCGCGGCGCGATCATTCAAAATTCCAAATTCTTCACACGACCCCACACTTGCTTTGGACTAGTACCTGCAATTGACAATGATATATTTTTCTCTAATTATTCCTAAGAAAGACAGAACCTAACCTATTGCACGATGGGTTGCCTCCCAACAAGCGCTAAGTTTAACGTCTTCAGCCAGACGTGCTATTTTTACTACAGCTACGGTGGATCGTACGCCATTTGTTTCTGCTGCATTTCTACTTCCACTGTCCTTTCGCTGACCCACTGCCCCTCAAACTTTCTTGGGTTGAATGCCTTGTTGGTTCTCCTGTTGCTGCCCAGTTGCTGCTTTCTGATTAACTCCCGTGAATGCTTGGAGGTAGCTTTGAACCTCCAAGCTCGGTCCTTCCTTCTATATCTCTTCAAAATCACTGGCTTGACGTGAAGTGCGCCCAGTGCCGCTTCCAGTAGTTGTTTCACACCTCGGTTGCTAGTTTCTCGCATGCTATCTTCAGGTTGCAATTTTGGTTTGCAGTACTAATAAAAATTTTCCACTCGAATGGAATCGGAAGGCAACATATCATGATGCTTCCAAATGTCCTCATCGATAGTATTGATTACATCTAATTTTCCATTCATGAATGGATCATGAGTGGTGATAAAATCATGCTTTTTATTTTCAAATATTAACTCGTCAGCATCAACTTCTTGGTCATCATCCAACAGGTGGATCGGAACCAAGAGTGAGTGACTTATTTGATCTTATGGTGGTACAAAGTCACCCATCATCAGATCCTTACTTTCAAATTTCTCAAAATTTTCAAAAATTTCAGGGATTGTTGGGCTGGGGTCTGTACTGTCACTTACAGCCTCCTCCTCAACATCCTCATCAATAAAATTATATGGTGACGGTATGGATTCACTCATCACCAGCTCGATATTATCAACATTTTCAAAAACATCAAAAGCTATTGAGTCAGAGGTAGCATTGTCACCAACAACCTCTTCCTCAACAACATTTTCGACCCTCTCAGTGGTCTTTTGACTTTCCCACGGTGTATACCCTTCCATCACATATTCAGGTGATCCAATTTCCCACACATTATTATTGGTATAAAAATCACTCGCCTCCGGTTCTGGCGAAGGTGGTGAACATTTCCAACTTTCCTCTAACCTATCTAAAGAAGCTTGCAATCTTACAAGAGCATCAGCCTGGTCCTTCTGCTATTGGTGAGTGTTATACCAGAGTACCCAAAGTCGGGCCCAAGTTGCAGAAATGTCAGGTTGAGATGACTCCTCAGTCCGCCATCCATTGTCATCGAATGATCCATTGTAGCAATCATCCTTGTAATAGGTGTCGGCCGGATTTTCATAATACTCATAATACTGATCCGGGTACATGTAATCACCAATTATAAGGATGTACACATACCAAAAATCAGCAAACTAAAATCAAACATCAAAAAAATCAGAAGCTAAGTCCTACAGATCACCTATCCTAAGTGCACAACTCCCCGGCAACGGTGCCAAAACTTGACACGCCTAGGTCGTCATGCGGTCAAAAATAAGAGAAAACCTAACACACACACTAGCACAGTGGTAGTTAGGGTCGATCCGCAGGAGCTACGTGGTCAGATCAGATGACAGATTACCAACTATAGTGTTCTGCTATAGTCAAAGGACTTAGTTTCTAAACCCTTGCTACTAAAACTCAGAAAACCTAAACTAAACAATCTCAAATTAAGCATAGACTAAGCTAAGTTTCAAACCAAACCTAGTTACTTTCTGAAATCATAAGTGCATCTCTAATTCAGAAGTAAACAAAGGTATCAAACAATCCAAACACAAACCAAAACAAGGCATAAACTAAACCAATAACTAAGATCCAACGGGACAGTCACTGGCTAAAGTGCAAACCTAAAAGGCTAACCTAATTGGCTACTGAAATCAGCAAAGGAAAATAGTCCAACAAGGTCAAAACAAACATCCAAACACAATCCAAACAATCACAATCCAATATAAAGCATCAAACACCGAAAAACCAAGATTACTTGTAACCAAATGATTTTCATTAACCAAAACGAATTCCACAGGTACAAACAGTAACCAAATGATTCAAAAACATAAACTAAAGCCTAATATCAGTGGTTGTCACTCCCAAAGATACTAGCTAACAATTACTAACCATCTAGCTAAATGGAAATAAATTCTAAAACATAGAAATACCAAATATGAAGTTGCTGATGCTTAATCACGGAGTCAAAGAGCCTTCAGGTCGATTTTCCACCGGGTCTTTGCTAGGGTTTTCGGTTGGAAATGCCTCTATTTATAGTTGCAAATTTCCCACGGCCGCGCCGCGCAATTAACAAAACCGCGGCGCGCGTACTAATCTTCTCCCGTTTTATCGACATTTGAATTTGTTCCACCGCCTGAAAGCCATGTCGCGGCTTCTTGATTTCCGCGGCGCGCGTACGTATTTTCCTGATTTTTCCTTCTTGTCCAAACTTTCTCCAATTTACACGCTTTTGGTCCCTGTTTTCATTATTTTCTTCCAAACAAGTACTGGCACGAAAAGTGAGAATACCACGAAATATATGATATAATTTCACTAAGAATAGGGCTCAACAACGACTAAAATATGCAATATGACTAGGCTTTGTCAGTTGTGCTGATGATTCTCATTGGTACACCATAATGAGTATGAATCACTAACAACTTTTCCCTCAAACCAATCTCAAATTTTCTGTAACACAAACTTCTAGACACTTTGAGTAAAGCCATTCAGAGTCGAGAGTTACAAATTTTGTGCCGATGGTTAGATTGCGTACCGTACTCTATCACAATCACCAATCCATTCTTAACCTCTCTATATTTCTGATGCAAGAAATAGACGATTCATCATTTAAACCAAATGTTGATGATATTTCGACACTCTATGCCAGTGATTTTTGCTACAACACCAGTAGTAAATGTGAGGCATCAACAACCATTCTTACCTACAAGTCTTCTAATTCAAAAGTTGGATGATTCAGTGTAACAAACCATACATTGATGACAATTCGAAAGTCTAGCCGATGGGTATATCTAATAACCAATATATATTACACGCTCATACCACTCTTGACCCATTTTTCTTCTAATAAAGATGTTCGTGATTCAATATGGTTTTACCTCGCATTGATGAAACATCGAAACTCTGCGACACTGATCGCTGTTGATTACCACAATAGCTGTGGGACCCGAACACTTCACCGGAACTAAAATTGGCACCAGGATGGTACACTCCGTAGAGTTTGGATACCATTGAACGTCTAGCCAAGAGTCAAGTTAACTTGTTAACTGCATTGATATCTTTGATCAAGGATATGCAGGGGCCAAAATCAAAACGGCCATGAGTAGTTCTCCGATACTCAAACAATCGTAGTGTGTTCCTCCGGCTTCACACAGATACTGTGAGAAGTATCCTCCTGAGCCAAGGCTGGGTCCTTGATGAACTGTGGTGAGAGTTTTATGACTCTGTGACCCACAGGATTTTCGGTCATTGTTCCTATCATGAAGCGACAGTGAAAGACATTTCAAGTTTTTGTGATGGATCGCGAAGTGAAGTTCAAGAGTTTCAACATAAAACATATTATCCCCAAAGAAGGTGAAGCATAATTCTATGTGACAAGCTGCGTTGAATTTCTCATCAAACAATTATGTTGCTACATTTGCACCTTAAGTGAAGAAGAAGTTGCATCAGACTCCAGTTCCAGTCAAAGTCAAATCAAAAGCTGGATGTGCTAATTCAATACCTATGCAAGAAGCCTGTTCACACAATGAGCGTTCATAGTCAAACCTGAAGATAGTCTAACCCTGAAGATGGAGTTGTCTCTGTATCGAACTGAAAGCCATTAACATCTACACCCGATACTCGTGTAGGGGAGATTGTAGAATACTCTTGTAGTGTATAACCGAAGCCAATATCAAGAGAAGCCTGAAGATAAATGAAAGCATTAAACCAAGGGGGAGATTGTTAAGACATATTTTAGTGCTTTAATCTTTGCATTTAATGTGCTTAAATAGAAAATATATGGCTGCTTGAGGATTTCGGCCAAGGACCGAAAACCCTTGGGTTTTCGGTGGTGTTGACCGAAATCCAAGGGATTTCAGTGGGCCTGCATTGGATTTTAGTGGGCCTTGCAATCCAATGGGCTTAGAGTTTAGCTAAGTTCATGCGTAGGTATAAAAGGCTATGTGAGTCGTCATTGTCAATGTTGATTGCCTTGGGAATTGTGCTACGCTAGAGAGAGAAATATTGTTCAAGCAATCAAGATCTTATGTACCAGACTTGGGATTAATCAAGGTGTGCATTGAAGATTTATTTTGTGTTCTTGTGTGTTTAGATTCATACTCATTGGATTTCCACACCATTTGAGTGTTTGTGTTTGATACAAAATAGATCTAGTATAGTTTGGACCAACAAAATCCAAATGTAATTTCTAGATATGAATGAATATTTGCAATGTCAAACCAAGTACCTTTTAGCGAGCTTCTGGCAATCGGCTTGCCATCAACTAAAACTATGTTATACTATATTATGGATAACTTTAATACTAGAAAACCAAAGAGAGCAAGAGCCAAATTTAAACCACCATCTCCACTTAGCAAGTAGAGCCAATTTCGTCGACTCTAAGCAACCGACATCGAGACCACCATCTGGTTTAGACTTCATCACATTATACCAAGTAATCCAATGAATCTTTCTATTGGAATCATCACCACCCCAAAGAAAACGTCTTCTAATACCTTCGAGCCGATTAAGAACAGAAGTGATCAACGTGAGATGACCTCCAAAAGACAAGTTTTGGCCTTCCAAGAAGAGAGGTGTTTCTCAAATTTATCAATAACTGACTTCCACTTTTTAAATAATTTCATATTAGCCCCCACCGGCAGCCCTAATAAATGAAAGGAAAGACGTGGGTTCACAATTGAGAGTGGCCGCAAGCCGAATAATATCCACCTCCTCCACACCTACACCATAAACCTTACTTTTATGCAAATTCACCTTGAGCCCCGAAGCTAGGAAGAAATATCTTAAAATGCGATTAAAGTTCACATAATTAACCTTCAACCATTCTCCCACAAAAGTCACATCATTCTCGTAAATCAAAGAGATAAAAAATTAGAATTAGAGAACGAAATTCTCCTAAAATAATGTAGCTCACGGGCTTTCACCACCGAGACATGAAGACCCTCAATAGCTACAATTAGTGTTGCATAAATCGGCCTTGGCGGCCGATTAGTCGCTTGGCGACCTTCAACCGATTACGATTAAGCCTAATCAGTCAGTTTGACAAGTTGCTGCAAAATCAGTCAAATATCGGTCTTGGCGGCCAATTAATCGGTCGTGGCGGTCATTTGTTTTTTTACTTTTTACTTTTTTAATTTTTTATATATTTTTTATTTCTTAATGACGACACAAGCACTACTAATAACTCAAGAAAACTGAAAAAATCAATATTAAATATTAAAAATAAAACAAATGTATAATCTTTGATGTGTATATCGGAATAAAATAAATCAAACTTTGCTATTTTTTATATTTATACATTTTTAAATGAATTCCTTTATAATTTAGGATTTTCGATTAATCCCCGACTAATTTGATTAATCCTTTAACCGCATTCGACCGCCAAACGATTTTTACAACCTTGGCTATAATGAAAAGAAAATGAGCCAATAGATCTCCTTGTCTCACCCCCTGCTAATATCGAACTCCCGCATGGGCGAACCATTGGCCAAAACTGAAGCTCTACCCGAAGAGAGACACCCTCTAATCAATCTTTTCAATTTCCAACCAAAGTTCATCTGCTAATGTTATTTGATTAGTATTAATCATTTGTATGCTTTGATGGTTTGATGTCATAAAAAACTTAGGGTTTTCAAATTTCAAATTCTAAAGTTTTGAATTTTTTCAAAGTCATTATATTTTTTTGGATCTGGTGATATTTAAAGTTAACCAAAAATTTTAAAATTTTTGTAAACTTTGTAAATACTTTTTTTCAAAATTTGAATTTTTTTTTTCTAAATTTGAAGTTTTGAAAGTTTTGAAAATTTATTATTTTTTTTAAATAACTTTATTTTGTAAAAAAATACCCCTAATGTTTTCTATAATTCCCGTATTTGTCTCTCCTTTTTTCTCTATCTTTCTTTAAAAAAGAAAACCCTAGATCTAACTAACACTGCCATCACAATTGTTAAAAAAAATTAAATCCGCATAAAAGTAATTATGCAATAATAATTTAACTTTTACATAAATAGTTGTGAATTAAGAATAACGAAATATGATTTTGAGTTTTGAAGAGAACATAAATTTATTATATTTTTGTACATTAACAAACAAAGATTATGAGATATTGATTATATACAGACAAACACTATTGACATCACGTTTTTGACATTATTTAATTTGGAAAATATAATAATATACACAAAATTTTCAATGTATGCAAATAATACAATAGATATGGTAAACATTATCTAATAACTAAACCCAAAACCTTAAAATAAACTATTATTCAAAAACCTACCTCAGTAATTGTTAAAATAAAATCAATTACCGAAAAACATATTCACCGTCTCGACAGCATTTAACACAAAATTTAACATATTTTGCTTTTTAACCCAAGGGTAACGTACTCTTGTTATTAACTTAAAATCACATATCTTTTTATTCTAAATAACAACGTGAGTTTTATCTTTTAACCAAAAAACAATATATTTTAGTTTTGACAAAAAAAAACATTGGCTAAAAGAAAACTAATCGACATGAGAAAACTATTACCAGAAGAAATTATTCGTCAGCGCTACATTATGCGGGTACGAAACTAATATATATATATATATATATATATATATATATATATATATATATATATATATATATATATATATATATATATATATATATATATATATATATATATACTACTTTAAAAAGGAAAAATGGTTTCCATTAATAGAAACTCTTAAAATTAAGAGATCCAATTGGTAATGCACTAGATACTACCCATTGATGCACAAAACCTTTTCTTCTCAGTTTTATACCGATAAACTTTTTCTGTTCGCTTGATTTTCTCAAATTCGATATCCCAATCCCCCTATCTCGCCCCATCCGTTGTATGACTCCTATTTATGTTTTCCACAATCGTCACCACCATCTACCTCTCCCCAACTTCCCCTTCGTCACTAAAAAACCCTATACATACACCAGTCACCGCCATCATTTACCTCTGCCACACCGGACCACCACTGCTAGATCGACCCACAACTAATGTGAGAACGTACCACCAGACCAGCATCACACGATCGCAGGGCCGTCGTTACCCCTTTAACCACAAAGAACCATTGCGCCACTACAAGTCATCATCGTCTCCCCTCACACTCTCCATATTTTGTTTCTATCCCTCTCTCTCTAACAAGTATTTTGAATATGGAGATGCCGTTTAGAAATCTGTTGAACAACGATTTACCATTCATCTTATCTCCATCCCGTTACCATCATCTGTGTTTTTTTTACCATTAATTTTTTGATTCACAGGTTTACAAAACATGTGCTTGAAGAAATGTCTCAAAGAAGCATTATCAAAGTGCTTCGAGATCTGTTCATGGGATTCTAGGTTCGATTTTCAGTGTTCGATTATCTACCCTATGTGTATTCTGACCACACCATCGTATGATAGCACCAACATTTACTGCGCCTCTCCCGCCGTCATAAAATCTCTGCAAAACATTTTGTGAACCCTAATCGCCGTCTCCTTTTCATCCTTTTCATTTCGACCGTCTCCTTTTCATCCTTCTCGGTCGCAGACCGTCTTCTTCTCAATCGCATACCCTATTTTTCTCCAGCATTGTATCTGGCTGTCGAATTATGTATTAGGTTTGTATATGTCTTCAATTTTATATCGAGTTAACTTTTTGATTTCATTTTTGGTTGCAGGTGGGTTAGGTTGCTTACATAAATGAAACTCTTAAAATTAAGAGAGAGACGAAATTATATGGATCTAGGAATCAGGTTCGAGTATTTAGATTTTGTTTTTGTTTCTAATTTGTATTTTGATCTTCCTCATCTGTTGACTATATTGTTAGTTTATTTTCTTGATTTCCCACGTTTTGTGTCTGTTTGGATGGAAATATGCAAATTTTGTTTTCGAGTCTTTGTGTTTGCTTGATTTGGCTGACGAATTGTGCTGCATGATTATCGTACCTTTTTGTTCAAGTTTTAATGAATTTCATTATTATAGTTTCAACTTCAATCAAGCTATGATTACTAAATATGTTATCTCCGTACCTACATTTTTTTCATGAAAAATCAATTTTAAATGTTTTCAGGTCTATTGGTTTACTGTTTGAAAAGGAAAAGCATTATATTTTGATCTTCATGCATTAATTTTTTTTACAGATTTCATATATTTGACTTCTAGCATGAGTTCATATTTGTAGAGATGGATTTTTCAATAGTAATCATTACATCAATAAAGTATAGTTATTTGGCTATAATATGATATATTTACGTGTACAAAGCAAGTGGATGCCTACATGTATTATATGTGTATGAGATAAATAGATAGCTTGTAATGAAGTTGGAAACAGGGCTACATGTATTTAGTCACTTCCATTCACAGACATTCCAACTTAGACATTAATTCCTGCATTTAGTCACATTCATTTTTTGTTTCAGTGGGGTATGGAGTATTTCCTTTGAGGATTTTTGAGTACATGTGGAGGGAAAAGCAGCCATATAATGTCTCTGTTGCTGCTGAACTTTCTAAACTTTCTGGTTGGAGAGCATTGCAGAATCCCACTTATTTGGAGGTAATTATGGGATCAATCAGCTACCCGTTACCTTAGATAATGCAAATGTATGATTTTTTTATACAGCATCCTACTTTGTTTGTTTTTTTCAAATACAGCAATATGCTTTGCCCCTGGCTTATGCCTTATGGGGTGTCTTAAATAACAACTATCACATGTAAGTTCTTTTTCACTAGGTGAATTACATTTTTCTCCATACGCTTAGTAATTTCAATCGATTTTGATCTAAAAAAGGAATATTTTCTCATTTTTTATTTCTCCAAGTTTCATTTCTGTTTTGGCCCTTTTCAATTACAATGCGAGCTTAAGTATATTGATCCCAATCACTTGCCTTTCACATAGAGGCTTAACATATTTAAAATCAGGGTATGAGTGAAAGGGAAATTAATTCTTAAACTAGGTATCAAAATGAAAAAAAATGCCATTATTTTTTGGACCAAAAATGGTATTTACTCACAATAACCGATTTAATTTAAGTTTGAACATGTGTCATAGGTTATATTACCAATCCTGCCACCCACAACTATAAACCAATTTAATTTAAATTTGAAGGACCCCCCCTCCCCCCCCCCCCCCCCACACACACATGTGATTGCATAATTTTTAGAAAAAGGTGTCACATGTATTTGTTGTACGACCATGGTATTGCTATTGTTTGTGTAAGAAGCTCCTTGGCTAATTGCATTATTTATACAGGTTTTATTTTGTTTTTCATTAATTTATTTAATGTGTTTTTATTTTTAATTTAGTTATTCTTATGGAGGTTAAATGTCTGGCTTTGTTATTTGAACTGCAGGTGTCATAGTTATAGACTTATAGGTTACATCTGTAAATTACTTATTTGGGAAATATTTATGTGTTTTGTTGTTTGAATTTACAAATTAGGTGGGTGGAGTGCAAGTAGGCGTGCAGGTTTCAGCTATGTTGGTAAAAATCTGAAACATGGTATCAACTTTTGATTTGGGTTTAAAGAGATCGAGTCAAAAACCGGTTAAAGTGCATCAACTTATTGGTAATTGCAAAAAAATGGTTAACTGCAAAAATAGGTATTGTCCAAGAAAAAGAGGAAGACAATTTTTAGGTAATGGGATGGGGATACGTAATGTTAGGCTAAACGGTGTGGGAGGGTGGGTTGCCGTCGGCATCCGACGTGTCCACCCTTGCCGGCAGAAACGTGGTTGGCGGCATCAGGAAACGACAACATTTCACCGCTCTCTCTCTTCTCTCTCTCTCTCTTTCTCTCTCTTCTTCACTCTCTTTCTTTGTTTCCGACACCACACCTTTCAGTCTTATGGGGTTAGGTATGGATAGCTATTATCCAAGGAAAAAAGGAAGACATGTTTTGGGGCTTTAAAAGGGATGAATGATGTTTCTGTTCATTTGATTTCAAATCCGATTTGCTTGTTTGACTACTATTTTTGATCCGGGTTTAATTTAGTATTTTGAAGTATGTAATAAACTTTTGAACGTATGCTGATATTTGTGGAACTAATCTATATTTTGTCAGCATCCGTCAAATGCTTCAGACTGCAACTAATGGGTGGGGTGGAGTGAACATATCAAAAACTTTTGGAGCTAAACCCAATGTATACTCGGTGGCAGGTCAAGAACCAATAAAAATGAGCATTCTATTCTTTTCTGTAAATAAAAGACTTTTCCCTTCTTTTTTTACATGTAATTTACAATGTTAGGTTCGAGATATTTTTGTATCAGCTCCCTTAAGTTTTTGTATCTTAGCCCTTAATTATTTTTGTATACACCAGACATAATTGTATTCATGATAATAATACTTCCATGATCATTAGGGTGAAAATTTGATAAAGTTCTGCTGCTTGCTGACGCTTACGAAAATTCTAACAACCCAAAGTTGGTTGCTATTTTTGGATGCTCTTCAAACTTGACACTATAGGGAATTGACAAGATCTCTAAAGGAAATGATCTATAATTTTATGAAGGTAGCAACAGACAGAGGCCTCGCTTAGAGCAATGACACCAAAGTTTAAAAACAAATCAATCCAATATCATCTTTAATAAACACCTCAGCCCCACTGCACAGCTTCAGAACCAGTCATGACAAAAGTGATAAATGGTAACTAATTTTGAAGGGATGAACCAGAAAAGCAACCAACTTTGACACCAATAATTGCAACCCTTTTTATTATAAGGAGCCAAATTATTTTTTATCATTTTCTTATTTTAGTAACAATAGTTCACCATCTCAAACCTTTGTTCTTTGAACCATCATTTCCAATTAAACATTTAGATAATGATTGTTTACTATGACCTTCTTCACATAAGATACAATAAGTTTCATTATGACTAGGATCTTCAATTTCTTATTAATTGACCAAGTAAATATAACACATTTGTTATAGAATGCAACACAAAGAAATTCTATCCCGTGTTCCAAAGAAAAATTGTTTCGTCACAGCAAACTGCAAAAGCTTACTTCTTTTATACTTTTTACATCCTAATTAATACATAGTTTAAAAAAGCATTCAGTTATATATTAATGTTATAGAAGCCTTTTAACAAGACACATGCCACCATAACAACACAAGCAATAGCTTATCTTTAAATACTTTTGGGAATTCACACAATTAAAATATATACAATCATAAGGTTTGAAAATATGTTTGATGGCAAATTGCTTTTAAACCACAACATTTTAAAATGTGAGGAAATTGACTAAAACTTACTACTTAAAAGAAAATTTTATCCGAATGGTTAACGAAAATCCTATAAAATAAACAAAAACCAAAACGGAGTAAAATAAACCAATAAAACCTGACGGTTTGCTTATTCCAAAATCAAAAACTACATTTTCCATCCGTTTTCGGTTTTGGTATCAATCGAACCGATCCATGATATTGAAATCATCTTTTAAAACGATAAATAAACTATAAAATTTCAATAACAAATATACATATTTCAGATATCAAATATCATTTTAATACATCAGAAATATAGAATCCACGTAATTTACTTTTTTCCAACAAGATCAAACAACATTTGATCTCAATCTTAAATATTTAACATGTCTCTGAAAGAAAATTAATCACCATAAAGAAAACTATTTGCGAGAGCTGGAATTAATTGCCACCCGCAGTGTGGTGCTCGCCCTAACAAGTTATTAAACTCTACAAATTTTTGTTCGTTTTAGCGAAATATCGAACCGAACCGCGTGATGCCGCCTCTAATAACTTGTGTCCCGCCGCATTGCGCGGGTACACAACTAGTATATATATATATATATATATATATATATATATATATATATATATATATATATATATATATATATATATATATATATATATATATATATATATATATATATATATATATATATATATATATATATATATATATATATATATATATATATATATATATATATATATATATATATAATACATAATACATAATTACAACGTTTTAATGAATAAAAGTCTTAAAATTAAGATAGTACAACCATTTGAAGCAATGAAAGAAATTTGGCGGCACTTTAAATTCGTTCAAATTTTGAATATAAAGACAATGAACGAAACGGACATCAAGGATAATCTGGATTTGCGTGCTTCTATTGTTACCGTGATCGCCATAAACATCACCAGCTACAAATACCGTCGGTGCTCCCACCTTCTCTCAAAAGCTATTTCTGAACTAAACGCAGCCGTTGTTGCTCTTCATACTCGTAATTTCTATCACATCCACCAAGTTTGATCTCTATGGATTTAAATTTTTTTATCATACGAAAAAATAAATAATTCTTTTAATGGTCCTCAATCTGTTATGAAAAGGGGTTTCAGATATACGTGAAAAAAAAGCTTTCTAAAGGAAAAAGATCCTGATTTGGTTTCATTTTTATTGTTTGTGTTTCTGATTTTGTTCATAAACTATTTAAAGTCTTGCAAAATAACAGCTGAACCCGCTGTTGGAGATCTTCTTTTCTGGGGTTCTATGACGGAGGTGACAAAAAGACCATATTGAAGATCCATATAAACTATGAATCTGTGTAGATTTTCAATTTTGATGAGTCTCCGGATCTGAGTCATATATGTTTAGATCATGGCCAGTGGCGAATCTAAGATTAAAACTCATGTGTGTCCACTTTAATTGAAGTAAACAAATAAGCACATCAATTTTTTTATTATCCGGTCAAGTTGTTGACAATAATACCTAAGACATGTATAATATAACTTAATATTAAAGATCAAACTCAATGCAAAAAATGCTAGTCATGTCTTACAATTGTTCATCATGGATTTTCATATTTTAAAAATAATCTGTAAAATATTACTAATATTATCTAAGATCAATAAACTGTTAATGATGTTTACAAAAATAATAATCTAAATATATAACAATTAACAATAATCTAGATCTACAGTGTCCAATCTCATTCAACTTCATTTAGAATCTTGACAAAGTGTGTCCAAACATAGAAACAAATTAAATGTGTCCATATGAAAATTATCATATTATTTCTAGAAATTTCTAAAAATAAGAGGTCTCCTTGGACACCCTTTGGGTGTATGTAAATTCGCCCTTGATCACGGCAAAATCACCTCTTATAGAAAATCTGAAAAAATGAAAAACAGTGACGAAAGTGGGGGAGAGATGGGTTACCGTATTTTGTATGAAAAAGGGGTTTAATATGAAAAAACAACATAAATTTGTTTTGCAATATCTTTAACTGTTTTTGCTTTTATTTTTTGTGCTAGAGTTCGTGACCAAATATTTGAAACTATGTATATGAATTAGAAAGTGATTTGTAGAGGGTTCTCTTTGTGTGTGTATGTGTTTAACTCTTGATCTACGATATATGTGGATGTTTAACTTTCTGTGTAAAACATATATGTGTCTATAGATTTTGTTCATCTTTAATGTTTTTCTGTGTAAACAGATACTTTTTATGCAAGATTTCTGGAAGCGGCTATATTTTTGATGCATGATTTCTTCAAGCGCTTTGTTTATAGCTTTTGCTTGGTTTTGAATTTATTAGGGAATAGATCTTCTATCATGGTTACACTAAACAATAACTCACTTGAAGACTTTCAAATTAAAAAAGAACCCGCCTTCTAATAAAAAGAGGACATTTTAGTAAAAATGAAAACGTTTCAATATATAAAAGCTTTGAAAAGAAAAGTAAGAATTAATTAACTATGTCCATTATACATTGCTGAGATGAGGTCAATATTAAGGTACAAGGTGAAACACATTCTGACATTTTTAATAGACAAAATTACAGTTTTGGTCCATGTGGTTTACCAAATATATCACATCAGGACCAAGTATTGAGTTTTCACAGTGAAGGTCACCAAAGTATCCGAAAAGCTACAAATATGCCCCTGCTTTGGTTACCATCATATTGTAAACGTTAAACCCCCACATGTGCGGCTCATGTGGGGGTATTACCGTCATTTTCTTTGTGCCACTCATAGGTTATTAAAAGCAGGAAATTGAAAACATTTACTCCAATGGTGACACGATATAGCAAGGAAAGCACTGGGGAAGTAGATCTCGGTCAACTAACGAAGCAACAATGGTGGTTTGCATATATGGTACACAAGTGACACTCTGCACTTCTTGGACCAATCAAAATGCCGGAAGGAGATTTTGGAGGTGCACCCGGTGTGGATTTGTTGGATGGTCGGATCCTCCTATGTGTAGATGATCCATGATGATCATCCTCGGGTTGTTGCAGGCTAGGAGGAAGCATTTGGAGGAAATTTCACGACTTGGAGGTGAACTCCAAGTGGCTCGTAGGTACAAGATGTTGCTTGTTCTTTCCTCGATGTTCTTCATCATCTATGGGATGTTTACGATATTTGACTAGGTTAGGTTTGTGATGGGGTTGGGGTGGTTGAGGTTTTTGGGAGTTTTAAGGTTGTTTTATTTGGGTACCTCGATAGTTGGTTTGTAATATGGGTCTGATGTAGCTTTGAATTTGTATTTAGTTCTAAGTGTTGATGTATGCAACCTAAAGTATGGTGGTTCGATGCAATGAATGAAAGTGAATTACGTTTGTTACCGATCTATTTTGTAACAAATTATTGACGTTTCAATATAACCATCAAAAGATTACCACTTATTACCACTTCAGTTACCAACACATTACTTTCATGAACGTGAATTTTGTAACAATTTGATGCCCTTGAAAGGTTGATTGTTGTGGGAATAACTTTGATCAACCAAAGTTATCTTCTCTTAAGAAAAAAAACGATAAGAAAGGAAAAGAAAAATACTATAATGACTATAATCCAAAATCGAATATGTTCCCTAATGTGTAACATGTCAAGGAAATGTACTTATCTATATCCCTGAAATTATACAACGTAGTTATTCATCACAAACAACCCTAATATCATGAACCATGTCACATGAGTGTGTACGTAGAAAGCAATATCAACCATACCATAAATGATAACAAACCACAAATACTCAGTGAACATCACATAAAATATTGTCTACATCATAAAACAACTATAACACCCCAAAATTTGACCCTTTTTTTTAAAGCGCATTAACATCAAAAGCGCATTAACGCCAAAAGCGCAATAGCGCTAAAAGCACAATAGCTGGTGTAGTATTTTAAAAAACTCGGTATTGAAAAATCTCATATTTAGAAAACCGTGTTTCTTTATAGAACAGATTGTCAAGCTTTAAAAACTTTTCTCATGACCTAGTGTCATGTCTTAAAAAACATTTGGTCCCAACAAAACAATTAAGTTTAAAAGTATTTAAAGAACTTTGGGGGTTACGAACTCAGATCATGACAACCATAGTAAAACTTAGAACATCTCCAAGCTAATGTTCTGTAATTACACAATAATTCTACCGAAAATTCGGCATGACCTTTGGGCTAAACGGATAAAATCCATACTGACTCGACTCAAAATCAAAATAGCCCAAAGCATTACGGAACATAGCAAGAGTTTACAATACAACTACAAGGGTTATTCTAAGCATAAATATAACATCTCTCAACTACATATCATAACTATACCGCTTTAATGGTAATTCTATCTTCCGATCCTCTTTTCTATCCATGCCCCCATAAGATCTTCTAAGTCTTTTCTTTCTATCTCCTGATGTCAGTCATCCTGTTCCTGAGTACATAGCATTTAAAACAAAGATACGTAAGACAAATATGTCTCGTGAGATACATAGGTTTTAGACTCAAAGTATTTGAAAACATAACATTTATCATTTTCAAAACCTTTGTAATCAAATCATGTAATAACATTTTCAATAAAATATTTCATAAACTAGTCATGTCATAATACTTGTCGTCAAAATCATTATGACTGAAACATATATTCGTTTTGCTTTAAAGGCTTTCATAAAAGTTTGACATTTAAAACATTCATTTCTTAAACTTGACTGGTATTCATTCGTGTTTGGATTTTTATACTTAGGGCCTAATCACCTTTGGTGATACCCTAAGTCTATACTGAAATGGTAAGAACGTAATCAAACCATCTCAGCATCATATCACATGCTTTTACTGGTATCTCCACATGTTTTGTTTTTATACTTAGGATAATCACACATAGTGATTTTTCCAAGTCTATACTAAGATGGAAAGAACAAAATCAATCCATCCTAGCATCTTGTGTTTTAGGACATCTACTTCGCGAAGGGGAAGGTACCATCCCAGTAGACTCCTCTATATTCCCTTACGGGAATATAATGGCCCGGGCGAAAGTGGGTAACATACTAACTTGCATTGGTGCATTCATTCATATCTCCAATACCAGTCATAAAAGGAAAACATAATATGATTTGACATTAAATTACTTTGCTGAAATCACATTAAGGCTAGTGCCAAACCAATCTTTTCAATTCCGATTCAGTTTAATGTCAAATCACACTTTTCAAAACATATTAGGCTTAATGCCAAATCATATTTTCATCTTATAGTAGGCTTGATGCCAAAACATTCTTTCATAATGTTCATGGGCTAAACGCCAAAACACTTTCTTAATTAGCTTATTAGGCCTGGTGTGACATCCGCCTAAAATGGATTCGGGTCAACCCAACCTAATTGGAAATTTAATAAACCCTACTCAAGATTACTTGACGCTAATAGGATCAAAACCCATACACTACGACATAAATTGACGTTAATAGCAATATAACATAGTATAACGTTATAACTATAATCAAATTAAATTATGATACCATATTAAAATTAAATTAAAGTATGATGCTCTAATTAAATTAAAAGAATCAAACTTGAATGCTATAATTAAACTTCAAATCAAAATAGATTGTTATAATCAAATAATAACCTATCTTTTATAAAACTCTATTTTTATAAACTCTACATTAAATTTTATAAAACTCTTATATTAATTAATATATTATATAAAAGATGCTTGTGTTAGTGGAAAATTATGAAGACCACCAAAAGCAAAATGTTATTCTCATTGTCTCCCACTCACACCTCCCATCATCTTTCCTTTCATTTTTCTCCCAACACATTATTCTCATCACCACTCAAATCATATCTATTATTCCTCTCACTCTCAATCTCGAAATTCCTCCTAGAAATATTCATATTTCAACCAAGAACACTCCAATATACTCAAATCTTCATCCCTCTTGAAGCATTCATCAATGTATGTTGTTAAAAGTCTCAAATTCATGAATGAAACAAATTAAACCCACCAAACTATCTAAAACTCATTTTATGCATAAACCTAATTTTTCTCAGGATCCCATCAATAAAATACGAAGTTCTGGAAATTTTCAGAAAAGAACTTATTTTTATTGAATTACTATAATTATTGCAATAAAATAGGGCAATAATTCACATAAAATACTTTTTGCAGTCAATAAATTCTGGGAAACTTTTGGAACAACCCATATATTGAGTAATGTGGATTTATAAAGTTTCATGCATTTATATTACTGTTTGATGCTTATTTTGTATTTTATTTTGTTGTAGATAAATAAATTCTAAAATATAGTTATGTATGTGAAAAACTAGATTTTATATTTTTTGAACTTTATTAACATTTTAAAGACTCCATGGCAAAATGTACACATTTTTTTAAGAATGTTTGCTTATTTTTCTTGATTTAATGATTATTTAATGGTTTAAATTGATAATAAATAGCTACACATGTCCAAAAATTATAAAACCTTATCAGCATATCATATATAACATGTTAATCATAAATAAAAAGTCTGATGAATTTCTCTTAATATTTTCATATTATTTATGATTTTATTGATTAGTTAATAATGAAAAACATAAGAAATACTTCCCTAGTCCAAAATATCCAAACTATTTACAGTAGGCTCAATATAATGTTAGAAAACTATGGTTAATTTTCCAGAATTTTTGGGAATAATTTATTAGTTTTCCTGAATTTTGTTGGGTTTAATTATTAAAATACTAAATAAATACTAAAGCAGTTAAGAAAAATATGAAACTTTTACAGTAATTACTATTTTATGAAATAAAGATTTTCTGATAATGTCAGAATGTTTCATTACTGTTTAATATTTAAAACCATTTTCCTAAATATCTAAGCATGTAAAAATGCATTTTTAATGATTATTTCATATAAATAATTGTTTATAATATATAAAATCTGTAAATACTTATAATTTGACTAGTTATTATTTTAATAAGAAATTATTAAAATCTTGCCTAAAGTGAAGATATAAATTAATTAAGCAAAGTAATTAATTCAATTTAAAATTCATTTAACATATGAATACATTAATATTCAAAACAAAATTTGGATTATTGTTAATTCATATAATATAAGAATATGTGTCTAATTATTTTTATTAATACTATATTCCCGTTTATCGATTCCTAAGCCAAAACTATTAATTATATTAGGTTCTACGACATTTTGACTCGAGCCGTCTATCGTACAACACGTGGATTCCTTATTGGACTAATGTGAGTTATCTACCCCATATTTTATAATTTTCAATACTTTTGGGGTGTATCATGTGGTTTTAATATGTTCCAACTTCATTTTATTATTTTAACACAATTAAGACATTGTTGGTACATTTATACATGAATCATTATTTGTATAATTATTGTTTGTTTACGCTACATGTACTTGTAGTGCATTACCATTTTTAGTCTAATCTCCATGACTATGCCCGTATTCTTGAGGTACGTTATGGACAATAATAGCACTATTGGGTTGACCACCCCGCCTTGGGACGCTAAGGTGATTGATTGCACGTGGTTGAGTGTGTATGATGATTAGATGCTCCATCCTATATATATACATATATATGTATATATAGGGTGAGGACTTATTGTTGTTGTTATCATTTGTTAATCAATTTTTGATTTATAAACCGTTATCTCAATAATACTTGCTTGTCGACTTCCAAAGAAAACAAGTTTCAAATTATAAATATTTCAAACTAACAATTTTCTTTAATAAAACTAGATTACTCACCAACTCTCGTAGTTGACCTGTTTTTACCCATGATGCAGATTTGAAGAATGAAGTTGATGAAAAGTAGGGTATACCTTAGAAACCCACAAGACTATTTAAATTTGATGTAATAAATGTTGTTTGTATTTGAATTTGTATTTGTATGTTGTGGATCTTGTTTGCCTACTTAGTACTTAATTGAATCTAATCATATTATAACATAGTTGTCATGAGACTTTGAACAATATATCACGCCTTGATCGATTCCGCCAAGGATCGGGGTGTGATAGATTGGTATCAGAGGCCTTGACTATAGGGAATTTGGTTAATCTCCTTGACCTAGTCTATAGCCTCTAGGGTCCTCTCGTATGCTAGTTTATAAAATGCACACACAACTGCATGCAATTCGCACTTAGAAAATCCTAGGAATACCTTTGTGTGCTAATTGCTCCCTTATGTGCTTACGTATTATTCCTGACACTTATATGTGTGCATACCAGTGTTGCAGAAATCGGTCTTGGCGGCCGATTAATCGGCGATTAATCGCTTGGCGGTCTTCAACCGATTACGATTAGACCTAATCGGTTAGCTTGACGGTTTGCTGCAAAAATCAGCATTGGCGGCCAATTATTCAGTCTTGGCGGCCGATTAATCGGTCTTGGCGGTCATTTTTTTAATTTTTTTATTTTTTTAATTTATTATTTATTTTTTTATTTTTAAATGACGGCACAAACACTCTTTAATAATTCAAGAAAAGTAAAACATATCAATATTAAATAATAAAAATAAACAAATGTATAATATTTGATGTGTATTTCGGAATAAAATGAATCAAACTTTGCTATTTTTTATATTTATATATTTTTAAATGAATTTCTTTATAATTTAGGGTCTCCGATTAATCGCCGAGTAATCCCCGATTAATCCGATTAATCGCTTAACCCCACTCGACCGCCAAGCTACCGTTAACCGATTTTTACAACCTTGGTGCATACACTTGTGAATTTTCTCCTCTTTCTCTTAAAATCACACACATACTCAAATGGTTTCAAAATAAAAATTTATATACATATATATTCCTTAGAGCTCATAGGAAATTAAAAGTCATCCACTCTAGTTGGGTAGGATCAAAGTAATGGACGCGTAGTAACTCGAAGGGGGAGGCGCCGGTAGCCTGAAAGTCCTGACTAGGTAAGCATTCGTATACATCCCAATCAACCAAGGGACCAGTTTGCTTACCTGGGGACCAAAGGCGAGAGTTCCCAAACCTATAGGCCAAAGCGCGTTATTCACATTACTTTTGAGCCATCAAACTACCCGACCTTATCAAACGTATCCGAAAGGATATACTCCAAAATGGCCAACTCATTGGACTATTAAGTTCCCTAATGGGCCTTGAAGTGGGAAAAACATGTGAAAACCTAGTATTGTGGGGCCCCACACAATTGCTACATGCTTCACATTTAGTACCCATGGAAAGCCCAAAAGGTGCCCAACACTCCTAACCATGGCCCAACAAGTGTTTTACAATCATTTTACCCAACAATGTCTACAAACTTAATTTACAAATAACTCACAAGTCCATATGCGTGTCTCTCATAGATGGCATTACGACTCCCTCTGTAACCATTGTAACTATCACCATATGTCCACCAGCCCGTGTCGCCTTTGTACGACTTGTAGTCGCTATGGCCACTTGGCGGACACATGTCGTGCACCAAAAAACTCAGCGACCATTTGCTCTACCCTCAAATCAGCAAACACAAACCCGGTATCCAACTGGAACATGCTTCAACTGTGGTGACCCCACCCATTTCAGAAACGCGTGTCCTAGGCTTGTCAATATCATTAACACTCAAGCCCAGGCAAATCCAACAATGCAGGTTCCAGCTCCCAAAGGCCGAGCATTTGTCATTACCGCAACCCAAGCACAGACCGATAACAAGGTCGTAAATTGTACGTTTCTCATAAATGACTGCTATTCGTCAGTACTTTTTGATTCAGGTGCCGATAAAAGTTTTGTGTCTTTGGAATTTGAACCCATACTTCAGACACCTCGCATGATTCTTGATGAACACTTTACCATAGAAGTCGCCAATGGAAAATACATTTCACTCAATGCAGTCATCCAAGATTGCACTTTCGATTTTCGCGGTCATAAATTTTTCGTCAATTTAGTTCCTATGGAACTTGGTAGCTTCGACATCATCGTGGGAATGGATTGGCTATCCCAAAACCATGCTAAAATAGTATGTTACGAGAAGTTTATTCGTATTCCTCTTGCCGACGGTCAAAGTCTTCGTATTTATGGCGAGACTCGTTCAAAAAAGCTTAGTCTTATGTCATGTACTCAAGCTCGATCATATCTACGTAAAGAATACATGGCTTTCTTAGCCCATGTGGTGGAAACAAAGGTCAAAGAAAAGAAGATCGAAGATATTCCGATTGTACGAGACTTTCCCGACATCTTTCCCGATGACGTATCTGGAATCCCTCCAGTACGTGAGCTAGAGTTCCGCATCGATCTCGTTCTTGAGGCTGCTCCCATTGCCAAGTCTCCATATCGGTTGGCTCCAACCGAGATGCAAGAATTGGCAAGTCAGCTCCAAGAATTAACCGATAAGGGATTGATCTGCCCTAGTACTTCACCCTGGGGAGCCCCGGTTCTCTTCATCAAAAAGAAAGATGGTTCGTTTCGTATGTTTATCGATTATCGGGAGTTAAATAAATTGACCATCAAGAACCGATACCCGTTACCTCGGATCGACGACCTTTTTGATCAGCTTCAAGGAGCTTCATGCTTCTCAAAAATCGACCTCCGCTCGGGTTATCACCAACTTCGAGTACGAGAAGAAGACATCCCCAAAACCGGTTTCCGAACCCGCTATGGTCATTACGAGTTCACCGTTATGCCTTTTGGCCTAACGAATGCCCCTGCCGCATTCATGGACTTGATGAATCGGGTATTTAAACCTTATCTCGACCGTTTTGTTATCGTCTTTATTGATGACATCCTTATTTACTCCAAGACAAAGGCAGACCATGAAAGACACCTTCGTCTAACTCTCCAAACATAGCAAGGAAATCAACTCTATGTCAAATTTTCGAAATGCGAGTTTTGGTTAAATGAGGTACAATTCCTCGGTCATATTGTAAGTGGCAAGGGTATTTTAGTCGATCCCGCAAAAGTTGAAGCAGTTAAGAATTGGAAAGCCCCACGTGCCCTCAAGGAAATTCGGTCATTCCTCGGTTTAGCTGGCTATTACCGGCGTTTCATTTCAAATTTCTCAAAGATCGCTTTACCGCTTACTTTTCTCACTTGCAAGGGTACGCCATTTGATTGGGGACCCAAGCAAGAAGACGCTTTCCAAACCCTTAAACAAAGATTGTGTGACGCTCCGATTCTTACACTCCTTGAAGGATCCGAAGATTTCGTGGTATACTGCGATGCCTCAAATCTCGGTCTAGGTTGTGTTTTGATGCAAAGGGGAAAGGTTATAGCTTACGCATCCCGACAACTCAAAATCCATGAAAGGAATTATACGACTCATGATTTGGAGCTCGGTGCCGTGGTTTTCGCTCTTAAAATTTGGAGGCATTACCTTTACGACACTAAATGCGTAATTTTCACCGACCACAAGATCTTGCAACATATTCTTAATCAAAAGGAACTCAATATGAGACAAACACGATGGGTCGAACTCCTAAATGATTACCAGTGTGAAATACGCTATCATCCGGGCAAGGCAAACGTGGTAGCCGACGCGTTAAGTCGAAAAGAACATGCCAGCATTTCATCTAATATGTTATCCTATCGTGTCCAATCTCAGTGACCGAATTCGAGGAGCCCAACACTCGGCAATTACCGAAAATGACATGCCCACTGGAATTGATGGGGAGTTGGAAAGTAAATCTGATGGCATTTTCTATTATCAAGATCGCATCTGGATCCCAGATCGTGACAATCTGCGTACCTTCCTGATGGAAGAAATCCATAAAACTCGATATTCCATTCATCCTGGCACTGACAAGATGTATCATGGCCTGAGAACCAATTATTGGTGGTCGGGAATGAAAAAGGATATTGCTTTATTCGTGGCCAAATGTCTTACATGTTCCAGGGTCAAAGCAGAACATCAACGACCCTCTGGACTATTGGTCCAACCGGTAATCCCTGAGTGGAAATGGGAAGCGATCGCCATGGATTTCGTAACCAAACTTCCTCGTACCACCAAGGGACACGACAGCATTTGGGTAATCATTGATTGTTTGACCAAATCCGCTCATTTCCTTCCCATCCGTGAACATTTCAAGGTCGAACAACTTGCTCGGATTTACATCGACAAGATAGTTAGTCGGCATGGCATCCCTCTCAGCATCATTTCAGATCGTGATGGGAGATTTCTCTCTCGGTTTTGGCAATCACTTCAAGCAGCCATGGGAACCCGCCTCGATCTCAGTACCGCCTATCATCCTCAAACCGATGGTCAATCTGAGAGGACAATTCAAACACTCGAAGATATGTTGAGGGCGTGTGTCTTAGAGTTCGGAGGAAACTGGGACTCTCATTTACCGTTGGTAGAATTCTCCTATAATAACAGTTATCATTCTAGCATCAAGATGCCACTATTTGAGGCATTGTATGGCCGTAAATGCCGATCTCCTATTTGCTGGCATGAAATTGGCGAGTCCCACGTGATTCGCGCAACAGTGGATTCTCCAATCATTGGTCCTGAGCTTATCCAGGAAACAACCGAGAAAATCACTCAGATTCGCAATAACCTTCTCGCAGCTCGTAGCCGACAAAAGTGTTACGCCGACAAGCGACGCAAACTGCTTGAATTTACCGTGGGTGACATGGTTATGTTAAAAGTGTCCCCATGGAAAGGTGTGGTTCGATTTGGACGCAAGGGTAAATTGGCACCACGCTATGTAGGCCCGTTCAAAATCCTGAAAAGGATCGGACCAGTAGCCTACGAGTTGGATCTACCAATAGAGCCTAATAAAGTTCACCTAGTATTTCATATAGCCAACCTCAAGAAGTGTTTAGCAGACGAGAACCTTCATCTTCCTCTCGAGGATATCCAAATCAACGAGACAATGCAATTTATTGAGAAACCCTTGGAAATTGCCGACCGAAAGGAAAAGCAACTCAAAAGAAGTTGCATTCCCCTGGTCAAGGTCAGGTGGCAGTCAGCACGTGGACCCGAGTATACATGGGAGCGTGAGGATCAACTGCGTACCAAATACCCGCAACTTTTCTCTTAAGGTATTCTCTTCTTAAATTTCGGGACGAAATTTCCTAAAGTAGGGGAGACTGTGACATCTGCCTAAAATGGATTCGGGTCAACCCAACCCAATTGGAAATTTAATAAACCCTACTCAAGATTACTTGACGCTAATAGGATCAAAACTCATACACTACGATATAAATTGACGTTAATAGCAATATAACATAGTATAACGTTATAACTATAATCTCCATGACTATGCCCGTATTCTTGAGGTACATTATGGACAATAATAGCGCTATTGGGTTGACCACCCCGCCTTGAGACGCTAAGGTGATTGATTGCACGTGGTTGAGTGTGTATGATGATTAGATGCTCCATCCTATATATATATACATATATATGTATATATAGGGTGAGGACTTATTGTTGTTGTTATCATTTGTTAATCAATTTTTGATTTATAAACCGTTATCTCAATAATACATGCTTGTCGACTTCCAAAGAAAACAAGTTTCAAATTATAAATATTTCAAACTCACAATTTTTTTTAATAAAACTAGATTACTCACCAACTCTCGTAGTTGACATGTTTTTACCCATGATGCAGATTTGAAGAATGAAGTTGATGAAAAGTAGGGTAAACCTTAGAAACCCACAAGACTATTTAAATTTGATGTAATAAATGTTGTTTGTATTTGAATTTGTATTTGTATGTTGTGGATCTTGTTTGCCTACTTAGTACTTAATTGAATCTAATCATATTATAACATAGTTGTCATGAGACTTTGAACAATATATCACGCCTTGATCGATTCCGCCAAGGATCGGGGTGTGATACCTGGTGCCAAAACTTGTTTTTCAAAACATATACATCTTAATGTCAGTTCATACTTTTAAAACATATTTGGTTTAATGCCAAATAATACTTTCAAAAACATATAAGTGAACTTTCATAAACATGGCATAGATGGTAAAACTTGCATATAGATTCACATTTGAAAGCCACATAAAGCTTTATAAACACTTGCTAACTCAAGCTTGAAAACCATTTAGAAAATCCAATACTCATAAAATATTTAGCATAACATAAAACATTCAATGTTTAAAACTTATTGCTATGTACCCAGTAAAAATCCTCATGTACTCACCTCGGTAGCTACGTACGTCTAGCTACACTAATCTACATAGCTCTATCCTTTCGTTGTTTCCGAACGTCCTTCAATCTCTATTAATCTAATAGAAGATTAGAACATATTAGACAACTAAACATATATCATGTGTCTAATCATTTTTGATTACTACCGGTCATTATCTAATTCTATTCTAATGGTTAAGTATGACTCTTAAGTCATAAAACCATTTTGGACGATTTTACCCTTTTGTCCCATTTTGACTAAAAATGGTATTTTCGGTATCTACGAGGTTATTTCAATAACTTTCTAATTTTTTACACCTTTATAAACTTATCTCAAAGGTTTGTAGTCGAAACATTTTTCATATTACCCGTTTATGTCATTTAGGCAATTTCAATGAATAAAGTTTCTAAAATTAGAAACCGTTGAAAAATATGATATTTCCATTCATTTGACACAATTGTGTCCCCAACACTTCATAATATGATTCCAATTAAATTGTAAGTTCTTTGTTGTGCGGATTTTATACATACTAAAGTTTGTCCCACGAGTTTGGAATTCTCAATTACATTCCACATTACCAACTTTTACCCAATTAGACATTGGAAGCTATAATTCCATTCCATTATCCAATTCAAATACCAATACAAGAAAAGATAATCCCAAATATTTCAGTTTACACCCATCATTTGATATTATTAGATATCAAAGTTTTCCATATAATAGATTTTCATTTCACATTCCTTGGTTCCATCATGATCCCCTTATTTGATACAAAACTACACTTTATGTGTTCCAACTAATTTCCATCATGCAACTAAGTTTACCTTTTGTAATACTTTATCAAATTCTCGCTTCCTCAAGAAATAAAATCTTAGGTTTAAAACAAACTTTTCAATTTTTGATTAAATGAAGAAATAATGAGTTTTCCGGTTGATTTCCATGTTTTCCGGCCACTCACAATCTGTTGTTGACAATCACAGTCACGATAAACATACATGCAACAAAACCTCAATCACCCTTATGTTTTTTTTTTTTCTGAATTCAACGAACAAAGTTAGCAACTTTACCTTCAAATTAGATATAGAGGATAAACTGATAATTGCTGATTACAATCCAAAAAAAGTCAGACCCATTGAGGCTCCCCTGATGAGTTGTTGCTGTCGTCCATTCTCTACCGTCGCACAGCAAAGAATTAGCGACTTGCTGCCGCCCCCTTAGAATCCGCCCAACAGCGATCTATTGTTGCTGTTTACTTTCCCTGATTCTTGGCCTTTCTATTGCAACCCTCTGTGCCCCTCGCTGCAAGGTCTGAATGCACACACACATAAAAAAATCGAATGTGTGTGTGAAATCCTCAACTTCGTTTTCGCTTATCTCGTTTCTTGTATTTGCTGATTGCGAGAATCGTGAACGATAGAGGACTGAAATCGACATTCCCTTTCTCAATCTGGCGGGATACGCAAACCACAAGAACCATTATTAGTCTCAATCTTGTTCTCTTCGTCTGAATTAGCAACACCAGCAGCAGCGACCTTTGTCAAGATCAAATATGTATATAACAAATAACCAAACTTCACTCTTTGATTATAATTCAGGAACTCACTCAAAACCAATTACTGATATTTATACATATTGTCTTTGTTTTTTCTATTTGATTCAATTGTTAGACTTGAATTATATATGCCTCTAAGAAACACACTACATTCCTAGTTATGATGTTAAACACTTAGTTCACAGGTTGTATAAAACTTTCCACATGTGGCTTAGGTGTATTCTTGTCCCCTCCCATGTGCTTGAGATTCCAACAATCACCCCCGAATCTCTAAGTCTTTCTAGAGACGTCTTCGATCCCGAGTGTTAATATGTTTACTTCTTCCGTGGAAACTTCCACTTCTCCTGGCTTTACGCTCCACCTTCACTTTATTCTCTTTAATACCCACTCAATAGTAAACAAACCAAATAACTAAAAACATAACACATAAATAAAGATAATGAATAATTTGAATTAAAGCCTTAATCCAAACAGTCACAAACCGCAAACCAGCACTTGAACGAACTTGATTCTCGACTTTTTCCGGACACCCGACCTCTACCTTGGTCACATCCAAAGTCTTCCATCAAAATACTGCTGATTCATCTCCAATTAAATTTGCCTCTTGCTTTTCCTACTTAGGACACTCATTGCTATAGTGCAAATTCACCACACTTGAAACATTTAACGTGACTTTTATCCCATTAGAAACGTTCCCCATCCCGAATTTTCCCGGACCCACGACCTCTTCCCCGGCCACGTCCAAAGCCATCCCGATTTGAACCTCCACTGCCACAATGCTTACAAACGTTTGAATTTTCTCCACTAGCCAACAATAAACTATCTTGAACGTCCTCCGTTTTTTCCGTTCCTTTTATACGCTCCTCGTATGCCTTCAATCTACCAACGGCTTCATCAAATAGCATTGAATCCAACTCGAAACATTGTTCAATTGACGCCATGATTTGAAGAAACGACTTAGGCATCGAATCTAACAACCTTTTTTTACCAAATCACCTTCTTCAATCTCACATCCAAGACTCCTTGCTTTTGAGGCCAACCCTGATAATTTTGTCACAAAACTATCAATCGTTTCATCCTCCTTCATGCGCAAACCTTCATGCTCCCTCTTCAAGGTTGCAACCCGAGCCGTCCTCACCCAATCCACACCCAAATACCGTGTCTTCAAACCATCCCACACCTGTTTTGGATCTGTGTAACTCGCCATTTTCAACACCATCTCTTCCGGTATAGCTTGAAACAAGAAAGCAAGTTCTTGTTTCTTCTTCTTTAGATTCGTTTCTTCGCCTAACACACTTACATCAACCGTCTCCCATATGCCGTGAGCATCCATAATCGATTTCACTTTGACCACCCACACCGGATAATTTATTGGGGTTAAAACGGGGACTTGATACGTCATCAGGCCTCCTTCTCTAGCTAGTGCCATCGCCTTTCTAGTCTTCCTTTTGACAACCCCCACATCTTTGATCAAGCTTGTTCGGAGAGCACTCTTCCACCGCTTGACAAGACAAGGTCACACCCACCTTTACCGTCTTACGTCACACCCGCAAAACGAACCGAATCAAAGCCACCTGCTTTGATATCTTCCCGTTCATTTATCATGCACCACCGGTTAGTCTCTCGTTTGAACAAACCCGATCAAGAGAAATTGGGGCTGCACACCCTTATCGACAGAACGCCGCTCTGATACCAATTCAAGATCAAATATGTATATAACAAATAACCAAACTTCACTCTTTGATTATAAATCAGGAACTCACTCAAAACCAATTACTAATATTCATACATATTGTCTTTGTTTTTTCTATTTGATTCAATTGCTAGACTTGAATTATATATGCCTCTAAGAAACACACCACATTCCTAGTTATGATGTTAAACACTTAGTTCATAGGTTGTATAAAACTTTCCACATGTGGCTTAGGTGTATTCTTGTCCCCTCCCATGTGCTTGAGATTCCAACACTTTGCTGCCATTCCACCTTCTCGATCGCAATGTCTCTCTCGATCCCTCTCTCTCTGATTCATACGTACACACACAAGTGTATGTGTGTGTTGTGTGTATGTGTGTGTGTGAGTTCTTGAATTTTTTCACGAACACGTGAACTACTCGATCTCTTTTTCTTGATTTGAACTTGTGGTTGCGTGTTGGTGCTATCGAGGATGAAAGAGGATGTGTTTCAGAGGTTTATACGCGCACACAACATCACGAAACTGGGTTCTATTTTTAATTGGGGTCAAATTTGAAAATTTCCGAAAATGCCCCTCCTTTAAATGCCTTGGGCACATTTTCATCTCATGTTGCTTCAACTTTTTCCTTGATTTCATCGTATCATAACTTTCTCGTATGATTTCTAGATTTCTCAAACTTTACACCTTTAGAAAGGTGGGAATGAGCCTTACAACTCTTCCCTACTGACTTTCGTCTGAATCTTAATATATTTTATGTTATTAACCCTTGAAAATGACTATTTGGTCATTTTTGTCAGTTTTAGGCCATTTTCAAACCTTCATAACTCCTTCGTTACTACTCCAAATGGCCTGAATCTTTTTCCTAAATTATTGTTCTCTCAAATATGACCAAAGTAACCTTGATGACTTTTCCTCAATTCCTTTTACATTTCGAGATATTAATTTCCAAAGTTTATACAATAAACTTTTTACTTATAGTCCCTTTAATTCACATTCTTCCCTTATGTCATTTTCAAATGAAGAAACAACTTCATTACGACTTAATAAGAGGTCTTAAGACATAAGCTTCCATACTTTTACCTTCTTGGACCATTTTACCATTCAATTATACATTTAATAAATGTGACATCAATCATTCTTAACATCAAATATACTTACACTTGCTTCTTATTTATACAAAAATTTTAGTTGTCACAACAACTACTACGTAAATGTCTCCAACATCATCACACCAAATACCATAGAGTAAGATAACTACTAGTTCAAATTGCTAACTAATTCAGTTGCCTGTTTTTTCTTGTCCCTTACCAACTCCTGATCTTGTTCTACTACCCACATCGTGTCGTCCTTCATTGCAGACATCAACACAACTCTGTTTTCCCTTTGTCTTAACTGTTTTTGATGTTGCTGCTCCATCATCAATTCCACCTTGCCCCTTGCACGATCTTGAATTGTGACATGGATTATGGTACTTGCTACATGTGACTGTTATGTATTTCTTCGACAACTTGTACACTCCCTTACCCTTTTGACTGTTTTGTGTACAAGGTTCATCGACCCCTCTCTTTCTATTAACCTTTAGTCTTCCCACCAGTGAAGACATCAACTAGTTTATTATTCAAAATAAACGAATTACTTACTAACATATCGATGTTTATGTATACACTTACCTGAGTGTGATGTTTTGGGTGAACCAAAGTTGTTGGACATTCAGATTTTGGCCACATATCAGGTCCATTTATTGGCTCTATTGTACACTTGTACATTTTTTTCCATGTCTCTAACCTGTAACACGGATGCACCATCTTCTCAGGATGTGGAACCATCTCACCATGTGATGCCTTTGATAGGAAATAGGCAGACAAACAAACTTAAACTATTAATTTCACATGCAACCTAGGGATCTATGTTTTCTCTAATTGAATCTATATCTAAGAACCCTATGGCAAAATCGATTTCTAAAAGGTGATTAAGAATTACTAACCTTTAGTTTCTTTCTTTGGAAGCAAGCACCACAAGCGTTGTGCCTCAAATGGTTCACACCCAAAACTAGCAAGCAGGAAAAACAATAGAGAGAGGGGAGGAGGGCTGTGAAGGTAGTGTAGAAAATGGGAATCCAGGGTCCCTATTTATAGCCCCAAGGGTATTAGCCGATAAGCCTTAGAGATAAGCCTTATTTGAATTCAAACAAGATAAACCTTTTATCTTAAATTCAAACCCTTATTATCTTATATATATTTCGAAATTCACAAGGATAAATATCCTTAATTTTGTCCAACATATATCCTGCTATAATTGTCCACTGCTCAACTATTGAACAATTATAATTCAGCCCCTGCACTTTTAATTAAGCCAATTAATCCCAAAATTAATTCCAATTAATTTATGATTAATTATTTATTAAATATTACTATTTCTAATTAATATATTATCTACATAATATATTATCAAACTATTTCTCTTGATTTATTAATCATATAATAAATCAACCTCTCTCTCTAAAAGTCATAATGTCCAATTACTAGCATTGAGGGCAACCCAAAAAGATTGTGCTACTATTAATCACATATATACAAATTATAGTCATGGCTTAGACACCTAATCCAACAGACTCCCACTTGGATATGTCTATGTCTATAATTTCCAGTATAACTTTTGAATCCATCAGCAAATTGTAGCTTCCAAAAGCCGGTGCCGAACTATGACCTAGTCAGTTACGTGTCCTAAGATAAGTGATCATATAATCCTCTGTTCTACAAGATATCATTCGGACATGAGACATGGATTGGAATCAATCTCGATGTCCAAGAATTTGTTTCCCGATTTCTGATTTGTGATGATACATGACTTCTAATCGAACACATCAATTAGTCCTGGCTGGGCCCAGCACTATAAGTCGACACCAAATCACCGAGGGGCCCAAATATATCGCCTTTTCCGTTAGGGCAAAAGGAACGAATAAACTTTGAGTCATATGCTTGTATTATTTACTCATCAAATCACACACAACAATATGTTTTATAGCATCGAGTTACCGATTCGTTTACGCACTGTAACACCCCATCTTTCATACACCTTATTTGGTGTAATCGTTTATAAAAACATGGTGAAGTAAAAATTTCATTCTTTCAAAAACTTTTCTTTTACATTTGGTCCCAATAAAACAATAAGTCTAAAAGTAATTAAACAACTTTGGGTGTTACAAACTCATATCAAAACAACCATAGTAAAACCTTTAAACATCTCAAGGCTATGTCCCGTATTAAAATAACATTTCTACCAAAAATTCAGCATGACCTTTGGGTAATATAGACAAATCTATACCGACCCGAGTCAATAAAACAACCTAAAAACAATACGAGACATAACACGACTTTATTGTACAACTACAAGGGAATTCTAAACCATAATCATACATCTATCAATTAAATGACATGCTATACCGCAATTGAGATACTCTATCTTATGAACATCCTTTCTATCTACGTTCCTCATCTCAGCTTCTAAGTCCTTTCCTTATATCATCTGCTAACCAGCATCCTGGTATTGAGTACATAGCATTTTAAAACAAAAATAAGTAAGACATAAATGCCTCATGAGATACATGGGTTTTAGACTCAATGAGTTTAAATCATTTTGAATATCATTAGCTATTAACAAATAAAGAAAACCTTTCCCTTCTTTTCAAAACCTACAAACTCCACTGTTATGTCAAAACAATAAAACAAAAGTTCATTACTATAATCATTAAAACAGAAATCATTACTTATCATCCAAACAAAAGCTCATTGTTAAAATTTCAAATACTTTAGCTTAAATGTCAGCTAAGCAATTCATCATAAGCAAACATATTTCAGGTACTGTCTTAACAAGCATAGACCAACTATAATACATATCATTTGGCTTTATACGGGTTTCCCCGTATCCCTTTCCCTCCCCGGAATAGAACCAATATATCCGTGAGGGCATGCTAGTTCCCTTTCCCTTCATGGAATAGAACAAATCTATCCATAAGGGCGTACTGAGACAACTACTTCGCGACGGGAGGTACCATCTTAGTAGTGTCTTTTGATCTCCCCTCACTAGGGTGAGATCCTTGTCTGACGTTTTTCTCATTTCTTTCATTTAGTTCATATTTCAAATTTTACCATTATAATTTTATCACAAGTTGGTCTCTAGATAAACATCATTCAAAACATGTAATCTCATTTTCAATTCTTCAACATAAAACCTTACTTCTAATTAAACTTTGCAAAATCATTTGTAAACCATTTCAATCAGTCAACATAAATCAATATTTTCTAATTCAAGCTTAAAAAACCACTTCAAAAACCACTACTTATGAAACATTTATCATAACTTTTGAAAATCATTTGTCAAACTATTAATCATAAAACATTTAACATAAAAACAAAAATTGTTGCTATGTACCCAGAAAAGTCCTCATGTACTCACATCTGTTGGGTATATTTGTGATAAAGTGCTTGCCTATCCAAAGACCTGAACATCAAGTAAACAAGACCCCGAATCCTGAAGACTCTGAAGGGTTTATCCTAGAGGATCCGAAGGCTTATCTGTAATAACTGTTTTGGGTGCACGCTTATTCTGCAGACACCGTGTTGCACAATAAGTTATTCCTATTGGCTAGTACACTGTAGGAATATTCTGTAATATCTTTTGTACTAACCGTATCACTGATTAAGTATAAATATCAGTGATACCTATCTGTGTCAAGTGTTCGTTTAGATCCACTCACCATTGTAAAACCCTAAACGTGAAATCAAAGCATTCGGCACCCGTTATCGATTTCTTATTGTGTTCTTCATTACTCCCATTCATACTGGCTTGTATTGTTTGTTTTGCTTAATTGATCTTGCAAGAATACTTGTCATTATCCTATGTTTGATTGAATTCAACAGCCAACAAGTGGTATTAGAGCAGGACAGCTCGAAAACTAGTCTATAGAGTCTTATTTCATTGCTACAGTTCTAGATCTGAATTGTTTCTTAGATCTAGTATTCCGCAACAATTAACAATCTCTATTAGTCGTTTTTTTTGAAAAGATCCAGTTGAAAATCAATCAAAATGACTGATTCTACAGCAACTTATGCAAATATGTTGAACTATGCCAATCTAATTGGCTCATCCACTAAAGCTCATGTTCTTGTTCCTAGTTACTACGATTACTGGTCTGATCGTATGAGAGATTATCTAGAAGGTCTAGATGAAGTGAACGATATTTGGAGATCTGTCAGGGATGGTCCTCATACTGACGTCAAATGACGATTCATAGTTGTTGATGGTCATGATGCTGAAGTTCTCACTGCTGCTGATCTGAAGAAAGTCAGAAATCACGAACAAGCCATGAGAGAGCTTCGAAGTGAACTTGGTCCAGATGTTAGACATCATATCTCCGGTGCTAAATCTATTGGATTAAGGTGTCTAAGCCTTAACTATAAATGTAACATATGTTTGAATTGATGGCAGCACAGTCCTTTTGGGTTGCCCTCATGACCTGGCAGAGGACAAGAATTTATATGAGAGAGAGATTGATATATTATGGAGATAATATATTAATCAGAAAAAAGGAGAATATTTAATTTGTCAATATATTATGAGAATAATATATTAATTAGAAATTACAATATTTAATTAAGATTAATCAGAAATTGATTTGGAATTAATTTTGGGATTAATTGGATTAATTAAATATAAAAGGGAGTTGATTATAATTATTCAAAGAGTTGGATAATATATATATATATATATATATATATATATATATATATATATATATATATATATATAAATGATAATTAAGGAGCTTTTTATTATTTATGGTAATGATAAGTCAACCAACTTGTATGATAAGTGCATTGTCATATCAGAAGTTTAAACATGACAGTTATCTGTCATAAGACTTATCAGTTTTGGACTATAAATAGAGGGCTCCCCCTCCCCATTCTTCAAGCCAACCATAGGGTTCCAAAACCCTTTCTCTCTTGCTTGCTTGCTTGCCAAGGTTTTGGGTGTGAGCCATTAGAGGCATTACACTTGTGGTGCTTGCTTCTAAGTGATCTAAGGATCAAAGGTCATTTTTCTTATGAAATTTATTTTGATTCTTTTCTTGTTCATAGTTATAGGTTCAATAGATGAAAACATAGATACTTTAGGGTGCATGTGAACTTAAGATTGTTTTGTTCATAGTTTGCTTAAAACCCAACAGTGGTATCAGAGCTAGATCTATTTTCTGTTTAACTGTTATAATAATTGAATTGTTAAAATGTTTTAATGGAATTAATCCCTTGGTTTCAATGGTTTCAAAAACATATGGCTAGGGTTTTGAAACCTTAGCCTCCACCCTTAATCTCGAAAATAAGAGGTGGGTTTTTTAGGGTTTCCTTATTTTGGTAACTATGATCCCTTAATACATGGTAACTATGATCCCTTAATACATGGAAACTCTCCTCCTCCTCCTCATACACCCATTCCTGAGAGCTTCAGGAGATTCTTGCTAAAATGAATAAGCTGACTGGACTTAACTACATGGATTGGATCCGCCAATGGAGATTGGTTATGAGATACGTAGATAACGAATACATCATCGACTTCCCATTTCCCTCTCTACCTAAGCATGGTGTCACTCAACCGTTGATGGACCACCATTAATTCCTGATTGATGAGGACGAAGAGGTTCGTCTTCTCATGCTATTAACCATTGACCCCACCATCCGCAGGGATTTTGAATTCCTTGGGCCACATGAGTTAATACAACTGGTTGAGGAAAGGTTCCAAGAACCAGTTAGGCAGGAAAATCTTAGGATATACAAAAGGCTTGGTGAAACCAGGCTGAGAAAGGGACACAATGTTAGTGCACACTTTCTCAAGATTGAAGGATACTTGGAAGAGTTGTACAAGCTTGGTCTCCCTCCTGGTCAAGAAGCAAGCATCAATGGCTTGCTCATATCTCTGACTGAGGAGTACGAATCGTTCATATAGATATATACAGGGAAAGGGACCTACACAAGACCTTCATGGAAATGCATTCAGTGTTGACTCTGTATGAGTCACTCATGATGGTGCATACTTCGGGATTGAGTCTAGCTCTAAAGCACATCAGGAATCCATCCAGACGGGTCCTAAGATGTGTTAAGCTGGGAATTCATAGGGGTGGGATACAGTCATAGGATAATTGGAAAAATGTTCTAAAGCCAAACAGTTTGGCTACTCAGGTATATCTAAAACTCAAAACTCCTAATCCTTAATTCCTTGATACAAGATGTGATTGTCACATTTGCTTTGTATGCAGGGTCTCAGTAGGACGTAGGACATTGTCGCATGGGAGCACGTTCAGATTGGATCTCAGGCTCGTGTAGTTTTGGAGTTTAGTTAGATGTTTTGAGATTGTTATTAAGTATGACATTGTTTTACATAGTACATTGTTTGAGGATATTTTTGGTTTAATAAAAGTTTTATTTTTATTTTTAAAATATGATTGTTGAAATTATCCTTGAAATGTTGTGTGAATGTAACTTGATTGTGGATTGGATTGTGTTTGTATGATTGTTAGAATGAGTTTTATAAGAATAACTTCAACAAAAGATCCAATGGAAAGGATTTTGGAATCAATTGGCTTGGAGTCACTTGATGAAGTTGGCTCTTGATAAAATTGATCATCACAAGAAATGAATCAACCAAGGATCTAATGGATAGGATCTTGGAATCATTTAACTTAGAGTTAAATGATGAATTCATATCATGAACAATTAACAAAGTCATAAAATTTACATAAGAATGTAAAAGAACATTTAAAGCAACAACACAATGGTTATTGTGTACTGCTCAAATCAGCAAGTAAAACACAAATTAGTTATACTTCCAAATATTTCCCATGAGAAATACAACTTCACTTATCAGAATTAGTGAATAGTTGAAACCTTGAACTGTTCAAGGACTTCAAAGGAAGTCTAAGATCAATAAAAACCTAAGTAAAACATAACTGTGAAATTGTTTCACAGTTCATACTCTTCCAAGAATATTAACGGGTTATAATGTGTCTTAGGGAAGATTGAGCATTGATCGAAACGGCTCGATCCTTGATGTATTAGATACACTTCCAATAAGTTTTCTGATAAGTTAAACATTCAACCAGTCAGTCCATAAAACCATATTATAACAACATCTTAGACTAAGTAGGTTGCACAGACACCGTCCGAAGTGTAAAGTAGGGTTCACCCCACTTGTACACAGAAAGGGTTCAGGGTCATGGAGCGTTCATCCGAACCTCATTGCATGACTGAACCTGATCAGTAGTGTCATTTCATTGGCCCTCCCGCCTATGGCTGTGAATGATCAGTCCTTTTGGAAAGAACTAACATTCTGAGGAGACAGTAGAGCAGGAGTAATCCTGAAAGATTTCAGGGATTAGGCAAGTGAAAGAACCTTTAGTCATCACTAAGACTTGACCAGGAATCAGATTCCGTGTTAATCCTGGTATATCATTCTCTTAGGAAACCAATAGTGTTAGTCGCCATCATAAGGAATTATGATCTGGGTGACATACCAGTTAGTGGTAAAACACTAAGGTTGGTATGGATAAGCAATCATGCTACCGAGAAGCATTGGTGAGCCCGATTGCCACCATATAAGAGAAATTAAAGAGCGAGACTAAGACTCTATAACGGTTTGACTAACTTTGCACCTGGCCTGAAACCAGTGGGAGTAACTGAACAGTCAAAGGAAACGTCAAGGATAAATTGTACTAGCATTCTAAGCAAGAATGGCTGCATGATGCAATGCTCAATAGAAATCCTGTCATTAATTTTGAGGGTAACGCATTTGAAGAAGACATTGTTTGCTATTACTGTAGCTTGCAGATCATAGCAAGGTCAGATGATCTAAACCGCTCTCCAGAAATGGAAAACTACCAGGGTTGTGTGTAAGACACAACTAATAGGATTTAGAACATGCCGATACAAAAGGTAGATGAGCCCAAAGACTGTCGATCGGGCACCTAGCATAAAAGGATATTCGGATTCTTAAATATGCCAAAGGTTTGGATTTGATGAATAGTCCAAAAGAGTCCTATAATTATGTCAGAAGTTCTGGACTTAGTATTCCCAAAGTATGCCAAAGGTTTGGGTCTTGGAAATAATCTTAAAAAGTTCCAGAACTGTGTCAAAGCTAGTGGGAGTATCATTAAGATCTATCCTTCAATGTATGACATTACATACTATTCTTGGAAATATCTCTTATCGTTACAAAGTCTAATGACTCGACATGAGAGATGATTTGCTATGAAAGACCTGAAGGAGATTCGGTAATGTACTGAAGTGGTTACCAGTATCTATCAGATAGATATAATCATCAGTATTAACCCTGCCAGTGTGTAAGAATGATCTTGATAAGATTCAAGATACGAAATTTTCTGGAAATCGTGACATAAGGATTATGGATTATGAAAAAAATTCAAAATAGAACTAATATCAGATTCAATAAGCTGTTGCAAATTGAATCGATCACATGTGTCATGAAATGGTCCTGATAACTTGATACTTGGAGCATAACAAGTTGGATCCAGGACACAACCTGGCTTCGGATACTGAACTGGAGAGGTAAACACAAACATGAGAAATCATGCTATAATAGTAGGAATGTAATACGAAATTTGAAATGAGTTTCAAATCTGTGATTAATATATATATATATATATATATATATATATATATATATATATATATATGACACTATGAGACTTCATGGTTGTAAGGTTTCTATTGGGATAATGATGGAGCTGTGTGGTTCATCGGTACATCAGTTTTCGCCTTGAAATCTTCTTGACACCATAGGGTGCAGTCTATTGGACTGAAGATCCCTAGAACTATGAGAAGTCATAGTACACAAACGCCATTTCAAAAATGGTGTCCGAGAAGGAAAGCCAAGATGACACATTGAGAAATCATCGGAATTATGTCCGATTAGATTGTCTGCAATGATATGTATCAATTTTGGATACATGAAAAGAGCAAATATCATTTTGGATATAAAAGACATATAAATATCTTAATTGAAAGTTTAACAGAAACCGAGAAACATATAATAGCGTTGTAGTAAATCTGATATGGTAGGAGTAGCTACTTATCATATTAGTGTTTCAATAGGATGTTTTACTTCCCAAATAATTCGATTATTCAAAACATCCACAATCGTTCATACTTTTGGAAGTAAGTACTGAACTAAGACGGTCATGAATTGGATTGTAGGTTGTCTAAGGAGTTAGACATAGCAATGGTATTGATGCAACATTCATGAGTACTTAGAAATGGAGATTTGAGTATTGGATCAACCCGCGCTCAGAGAATTACTTCATGGATTACATCACAAGTAATTATGAGACGATAAAATCTTATGGTCTTGAAACCTAGACATATGAGTTGAAATTTGCAAGTCGGTTACCCATTGATAATGCGTAAATTCATCGGTAACTCGATGTTATAAAAGGTATTGCTGTGCGCGATTTGATGAGTAAAACACACAAGCATATGAGTCAATGTTTATACGTTCCTTTTTCCCTAACAGGAAAAGCGATATCTGTAGGCCCCTCGATGATTTGTTTTTGAGTCAGTGCTGGCCAGCCATGACTAATTGATGTGTTCGATTAGCAGTCCTATGTCATTACAAATCATGGAACCGGGAAACATAGAATCAGACTGAGATTGATTCTAATCCATGTCTCAAGTCTGAATGATATCTTGAAAGAACGAAGGATCATATAATCATTTATCTTAAGACATGTGACTGACTGGATCAAAGTTCCACAGCAGCTCTTGGAAGCTACAATTTGCTGATCAATTCAGAAACCATATATGTTATAGTTATAGACTTATCCAAGTGCGAGACTGTTGGATTAAGGTGTCTAAGCCTTAACTATAAATGTAACATATGTTTGAATTGATGGCAGCACAGTCCTTTTGGGTTGCCCTCATGACCTGGCAGAGGACAAGAATTTATATGAGAGAGAGATCGATATATATATATATATATATATATATATATATAAATGATAATTAAGAAGCCTTTTATTATTTATGGTAATGATAAGTCAACCAACTTGTATGATAAGTGTATTGTCATATCAGAAGTTTAAACATGGCAGTTATCTGTCATAAGACTTATCAGTTTTGTACTATAAATAGAGGGCTCCCCTTCCCTATTGTTCACGCCAACCATAGGGTTCCAAAACCCTTTCTCTCTTGCTTTCTTGCTTGCCAAGGTTTTGGGTGTGAGCCATTAGAGGCATTACACTTGTGGTGCTTGCTTCCAAGTGATCTAAGGATCAAAAGGTTAGTTTTCTTATGAAATTTATTTTGATTCTTATCGTGTTCATAGTTATAGGTTCAATAGATGAAAATATAGATCCTTTAGGGTGCATGTGAACTTAAGATTATTTTGTTCATAGTTTGCTTAAAACCCAACAAAATCTGCTAAAGAAATCTGGGATCGACTTGCTGTGAGATTTGCTGGTGATAACACTCTTCAATCAAGTGTTGTTCAAGAAGTATTAGCTGACTTCGGTAACTTCAAGCAACAAGAGAATGAATCCCTGGAACAAGCTTATGAGCGTTACAGTAAGATGGTGTATGATATGGAAAAGTATGGTGAAAACCGAAGTCAACAAGAGATCAACATCAAATTCCTCTACAGTTTAAGGCCTGAATGGAGACCTATCATGCTGATGATCAAGTCTATGAAAAAATCAACACATATTCTCTAGCAGCTCTCTATAATCTCATCAAATCTCATGAACCAGACATTTGTGGAAGTAGAAGCGAGAATGCTGGTTCTGGTTCATTAGCTCTTGTGTCAAATGTCGAAGAAGAAGAAGCCTAGGATGAGCCTGATGGTTATATGGAAGGACAAAACGAAGAAACGATTGCTTTGTATGCTGCAAACAATTGTAGGTTTACGAAACCATTTGTGATCAAATCCAACTCAGGAAAACCTTTTGTGAAACCTTTCAACAAAAATTCTTATACTCTGAAACCCAAACCAGAGATCTACACACTTAAGGAGGAAACCCCCAAATCTTCAACTCCGAAGCCTGTCGAAACAAAGACTTCGGAAGCTCCAAAAGACAGATCTGAAGACAAGAAGATTTCTGGGGACTCTGGGTACGACTGCAACTATTTCCATGGTAAAAATCATTTCGCAAAAGACTGCAAAAGAAATGACAAGTAGGCCCAAGTCAAGGATGAAGCCTACTATGCAATGAAGATGGAGGAGGTAAGAGAGAAAACCAAGGATTTGGCCTTGATGGCTTCGGAAGATAGAATGGGTACGTACCAGGTGTGGTCATCTGACTCCGAAGACAAGGAAGTAAGGAAGCCAACTCATAGTGCATTCATTGCCTATGATGATGGTAAGAGCTTCCCGAAGGGTACCTCTGAGGAGAGTGAAGCTGATAAATACATGGGTTTAAAAGAGTTCGGAGGTCTCGGTTATAAGGGATCGGAGACAACGAATGTGATACTGAAGATGTTCTGAAGATTTGGTTTGATGATTCTTCGGATGTTGAAGAGGAGATCTACTTAATGGAGTAGGACTCTCGTCAGACCATTTCGGAACAGGTAACTAAAATTCTCTTATCTTTTAATATTCCTGCATCAAAATTTTCAGCTAATATTAATGAAATAACACGTTATTGCTCGGTGAAGAACAACTTGCTTATTGATGCTAAAAATAGGGCTAAGGTGAATGACCAGGAGATTCTACAGTTGAGGGGGAGAGTAGAAAGTACGAAGTTGTCCCTAGAAAAAACAAACTTAAGAATCTCACTGTTAGAGGCGAATAGAGAGAAAATTTGAATAATAATGATGTAGTGCTAAAACAACGCAATATCTTTTGTGAAACTGCAAAACGTCTGTACTTTCATATCACTCGCATTTATCATTCTGTTGACATATGCAATGTTCAACATAGACAACTACTGGCTTTTATTGAGTTTATGTTGAAAAAATTTGATATCATCTCTTATGAATGTGAATCCATTGTTTCTGGTTCTGAAGTCACCAATCCTTCGCATAAGCATGGTTTGATATCTGTTGAGAAATACTTAACTGCAGATAATCAGATAAAAACACCGCCCAAAGAAATTCCAATCTTGCAGAAGAACATTCCTCAAATCGAAAATAAATCAGAAGTAATTGTTGAAACTGAATCTGAAAATGAATCAGAAAGTGATTCAGATATGGATGAAATTGATTGTTCTTCCTTGTCTATATTTAAACCTTCCTCTACATCTGCATCACCCTCCGAAGACATCTCACAATTGTCTTCGGTTGACAAAGGCAAAGCTAAAATTGATAGTGAAATTGTAACACCTAAATTTCGAAATGACAATAATGAGATTTTAAAAACAAAAATACAAGTTTCTGATGAATATGTCTCTTATGATCAATATCTCAAAAACAATTTAAAAAGGCTAGTCAATGTTGCATGTGTCTATCCGAAGGTTTCTTACTTCAAAAACTCTATCTTTGTGAAACCCGATGGTGTACTTTTAATTGACAATGATTTGGTGAAACTTGTTGAGGAGGATAATTCCACAGTCACTGAGGAAGGATTCTTCTCATCCTCAAAAATGATTGAAAATAACATGAATGAAAAATTGCAAGTGAAAATCATGTGTGAAAACAAGATTTATACGGCCATAACATTTACAATCGTCTATGTTATGAAAAAGAAAAGATTCCAGAAAACATGACTCATCTTTTAAATGATAAAAATGATAATCACATTTACACTAATAGAAATTACAAACAAATTCAAGTTATGGATAAACCCGTAGCTCCGAAGATGGATGTTTTTCAGTTAATGGAGTCATGTGAAAGTGTACCTCTTATACAATCCTTCGAAAACGTTATTACCAAACCAAAGATAACAATTTCCAAAACTGTGGCACAAAACCCTCAAATTTTGAAGAGACCACAATTTCAAAACTTCACATCAACTTCCAAAGCAAAACTAGCGGTTGTGATTACAAAACCAATTCAAAAACCAACTATTGTGAATTTGAAAGCGAAACTAATGTCAAATCTTGTGAAAAGGAAAACACCCTTAGTACCATCAAAACCCACAAATACGAAGGCTTCCACCTGTGGAATAAAACCAATGGATACGAAAGATTCAAAAGTTAAAACAAACCAATTTTCTAAACCATCCTTCGTACCATCAAAACCAAATTTCCCAAATCCTAAGTTTCAAAAACCTTCAAGAAAAACATTTTCAAAAGGAGATAACCTGATAGATACATTCCACGCTTGGCTAGACAAAAATTTGAATTTGTTTAAAGATAAGAATCTATCACTAAACGATTTCAAGCTTGCATATGAGGAGTACAGTGTACTTCAACATTGTGTAGCTCTTTATCAAGGAAATCAACAAATGAAAAACCAAACACCAATTGGAAAAGGAATGACCTGAATGAAAATTTAACTACAAAAACAAAATGTTCAAGGTCATTGAGCTCTTCAAAAACATCTGAAACTAAGAAAACCTCAAAAACAACAAAAACAAAATTATCCAAAAAAATTTGGGTTCTGAAGGTTTCCATAATTTCAACTTCTTCGGACTCATCAGTTCTAACAAAAAGCTCTTCGGATTCATTTTCTGGTTCATCTTGCTCATCACATGAAACTTCGGAGAACATGATAAACCTCTCAGCTAATGAAATAACAGAAGAGGCTGTTGAATAATGGATTCAAGAATCCTTTGCTTACCCTGAGGATCCAAGATTGATTAGCTACCAACTTCTTCTTGATTGATTGCAGGTTATGTCAAATGAGCGGTACGATGCTAAATGGTACATGAATAGTTGCTGCTCAAGACATATGACAGGCAAGAGGGAGTATCTCAGGTATTATAGAACTTTGGATGATGCAGGGAATGTTCGCTTCGGTAACAACGACACTTGTCCTATTCAAGGTTATGGCAAAATCACGAATGGGCAATTCACAATAAACATAGTGGCATTTGTTGAAGGTTTGAGCACAATCTTGTAAGCATTTCACAATTGGTTATTGGAGGTGGCAATGCTGTAACATTCAACAATCAAGGGAGTGTTATTACAAAGGAAGCCACAAAAGAAGTACTACTAAAATCTGAAAGAAAGGGATCAATGTTTCCCTTGAATCTGAAGCCAGTAACTGGTGGGCAATCTCGATGTCTTCTTTCCAAAGCAAACTCAGATATTAGTTGGTTATGGCACCGAAGGCTTGCTCACCTAAACTTCAAAAACATAAACAAGTTAGTGGCTATGGATTTGGTTCGTGGTATGCCTGCTCTCAAGTTCGATAATGACTCACTTTGGTCTGCTTGTGAACATGGCAAGCAAACAAAACAAAGGCATCCAACTGTGATAAATTCAAAAATCACCAAACCTCTTTCACGTCTTTATATGGATCTTTGTGGTCCATCTATAGTAAAATCAATTGGAAAGAAGAAGTACATCTTGGTAATTGTTGATGACTATTCAAGGTTCACATGGATCTTATTCTTAAGGAACAAGTCAGATGCAGCTAAAGAAATCATCAATTTCATCAAGAACATGGAAGTAATGCTCAACAATATAGTTCGAACAGTGCACAGTGACAATGGTTCGGAGTTCAAGAATCAGACTCTTGATGGATTTCTGAAGAAAAAGGGAATTAGTCACAATTTCTCAGCACCATATACTCCTCTACAAAACGGTGTTGTAGATAGACGTAATCGTTCCCTATGTGAGGCAGCTAGAACTATGCTCAATTTTGCAAACTTGCCCATGTATTTCTGGGCCGAAGCCATTTCTACTGCATGTTTCACTCAGAACTATCATACATCCACAAGAGATTCCATATTACACCTTACGAAGTACTCAACTGAAGAAAGCCATAGTGTCAAGTTTCTTCACATCTTCAGTTGTAGGTGTTTTATATTGAACATGAAAGATCATTTGACAAAATTCAATGATAAATCAGAAGAAGGGATATTTCTTGGATACTCTCAAAAGTCAAAAGCATATAGAGTCATGAATAAAAGGACACGCAAAACTGAAGAAACCTTCAACCTTTCATTCGATGACTACTATATCAAGAAATCACTGCATCCCTTTCCAATGTCATCTATCTTTCCGAAACCGGCTGTTGATGCATTACCAATTACCACTTTCGATGTTGACTTCAATCGTCTCTTTGATCCTCCTGTGAGAGCTGTGGATTCCGAAGCTAGAGCACCAGATAACAATGTGTTTGAACTTTCCAAGCTCACAGATGGCCCCGAAGACTCACCAACTTGTAGTGTTCGGAGACCTTCTTCGATTGAGGGGGAGCCATCAGATAAATCTGTACGGAATTCTGGTTTCGAGGGGGAGCACAATAATTCAAGTCTCAATCACCCTTTACATGAAACTTCACACATCATGTCCCTATATCCTTTTGTCCAGGGGGAGCCAGAAGTCTCAACTCCAATGTCTTCGGATAATGGAAGAACAAACTCTCCAACAACTGCTGTCGAGGGGGAGAATACTCTTAACTCATCTTGTACTTCATCAAATAACACAACTCCTAAAACAAACGTCACAAACTCAAATAACGAAAATCATTTAATAACTGATGATTTCCCTTCCACTTCAGGATATCCTTCGGACACTGAGGAAATCAATGTTGAAGGACCACCTGAATTTGATCCAAATTTTCCTCCTTTGGAAAAGTGGACGAGAAATCATCCCCAATCAGTTGTCATCGGTAACGTTCATGATAAAGTTCTGACACGTGCACTACTTCACCAAAAACAACAAGAATTAAATAGACCTTCGGAGTTGTGCATGTTCAATGTTTTCATCTCCAAAATCGAACCAAAGAACGTTAAAGATGCATTTAATCACCCAGACTGGATTGAAGCAATGCAATTGGAATTAGAAGAGTTTGAATGAAATAAAGTTTGGAGACTAATTCCAAAACCTGCAAATGCTTCAATCGTTGGTCTCCAATGGGTGTACAGAAATATACTTGACACCGAAGGCAATGTGGTTAGAAACAAGGAAAGGCTGGTTGTCAAAGGTTATTGTCAACAGGAGGGGATTGACTATGAAGAAACATTCGCTCCTGTTGCCAGACTCGAATCAGTTCGGATCTTTCTAGCTTATGCTGCACATAAAAACTTTGATGTCTATCAACTGGATGTCAAATGTGCATTTTTGAATGGTGATCTCGAGGAAACCCTCTTTGTTGAACAACCACCTGGCTTTGTTGACAAAGAAAATCCTAACCATTGCTATGTGTTAGATAAAGTTGTCTATGGTTTAAAACAAGCTCCTAGAGCTTGGTATGAAACATTGACAAAGTTTTTAAAAGAGTCAAACTTCAAACAAGTCTCAGTGGATCCAACACTTTTTCGAAAGAAAGTGTTTCTCACTTTATGTTGGTCCAAATTTATGTGGATGACATAATCTTTGGATCCACTGATCCAAAACTCACAAAAGACTTTGAAAAATTAATGAAAAGCAAATTTCAAATGAGTATGATGGGGAAGCTTAGTTTCTTCCTTGGACTACAGATCAAACAATAAAAAGAATGGATTTTCATCAATCAACAAAAATACACAAAAAGTTTACTCGAACGCTTCAGAATGACTAACTGCTCAAATGCAAAGGTTCCATTACCCGCAGGTACAAGATTGAATCATTCCTTGGACACACCGAAGACTGATCTTCAAACTTATCGAAGCATGATAGGATCGTTGCTTTACCTCTCAGCTAGTCGTCCTGACATTATGTTTGCAGTGTGCAATTCTGCACGATATCAAGCTAATCCACTCGAACGACACTTGGCTGTGGTGAAAACAATCTTTCGCTATCTTCACAATACACCTGCGTATGGTTTATGGTATCCAGCAAACTCCGGGTTCTACATACATGCTTATTCATATTCAGACCTGGGTGGATGCTCAATTTATCGCAAAAGCACTTCTGGTGGTTGCCAATTTCTTGATGAAAGCTCATCAGTTGGCAGTCACAGAAGCAAACTTGTCTATCAATATGCACAGCTGAAGCAAAGTATGTAGCTGCTGCTGCTTGCACCTCACAAACCATTTGGATTCAAAGCCAATTAAGAGATTATGCCATCAATCCTGTTCAGCATTCCAAGACGAAACATATAGCTCTTTGCTATCATTTCATCAAAAGTCGTGTTGAGGAGGGGAATATAGAAGTGCACTTTGTTCACACAACAGAACAACTGGCATATATCTTTACAAAAGCTTTAAATGAAGAGTCATTCACAGGAATAGTTCGAGGACTTGTCATGATTGATGGATCCACTCTGACATAAAACCTCAGATTTGATTTTTCTTACCTTACTCCTTTCAATTGCAAAATAAGAAATTGTGCTGCCCCGAAGCATTCCGAACCTTCAGAGTCCATCGAAACAAACAATTCAGTATAAAACTTCATAAATGTCAAAAATCATAGAAACAACAATTGTCTTCGTATCATCAGGATGAAAACTTTTGTTCAGAATGCTTCCCTTGTTAAATGGATGAATACAATATAAACAAGGATCATTTACAAAGGTTTCAAACATTCAATTCAAAACTATTATGCATAAATGACAAAATTTGACCTTCTTTCATGAATAATCTGATTAAAGGACAAAACTTTGATTTTAGATTCTGATAATCATACCTCATTGCACTAAAAGGTATTTGGGAATCGGCTTGAAACAAAGGTAAGAAAACAGACTTCGGAGTGAGGTTAAGGCTGTTTTACTATACGAAATGTTGTGTGCTTTAGGTATCCTTAACCTCATGTTTATCTCTAAGCTCCCTATTAAACTTAACTTGCTTCATTGTCAAAATTAATCAAGTAGTTCTTATACTACTCAGGACAAATCGCATGCTCTGAAGTTTTCTTCATGAGTGATACCGGCATTGATTGATAAAAGACTTTAAAACTTTCTTCACTCTTGTTTCAAAATTGAACTATACAAAGCATTTCAAAGACAAAGGATTGATCAAATATTTCAAGAGCACCATTAACAAGCTTTAAATGGTGACATTTTCAAACACTTCGGATTTGAAACTCCAAAATTGAAAACATGTTTCAAAGATGAAAATTGTTCAAAATTCAAAAGAAAATAACAAAATCAAATTGTCAAAAGAAACAAAGACAACAATACAAGTACAAAGATAAAAGAAAGAGTGCAAAAACAAAGAAAAGTTTGCACTCAAAGGCTTACTTATCTATCTTAAATGATAATACAAGGAGCTCCTATAACATATTCGAATACCTTCTAGAGAGTATGGACGTCTCAAGTAATCTGTCTTAAATGACACAGTTGAGGTGGTGTATGAATCTCAAAGGCTTGTCATCAGAGAAACATATCCAAACACCTTAACTGATGAAATGGGATAAATTTTTCAAAATACCTTCAAGTCAATCCAAAAATTTCACTTTGTCTTCTAATTCTCAATTCAAAAGTAAATGGTTTTGAATTTCAACGATGTGAATGCCAACATTACTTCGCATGAAATTTTTGAAGCATAATCGAAATATCAAAAATCTTTGCAAAATGCGAAATTAAACTCAACTTAGGGTGGTTAGACATTCCTTGACCGATGATAAATCACATAGACTTCGGAGTGAAAAATAGACTTCCAACATGATCCGAATGATTCTGAATGCTAAATTGTTAAATGATGATTTCATTAAATTCAAAAAGCCATAGTCAAAAGTGAAAATGCATCTTAATTAGGAAAAACCCATTTCTCAACAAATGTATCAGATCTTCGGAGTGTTTATGTATTCCTTCACAAAAATCTTTATCCGAAGGATTCTAATAACACTTCAGAATGATTGTTTGTATTCATCACCATTTTGTGTAACAAAAGATCAAACCATTCTCATGAGTCTAAAGTCAATTAAATGTTCAATTATTTAGGCATTTATGAGGATCACAAAGACAAACACTTCATGGTATAAATGTACAAGGGAATAATCACATGTGTCACAGAAAATCTCGCAAATATCATAACTAAAAAGATATGACAGTTGTATTCTCTCCTTTTTCAAATTCCTGATGACTGACACTTAGGCGGTTCCGTTTTTGCAGGGTTAGTGGAACGTTGGAAGCTAATGTGGCATATTCTCATTCGACCATTTAAACATGCGCATTAAATGGCCTTGGGACCACAATCAGTAGAAATACCACTCATACCGTCTGTTCAAATCTTTTCGCGTACAATCGATTCACCTCTTCTCTTCTTTGCAAATCCTCTCAAAGAACCCTAAGTGTTCATCGTCTTCCCCAAATATTCAATCTCAACAATGACGACTGCTGCTCCTGAAGGTTCTTCCCAAAGCCCTGAGGGAATCTCAATTCCTATCCTCAAAAACCAATCAGCCAATCTTTTCCTTTGCCCTGATCTGAAATTCTATCCCAAACCGATCGACGCTCTAGTCGAACGTCTAAAACAATTAATCCTTGCTCATGCTCTGACTTATACCCCCTCTGTACCTCCAACTCCGGTGCATAGAGCACACTACACATCGCTTGCTATCTTCTACGGTGACAATAATGTACAATCGGTGCACTTTGAAGTACTCAATGTTGATGGTACCACCAAGAGAATTCAACTCACCAAGTCTCGATTCGCCAAAGCACTACAAATTCAGACCCAAAAGAGATTGTTGTTCCAACTACTAAACAACTCGTTAATATGTTCAACGAAATGGGGTATGAACCTAGACTCAGTGGCATCAACACCTTCAAGAAGAAACATCTTCCTGACCTATGGAGGTACTTCTTTGGTATCTTTCTACGTTTTCTATCTGGAAGAACATCAGGGCACGACTCTGCAAGCCAGACTTTCCTCAGTCTCTTGTATGAGATCTACTACGATGTTAAGGTCGAATTTCTTTCGATCTTGTGGACTAATTTCTGCTCTCACTTCAACCACCCAGCAAAGGGGACTGAAATATCAAATGCGATATTTTGGGCTATGGCGGTACATGAACACTACCAAAGAACAAATTTCATCTATGATCCTGCCCTTCCTGTAATGAGGTACTACTACATTACAGTTCCTTCTATTGATGAACACTCCACTTAGTATTCCACACAAATTCCCCATGTCATGCTCGCTAAGGTTTCTCTTGATAATGATACTGTCAATATGTATCGTTCCACACTTATAATGCCATATCCCACTCGCCCATCCACAAAAGCTACCATCACAAAAGCCCCATCAAAAACGAAAGGAAAGAAGAAGGTTGTTCGAGGATCTAGCAGTCCGAAGGCTGTTAAGAAAAGGAAGGCTGCGGATCAACCTCCTGCTAAAAGAACCCAACCAAAGAGGACAAAGAAACAAGTGATTGTGGAATCTTCGGATACCAAAAGAACTCAGTCTGAAGATATCCATGGAGAAGAAGAAGAAGAAGAACATATCTCCGAAGCCATGTCGGACTTCAGACCCTCTCCACCACCAACCACTGCTCCACAAACATCCACAATTTCCAGTGAACCTATAACCACAACTCTTTTTACTTCCACCACCATATATACCTCCTATCTCTTCATCCACAGAAATTCGAACACCATCCGAACCCATGACTACCACCATAGAAACTCTAATAACCTCCACTCCCCAAACATCCAAACCCATCATCACCTCATCTGAACCAATGCTTAATATTCCTTCCTCTGGTTTGGATACATCTTTACCTGATTATCCTTACCAAGAAGGTTTTGATTTTGAATCTGTTTTTCCCTTAAAGCCACTATCTGCAAAAGAAACAATGGCTGCCTATCACATGGCACCAATAACAATAGAAGAAAAAGATGATGAAAACCTGGATGATGGAGATTTTGTATTCATCAAACAATACAAAACACTCAATCGCAAGCTTGATGCTCTTCTCCAAACACAAACAGGTTTTGACCCTTTGAAGAAGCCTGAGGGTAGTATTGGTGAACAAATAGATGAAGCAAAGAAGACCTTGACAGAAAAGGTTGATGAAATTGTCAAGGGATCTGAGAAAAGGATTTTGGATCAGCAGGTTAGGATCCAGAGCATCCTTGAAGGAAAGTTGAATACTACTGTTGAGCAGGTTGAGGAAAGACACAGGCCCCTCAAGGAGCAAACTGAGAAGAAAATTCCTGATCTTGTTGGAAGGATTGAGTCTTTCAACTTCAAACTTTCTAAGGCCTTAAATGACCTTCAGACTGAGACCAAGGCCTTCCAAACTCAGTACAACACCAACTTTGAAAAATAGCTCGAGGAGGCACAGAAGAAAATTGAAGAGTTGACTGCTGAACACTCAGCCTCTATCGTGACCAGCTTTACTGAAGAGATGAAAAAGAAAAACTCCGCAATTGATCAACATGGCCATCAGAATGGAAAGGACTCAAACTGCCCAATCGAGACCCCAAGTATTTGCTCAGGCTGAGCTTTCGGTTCAAACCTCATAAGAGGGAGATTCCAAAGCTTTTGGGTCTCGTGCCTTGATCACAGCAACCTCCGAAGCAACAACAACATATCAACCTATTACTTTGGGTAGACCAGCTTTCATACCACCAATCTTGTCCAAAGCTGGTCCTACCTTTGGCACTTCCACATCAACAGAAGCAGTTGGTTCTGGGACAAAGCCTGAAGACAAAGAAATGAGGATTGCTCCTCTAATGGAGCAAGTCTATAAAGAATGAGAGGAAGAGTACAACAAGATGCTCATGATCAATAACATCGCCACAGAAAACCAAGCATAGACAGCTGAGTTGATAACAGCTATTGGATTTACTGAGTTCAGAGTATTCAACAGATTTCCTCTCCGAAGGTTTGACGTAAAAAATTCTGTTGATCAACAATTGGATTTGCCTTACAATCCAAAAAACTTTTGCATTCCTTCAATTTGTAAGAAACCTACCGAATGAAGAACTGACAGCATTCAAGGCCAAAAAGATTGTCTTCCATGCAAAATACATCAAGGCACCGAAGGATGTATGGCGTGAGAAAAGAATAGTAAAAATCATTTCCATCAAGGAGGGAGAGGAGTACGAAGGATTTCTGAACTACGAATTCTTCGTACTTTGGGGCTCTAAAGATGAAGAATATAGATTTATTATAGCAGACTTCCCAATCATGAATCCAAATGATTTTATAGTACTTCTTGATCTGATGAATGACTCTCCTAGCCATGAAGCTGAAACCATGATGATATTCAGAGCTGTAAAGGCCCGCATCACCTCCTTCCTTCGGAACTATCTTCTTAGATTCCCCAAGTTTGGTATAGAAGTGACGGATCTCTTCAGACAGTCCCTTGCATCCCCACCAGTTACTGTTGAAAACTTTGATCAGTTAAAACAAGGGCAGATTGTGGAAAAGCCCTGGGGTGTTGTTTTCAAGGCACTTTCAAAAGATAATGAAACGGTGATAGCCAAGTTCTTTGAAGTTGATTATAAGGGTCTTTACCCTTCGGCTATGATCACCAACATATTGTCCGCAGTGAATTCATGCTTCGTGAATCACTGGCAAGAGAAGAAGAAGATAAGAGAGCACCTTAATTGGTGGCTTGCAGTTAGGTATGCATTGAGACAGGTATTCCGAAGAAATTTTGCTAGGTAGGCTTCAGTTGCACTTCACACGAAGGGGGAGATTGTTGGGTATATTTGTGATGAAGTGCTTGCCTATCCGAAGACCTGAAGATCAAGTAAACAAGACTCTGAAGCCTGAAGACTCCAAAGGGTTTATCCTAGAGGATTCGAAGGCTTATCTGTAATAACTGTTTTAGGTGCATGCTTATCCTACAGACAACGTGTTGCACAATAAGCTATTCCTATTGGCTAGTACACTATAGGAATATTCTGTAATATCTTTTGTACTAACTATATTACTGATTAAGTATAAATATCAGTGATACCTGTCTATGTCGAGTGTTCGTTTAGATCCACTCTCATTGTAAAACCCTAAACGTGAAATTAAAGCATTTAGCACTTGTTATCCATTTCTTATTGTGTTCTTCATTACTACCATTCATACTTGATTGTCTTATTTGTTTTGCTTAATTTATCTTGCTAGAATACTTGTCATTATCCTATCTTTGATTGAATTCAACACCCAACAACATCGGTAGCTAGGTGCGTCTAGCTACAAATATCCACTAGCTCTTGACTCTACTTGCCTCCAATATCTTTTAACCTCTTTTAATTTATTAAGAGGTTAGTACATACTACACACTAAACATATATTCTTCTCAAAATCATATATACACTCTGTTTATACGTTATCTAATTCCATTCCAATCATTAAGTATACTTCTTCAAGCTTAATAATCAGTTTTTTTGGACATTTTTACCCTTTTTGTCTAAAAATTGACTAATAATGTATTTCTTGGTTTCTACTAACTTATTTTAATGACATTCAACTTCATTACTTCTTTATAAGTTCACCTTGATGTTTAGATGTCATATCATCCCTTACTTTACCTTTTTATATCATTTTGACAAATATAAAACAAGAAAGTTTCTAATTATAGAAACCATAAAACATAACATTTTTTGTTCACATAATTACTCATATGTTCCCAATATTTCATAGTTTCCATTTAGTCAAATTATACATTTTCTTTCATGTTATTTTTGTATAACTAGAGTCATCCCATAAAGGTGGAATTCACAATTCCATTCCATTTCCATAATTTTACCGTTATCTTCAAGAATAGCTCTTGTTTGTATTTCATGATTTTTGTATCTTTTAGACAAATTGCTAAATCCAATATGTTAAAATATTTATAAAAATTTAAGTTTCCAATATATTTCAAGCCAAATTCATACTTACAAAGCTTGTCCCATTCTTGCCACTTTTATTAAACAATGTATTAAACTACTATAATTCAATCCATACTTACACACACTTATGCTTGTTACCTTCGTTTTTTTATTAGACGTAATATGTGAAGCCTTTTCTCAAGAATCTAAATCTTCCATCCAATGCTCCAATGCATGATGAGTTTGGAACTTTGTTTCTGATATATATCATGTTATGGATTCAAAAACACCTAAGAATTTTGTTGGTATGATTATTTTGTTGGATAATATGCTAAAGGAATGAACTTTACTTGTGTTTTGACTAGGGTTCTAAAAAATCAAGAAGATACCTTCAAGTTCATGACCAAAAAGCTGAAATCAGAAGGTGTTCCTGACTAATTTAGTGGAATTCGGACCAAGGGCTGCTGTGTTCGACCACCACAAGCAACCGCCACCACCCACAACTACATTGGCCGTCAGAAACCACAGCGACGTCGGAAAAACACCCCACAGTAACGATATCGCTGCCTCGTCTCTCGTACTACTCGCTCTCTCTCTCTCCAGTCGATCTGCTCTGTGTCTACTGCCTTGTTCGATTAACCTACACAAGGCTTGACCTCGATTTGTCTTTCTCTCGATGTATATGACAAACACGCATGCACACACACACTCAAAAAATTCGATTTGTGTCTGTGTTTCCCGTTTACAGCTCTTTACCCGATCCCTATTTTCTTTTCCCCTTTCTAATACGTGAACATAGAATCAGAAAATCCATGGGCTGGTTTATTAAGTGTAAAATTCCGAAAATGCCCTTAAGCTTAGTGCCTTAGTGAAATTTCCAACTTTTGCATCATATTTTTCCCAAGCTTTACAAAGTCATAACTTCTTCATGCGATGTCCAATTTTTACAAGTCTTATATTTCTAGAATGGTGGAAATGAGCTTTACATTTTATCCTTATTGACTTAAGGTTGAATATTTCTATATTTTATGTTATAAACCCTCAAACATGACCCTTTGGCCATTTTTGTCACTTTTTGGTCATCTTTACATGGTCATACGTCTTCGTTATAATTCCAAATGACCTGAATCTTTTTTCTATATTCTTGTTAGATCAAATATTAAAAAAGTCTCCTTGATGGCTTTCTCCCAATTCCTTATACATATTTAAATTTTAATTTTTGAAGATTTACAATTATTCTTTTCACATTTGTCCCCAAGTTTCCCATTTTCCCCTCGAGCTTTCAAGATATGTTTCCAAATGAAGTAACACTTCATTATGACTTAATAAAGTGTATTAAAACCCAAATTTCCATATTTCCACAATCTTTGATGACTTTGCCCTTCCGTATACCTTTAAACTCGTTTGGACATCAAACCTCTTAGCATGAAGATACTTAACTTAAAATTCTTATTTCATATATTAAAATTTAGGTTGTCACAATTATCTACCCCTTAAAAGGATGCCGTCCCCATAATCACTATATGGAAAGGGAATGTACTTGCAACTACATAGCTCCATGAGAACCTAAACTACTACTAGGTCTTTATTAAGACTCTTGCTTCATGTTCTCATTGCTTTGTGTAATCCTTGTTATAATCGTTCCTTATGATATCATTCAGGTTCATTTAGCATGTTTCCTTTTCCTAAATCATAATCACTATGATGTATTTCATTTGAACCTTGACAACTTATTTACTTACATATCATAGTATGTTTGACTTTTTAAAGTCAACGTGTGTCTTAATTACTTTCCTACCATTACTTAGCACTCAATACGATTAACTCTTCAATCATTCTTATTCTCCAATGATTGAGTATGACAATATTCACATAATAAAGTTTTGATTGCTTACTCCAAAATAACATCCTACTTTACTATTCATACTTAACTTCCAATCATTAGACTTTATATTCATAAGCCTTTCTTTTTATATTCTTCCATCTTGATTAAATTAACTATTAACTAATCCTTCCATGCTTGTAGTCACTACCCATAACTTTTGCAATATTTTATCTCAACATTAGAGTTCCAACATTTTCCTATAAACTTCATTACTGATGTCTGCTTTTGATTATCTTACAATATCCTTAGACAACTTCTGAGCTCTTTCTTGAAGGTAATTAATCATATCTTGAGAATTATATTTGCACATTTTTCTATTAATGCAGTCATCATAAGGCCAAACATCCACGTATCCCCATCTACCCCTTAAAAGAAAATAAGGGTATTTTCATTTAAGGTCAAATTCTCTATATTATTATTACATAGCAATAACTTATTACTATTCATCTCTTTTCACTTTACATTCATCTTGGAATAACTTTAGACATAACTAAAATCTTGATTTCTATTCATCCTTAATCAGTTCCATCCATGATGCAACCAGATTACCATGTTGTTCACCATTATATGCATAAACCATCTTTCCAAAAGTTGCATTATCTTTAAGATAGCCATACCATAAAGAGAAATTATTAATCACATCACAATCCATGCAAAACCTTACTAGTTATCTTCATCTAGGTGTTAATTCTAACTTACTAGCAAAACAACCTTTACTAACCCAAAGATAGATATAACATGCTCCCATAATAAGCTTCATAGATTGTGAATTAACAATTTTCATCTAGAACACTTATATTCAACTACTGGGTATACATGTCAATGCCTTAATAACATAATACACACTCGCCAACAATGACCATTAGCTACTAATATGAATTTGTAGAACCGACAGTTCATAGCACTTCCTTATCTCAAAGCACTACATGAAAATAATGACATACCTTCATTACTTTAACTTGTTGTTGCGAATTCCTTAAACGAACCAATTTCCTTCGTGATCTTCAGAGTTCCTATCCGATTTCTCAACCAAGGTCTGTCAACTTACAAATTCCTTTCATTCATGTTTTCATAACATTATGTATTAATTACCATAACTTCGTATATTTTTAGTTACAGTACAACGAGGCATATGATTCAAGGTTTCATGATCTCTGCCACTTTTCCATTTTCATTAATTTCCATTTTAACAACATACTTTCACTTTCTAATCAATATATCTAATCATACTTTTAATAACCATAGTTATGCCCAATTCATTAGATGTCTTATACAAAATAGCTCACTTGGAATTACACATACACACACTGAGAAAGCTTTAAAAATCATTCGGAAGATTGTGGAGCAAAGAAATAGAGAAAAACTGCAAGCTGAAAAAGACACGGCCCGTGTAACTTTCAAAAGGCCCGTGCCAGAAGGATTTCTCATCAACAGTCAAAACACGGCCCATGTACTTCTCCCACGGCTCTTGTCAGGGTGTTTCCTCTTTCGTAGGTCAAAACTCATGAAATTTGAGAATTATTCTTGAATTTCACAGTTGTCCTTAGGTGACACACCACATTACAACATCTTGACTTTCTTCTTCACTTGCTTAACACAACTAAAGGGTTCGTCTCCAAGTAGCCATCATTTCATCTAGCTTATATTTATGAAAAATTGTTTGATATTTCTTTCTTATCTGAGCTTTATTAGTATATGTACTCATACTTTTCATTCTTTACTTCAATCATTGATGTCACAACTTAATCTTTATTCCATAGTCTTTATTTCGTTTCCGTTAGACAACAGAATACTTAATAACTCAAACTTCGGAGGTTTGTATAACTTAGTTATATTTCTTTCATTTCATTTTTCTCCAACTGGTTGATATGTTATCATCATAATTTATGTTTTAGTTCTTACACCATCTTGTTCTAATATACATATTTTTCAGTTGTAAATAATTCTAACAAAGTATATTAGATGTCTTACTTGTTCATTCAGAGTTTTCACAACTCCATGATACATTCTCATTATATTATCTTTATTAACTTTAGTCGTACTTTAATGTTTTCAATTATGCTTGATTTTATTACATAGGTATATTAATCCTATGACAATCAATCAATCCTTCTTATCTTCCTTATTTCCTACAGGAATCCATTACCAGGTTCCCAAGATTCTTTTCTGATTCCACTAAACCCAAATACATGTCCTGTGGTTATGATAGTACGGACCCAAATTATTATAACCACCTATACATATTTGTTTCTAGTATCATCACTAGGTCTCTTAGTCCACTAGTTCATGTTAACTTATAACTCCCTATCACTCTTGTTTTATCTTAAACTCATCGACTTACCCATTATATAGGTTTACAAACTATCTCAGGATCTTAGGTTCAACAACCTATCTTACGATACATCCTATCACAACCCTTAATTTCATTCTTAAAATCTAATCTTAAGTCCGTAGTCTCACTTAAACTCACACAGTTTAAGCCTAGGTTCGAGTCTCGACACCTAATTCACTTAAACTATGGCTCTGATACCAAATTGTAACACCCCATCTTTCATACACGTTATTTGGTGTAATCGTTTATAAAAACATGATGAAGTAGAAATTTCATTCTTTCAAAAACTTTTCTTGTAGTATTTAAGACATCATTTGAAACATTTGGTCCCAATAAAACAATAAGTCTCAAAAGTAATTAAACAACTTTGGGGGTTACAAACTCATATCAAAACAACCATAGTAAAGCCTTTAAACATCTCAAGGCTATGTCCCGTATTAAACTAACATTTCTACCAAAAATTCGACATGACCTTTGGGTAATATGGACAAATCCATACCTATCCGACTTAATAAAATAGCCCAAAAACAATACGGGACATAACACGACTTTATTGTACAACTACAAGGGAATTATAAAACATAATCATACATCTCTCAATTACATGACATACTATACCGCAATTGAGATACTCTATCTTCTGAACATCCTTTCTATCTACGTTCCTCATCTCAGCTTCTAAGTCCTTTCCTTGTATCATCTGCTAACCAGCATCCTGTTCCTGAGTACATAGCATTTTAAAAGAAAAATACATAAGACATAAATGCCTCATGAGATACATGGGTTTTAGACTCAATGAGTTTAAATCAATTTGAATATCATTAGCTATTAACAAATAAAGAAAAGCTTTCCCTTCTTTTCAAAACCTACAAACTCCACTGTTATGTCAAAACAATAAAAAAAAGTTCATTGCTATAATCATTAAAACAAAAATCATTACTTATCATCCAAACAAAAGCTCATTGTTAAAACTTCAAATACTTTAGCTTAAAATGTCAAGTAAGAAATTCATCATAAGCGAACATATTTCAGGTACTTTCTGAACAACCATAGACCAACTGTAATTGATGATTAATTTATTATCATTTGTCTTTATACGGGTTTCCCTGTATCCCTTTCCCTCCTGAAATAGAACCAATATATTCGTGAACGTGTGCTAGTTCCCTTTCCCTTCATGGAATAGAATAAATCTATCCATAAGGGCGTGCTGAGACAACTTCTTCGCGACGGGAGGTACCATCCCAATAGTTTCTTTTGATCTCCCCTCACTAGTGTGAGATCCTTGTCCGGACGTTTTTCTCATTTCTTTCATTTAGTTCATATTTCAATTTTTAGCATTATCATTTTATACAAGTTGGTCTCTAGATAAACATCATTAAAAACATTTAAACTCATTTTCAATTCTTCAACATAAACCGTACTTCTAATTCAACTTTTCAAAATCATTTGTAAACTATTTCAATCGGTCAACATATATCAATATTTTCTAATTCAAGCTTTAAAAACCACTTCGAAAACCATTACTTATGAAACATTTATCATAACTTTTGAAAACCATTTGTCAAACTATGAATCTTAAAACATTTAACATAAAAACAAAAATTGTTGCTATGTACCCAGAAAAGTCCTCATGTACTCACCTCGGTAGCTAGGTATGTCTAGCTACAAATATCCACCAGCTCTTGACTCTAGTTGCCTCCAACATCTTTTAACCTCTATTAATTTATTAAGAGGTTAGTACATACTACACACTAAATATATATTCTTATCAAATCATAGATACACTCTTTTTATGCGTTATCTAAGTCTATTCCAATCATTAAGTATACTTCTTAAAGCATAATAATCATTTTTTTGGAGATTTTTACTCTTTTTGTCTCAAAATTGACTAATTATGTATTTCTTAGTCTCTACTAAGTTATTTTAGTGACATTCAACTTTATTACTTCTTTATAAGTTCACTTTGATGTTTAGATGTCATATCGTCCCTTACTTTACCCTTTTATATCATTTTGACAAATATAAAACACTAAAGTTTCTAAACTTAAAATCCATGGGCTAGTTTATTAGGTGTGTTTCCTGTTTATAGTTGTTTTCCCGATCCCTATTTTCTTTTCCCCCCTTGCTAATACGTGAACATAGAATCATAAAATCCATGGGCTGGTTTATTAGGTGTAAAATTCCGAAAATGCCCTTAAGCTTAGTGCCTTAGTGAAATTTCTAACTTTTGCATCATATTTTTGAAGATTTACAATTATTCTTTTCACTTTTGTCCCCAAGTTTCCCATTTTTCCCTCGGGCTTTCAAGAGATGTTTCCAAATGAAGTAACACTTCATTATGACTTAATAAAATGTATTAAAACCCAAATTTCAATATTTCCACATTCTTTGACGACTTTCCCCTTCTGTATACCTTTTAAACTCGTTTGGACATCAAACCTCTTAGCTTGAAGATACTTAACTTAAAATTATTAGTTTACATATTACAATTCAGCTTGTCACACGCACTATCAATGTACAACTGACTTGTAATTCATAACTCATATATCTCCGTTTTAAGATCATAAGATATTATTGTCTCATAGTTACTGGTGATATAATCCATGAAGTAATTCTCTGAGCATTGACTTATCCAATACTCAAATCTCCATTTCTAAGTAGTCATGAACATTGCAGGAATACCATTTCTATCTCTAACATCCTTAGACAATATACAATCCAATTCATGACAGTCTTAATTCACTACTTACTTCCAAAAGTATGAACGATTATGGAATTTGAATAATCACATTATTCGGGAAGTAAAACATGCAAAATAAAACACAAGAATAAACAATTGACAGATAGCACTAAACAATACTCATAAATAATTCTCTATTATTTAATCATCAAAAGTCAATTACATTTACATTGTTACAAGTTTCAAAATAACTATCTAATTACTAAAACTAATATCATCTCTTAGACCAATGCTCCTAGCATGCTTACTGTGCTTGACCCTACTCAGACCCTCTGGCAAGGGATCTACAGGGTTCTCTTCAGATGATACCCTCTTCACGATGAGGTGACCTTCTTCTACTCTATGTATGATGTAGTGGTACTTTATGTCGATATATATGGACTTTCCATAATCTCTCGGTTCTTTACTCAAAGCAACCGCTCCTTCATTATCGCAGAAAACTTCCATTGGCTCCTGAATGGTCGGGACTACTTCGAGGTCATCGATGAAATTCCTTAGCCAAGCCGCTTCTTTTGATGATTCACTTGTAGCTATGTACTCTGATTCACAAGTTGAATCAGCCACCATTTCTTGTTTGGAACTCTTCCAAGTAACCACTCCACCGTTTAGAAGAAACACCAGCCCGAATGAGACAGAAAATTGTCTCTATCTGTCTAGAAGCTAGCGTTACTATACCCACTTACTCTCAACGTATCACTGCCACCAAGGACTAGAAGCATGTCCTTCGTCCTCTGTAAATACTTGAGAATGTTTTTAACCGCAGTCCAGTGAGCTCTCCCAAGATTTCCCTTATAGCAACTGACCATGCTCAAATCAAAGGACACATCAGGGTACATGTCACAACGTACATGATCGACCTCACAGCCGAAGCGTAAGGTACCCGACTCATATCAGCTATCTCTTTATCTATACTTGGGCATTAAGTCTTACTCAATTTTGCATTACTCTAGATAGGTAGCTCTCCTTTCCTAGAATTTTCCATACTAAACCTTTTTAGTACTTTATCCAAGTATGTACATTGACTAAGTCCAATTAGTCTCTTATTTCGATCTCTCAATATTCTTATCCCGAGAATATAGGTAGCTTCTCCAAGGTCTTTCATGGTGAAACACTTTCCAAGCCAAGATTTAACTTCTTGCAAGGTTGGAATGTCATTTTCCATGAGTAGTATGTCATCAACATACAACACCATAAACGTTACTATACTCCCACTAGCCTTGATATAGACGCAGGACTCATCTTCGCTCCTAGAGAAATGAAACTCTTTGACTTTCTCATGAAAGCAAAGATTCCATCTGCGAGATGCTTGTTTCAATCCATAAATGGATTTCTCAAGCTTACACACTCTATTGGGAAACTTTGCATCTAGAAAACCCTCTGATTGATTCATGTAACATCCTCAGCCAACTTCCGATTAAGGAAAGTGGTCTTGACATCTATCTGCCAAATTTCATAATCATGAAATGCAGCTATGGCGAGCATTATCTTAATAGGCTTTATCTTGGCTACTGGTGAGAAAGTTTCATCATAGTCAACCCCAAGGGTTTGAGTAAATCCCTTCGCAACCAGGCCAGCGTTGAAAGTGTGTATCTTTCCGTCCATGTCGATCTTCTTCTTGAAGATCCGTTTGCAACCAACTGTCTTTCAACCTGGTACATTATCGACCAAATTCCAAACTTGGTTGTCATAAATGGATTTGATCTCGCTGTCCATTGCCTCTTTCCATTTAGCAGCCTTAGGTCCTGCCATTCCTTCCTTGTAGCTAGCTGGCTCATCAAAATTTACCAATGTTCTATCACTGGCAAATGTCTCACCATCCGTAGTAATAAGGAAGCCATAGAACTCGGGTGGCATGCTGACTCTGCAGGAACATCTAAGAGGTAATGAGTTGTTTATCGCTTCAATAGGAACTTCTTCCTCTGGTTGAGTGCTAGTATCTTCTAAGGTTCATTAATTGGTTGACTCTTGAATTTCATCAAGGTTAATGGTACTCCCTCTGTCCTCTTTGAATATGAGATCTCGCTCTCAAAAGACTCCTCTTCGTGCTTCAAAGACCACGTTCTCACTAGGTTTGTAGAACACATATCCAAAAGACTGCTTTAGGTAACCATTGAAAATACACTTCTCACTTCTAGCTGCTAGCTTGTTATTAGTCTTGCGTCTTACGAAAGGTTCACAACCCTAGACTTTGATATGTGCTAATAAGGGAGCTTTCCCTGTCCACATCTCGTGAGGTGTTTTGGCAACCTTCATTGTAAAGACAAGATTGAGGATATGGGCAGCTGTCTCTAAGGCATACCCCATAAGTGAATAAGGAGAGAAGATCTACTCATCATGGAATGAACCATGTCTAACAAGGTCCGGTTACGTCTCTCAGCCACAACATTCAATTGTGGTGTCCTAGGAGGAGTCAACTGTGAAACTATTCCACATTCCTTAAGATAGTCATGGAACTCGATACTAAGATACTCACCGCCTCTATCGGATATAAGCATCTTTATCTTCCAGCCTAATTGATTCTCGACTTCATGCTTGAACTCTTTGAACTTTTCAAAGTTTCTGACTTATGCTAGATTAAGTAGATACAGCCATATTGACGATGCCTAGTAGTATAAAGTATTTTAGTCGTTGTTGAGTCCTATTCTATGTAAAGTATATCTCATAAACTGTTATATATTCATGTTTTTGTGTCTAGTGCTTGTGTGCGAAGTATGTTGAATACAAGGGTTAAATACGTACAAAAGGGTGAAGTTGGGAATGAAGTCCTTTTTCAGGCAAAAATACATGCACGCCGCGGAATGAAAGGCACGCGCGTCGCGGAAAGCCAATGAACGGATGAGAAGTTTGAATTTCAAACAGCGAACTCGGGGTTATAGAAAAGGACGCGCCGCGGAACCATTACACGGCGCGGATGGTCGAATTTTGTAACTATAAATAGAGGCTTTTGGTTCGTGTTGTGGGAGCGAAGATCCGAGCTTGGAGTGGAACTCAGGCCCCCTTCGACTCGTATTTTTGGATTTCAGAGATCAAGAATTTGTATTTTCATAGTGTTAGTTTGTTTTAGTGTTTTTCGATTTTGTTTCTCACACGTTTCCAACGGTTTGGGATTGTAGAACTCACTGGACCGTGTTGGTTCTGAATTGTTATTGAAGTAAAAAGCATTCGACTTCCGTTTTTGGTTTAATTTCTATGCAAGCATTCAGTTTCAATTATTTTACGGTTTTGAATTCGTTTACGTTTATTGTTTGTTTAGCATTGGACGATTCTGATTTTCCGAGTATACCTCAGGGTCAGAACGTTTCTTGGTTTGTATCGGGATTTGCATTTAATTAATTAGTTGATGCTCGTTTATGTTCTCGATATTTTCGTTTCGTTTGGATTTCGTGAAGTGGATGGAACGCCACCAGCTATAGAGTGACACGATAGTTTCGTTAATTTCTGACACAGATTCAACCACTAACTCCACTCATCGACGATTACTTCCACTTAGTTAGTGTGCTCGTAACGTATTAAATCTTGTATTTTTTACCGTAAAAATGACTGCAACGTGTCAAAATTTGGCACCATTGTCGGGGAGTTGTGCGCTTGAATTTACTGTGTTAGTTGGTTTTTATTTTTAGCTTTGGTATTCGATTTGATTTAGTTTTTCGTTTTGACGATTGTGTGCACCTCGTACGTTGACAACGCCTAGTAATATCACATATTTTAGTAGTTGTTGAGCCTTATTCTTAGTGAAATTATATCATATACATCGTGATATTCTCATTTTTCGTGCCAGCACTTGTTTGGAAAGAAATATTGAAAACAGGGACTAAAAGCGTGCAATTTAGAAGAAGTTTGAAGATGAATGCAAAATCAAGAAAAGATGTACGCGCGCTACGGAAATGATAAAGGCGCGACGCGGATTCAAGGCGGTGGAAAGAATTCAAATTCCGAGAAAACGGGGATAAACCCCTATGCGCGATGCGGGATCCTTAAATGCGCGGCGCGGTCTCGAGATTTTTGCAACTATAAATAGAGGCTTTTAGGTCAAAAAAAGCGGGCGAAGACCTGGTGTAAAATCGACCCCCAATGCTCTTTGACTCCGAGATTCAGCTTCAAGAACCGTTAATTGGTATTTTTATGTTTTTAGCTTTAATTTTCATTTAGTTTAATAGTTAGAAATCATAGGCTAGTATCTTTGGGAGTGACAACCATTGATATTTAGTTCTAGTTTCTGTTTTGGATGTTTTGTTACTGTTTTGGAACACTTGGAATCTGTTTTGGTTAATAATAATCATTCAATTTATGTTAAATGTTGGTTTTTCGGTGTTATGCTTATTTTTGGATTGTGAATGTTTGTTTTCTGTTTGGATGCTTGAATGACCTTGTTTGGACTGAATTCCCTTGCTGATCTCAGTGACCAACTAGGTTAGTTTTTAGGTTTGAACTTAGCCAGTGATTGTTCATTTGGACTTTAGTTATTGGTTTAGTTTATGCTTTGTTTGTGTTTGATGTTTGAATTTCCTTTGTTTGCTTTTGAATTGGAGATGTACTTCTGATTTCAGTAAGTGACTAGGTTTGGTTGATAGTTTTAGTTTGGTTTATGTTTTTTGGAATTAGCATACAAAAGTTAGGATCTAGGTCCTCTGACTGTAGCCGTGACACTGCTGCTGGTAATCTGTCACCTATCTCGACCACATAACTCCTGTGGATCGACCCTGACTTCCACTGTGCTAAGTGAGAGTGAGGTTATTTTCTTATTTTTTACAGCATGACGACCTCTGCGCATGTCAAATTTTGGCGCCGTTGCCGGGGAGTTGTGAGCTCGAGATTAGGTGATTTGTAGGACTTTTTAGTTTTTTATTTTTTAGTTAGTAATTTTTTATTTTTGTTTTTTCGGGCGTGTTGCATTAGTGCATGCGTACCCGTAGGGGTGAGCTATTATTCCCTTTGTGTTTTGACTCACAGATTGAGCAAACTGCGCGCAAGATCCGTGCATGTAGGCGTTTAAATACAATGAGTTTTTCTAGTGTCAGTACTAGTATGGTGAATGTTGCCCAGGAACCCTCGGGTGAGGCAACGGGGATGTCATTTATTCCCCCGGTTTCTGAATTTCACATTGGGAGCACGAGTGCTACTGGTGGTGCAGCTTCAGTCCTTGCACATGTATCTTCATGCACTCTGCCGTCGATTCCACCATTTGAACCTTTATCCCAATCTCAATCCACAAACCCATTTACATCTGCCATGTCTTGGGGAGCGCCGACCCGCGATGGCACCCCAGTATCTGGACATCAGACACCCATTTCCCAACCCATTTCTCAACCCATTTCTCAACCAGCACCAGTACTCTTTAAACCACAAACCACATTCCAACCTATACCACCGCAACAACAATACCAGCAACCACCTCAGCAGCAGTACTAGTATCAAGAGGCTGAGGAGAGATATGATGAAGAAGAAGACGAAGGATGGGTTCCACCAGCACCACAGCAACCATGGGACCGAGGTCGGGGACCTCTAAGAAGAGCACAGCAGCATCAACCACTACAAGGTCAATAGAGATGTAATGATCATCACTTTTACGGTAATCCTGTTCAACCCTTGTATTTTGCACAACCGAGAGGGCAATCGGTTGCATCGCACTTCCAGCCACGGGAGTACGATGACTCATCGCCCATTTACATTCCTGATGATATAGAATCTCAAGTAGAAATTAGGCCCCAGTTGATAGGAATATTAACTCAATTTAGAGGTTATAAGATGATGATCCATACAATCACTTGTATGAGTTCATAGCTATCGCAAATGCTAATACTCCTAGACACACCAATAGGGATATTTTTAGGTTAAGATTATTTCCTTTCACATTAAAGGATAAGGCCAAATACTGGTTCACATCTCTTCCACCTAATAGTATCACTAGTTGGGACCAACTTAAGGCAAAGTTTCTACAAGAATTCTACCCAGTTAGTAAAACCACAGAAGTTAGACGCGCAATTCAAAACTTTCAGCAGAAGCCTGGAGAGGCTTTCCACGAAGCGTTTGATCGATTAAAGGAGTTATTGCATTCATGTCCGCATCACGAGGTTCCTAGATGGCAGTTAGTGAAGTTATTCTTTGAGGGAGTAAGTGAGACACATCAAGCAATGATAAATGCCTCATCAAGTGGGACATTTATGTGGCAAGAGCCAGAGGATGCTTGGAAGTTCTTAGAGCAATTAAGTTTAGGATCTAAGGTCAGTGGATCCATGAAGGACAACACAGTCTACGTAGCAAACGTTGAAGCAGAAAATAAGTGGAAGATAGAAATGCAGAAGGAGCTCAGTGATGTGACTAGGAAGTTCAATCAAATGCTTGCGAGGTTTCAACAAGAGAAGGGAGCATATGTATTGCATGGGCAAGTTATATGTAATACATGTGGTGAAATAAGACATAATCACAATGAATGCTCGATGACTCATGAAGAAATTAGTCAAGTACATTGGTATGGTCAATTCCATAATGCACCACGACCATTCCGAAACAATCAGCAGCGAGAGGTGAGACAACCACCAGTGAGACAGCAGCAGATGCAACCTATGCCTCCAGTAGGAAGTATGAACGTTGGCATGCAGGAAATTTTTGGAATGTTAGTTAAGCTTCAGGAAGTGGAGGATGCAAATTCAAAAGCAATTTTGAGGCTAGGGGAGTTGATTATCAAGATGGAGGAAGATAGAGCACAAAAGAAGGCACAACCGTCGAAAGTGCAAGTGAATGAGGCCATCACGCTCAGGAGTGGAAAGAAAGTGGATAACAAGGTTACAGCTCCACCAGCAGAGGAGGATAGTGATGTAGAAATAATTTTTGATGAAAAAGAAGAGCTGGAAAAGGAAAAGAAAAAAAGGAAGGAAGAGCAAGCAAAGCAGAAGAAACAGACAAGTACATGGGAGAAAGGGGAAACGAGTGGGACAGTTCCTTTTCCCATGGCTTTAGAAAAAGCCAGAGAAAAGACCATATAGGAAGAAGGGACCGCAAGCGGAAGACATGTGGGAATTGTCTAGTCAAATCAAGGTTAACATTCCATTAGTTAAACTTATCAAGGAAGTCCCTGCTTATGCAAAGTTTCTCAAGGATATGTGTATCCATAAGAAGCATATCTTGTCCCATTTTCCTAAAATGATTAGTTTGCCTGAGAATGTAAGTTCTATTTTAATGGATGCGTTGCCTCCCAAGATGAAGGATCCTGGGGTTCCTCTCATCTCTGTTGACTTAGGTAACATACACATTAAGAGAGCTTTGTTAGATTTAGGCGCAAGTGTGAACATTTTACCAGGACAACTTTTTGATAAGTATGATTTTGGTACTCTAAGATCTACAGATGTAATTCTTCAGCTTGCTGATAAGTCTACAAAGATTCCTAGGGGAATGTTGTCGGATGTTATCATTAAGGTGATAAATTTTTACTACCCAGCAGATTTCTTAGTTCTGGATACCTGTCAGGCGGCCAATGGAGAGCAACCAACAATCATCTTAGGGCGACCTTTCTTGGCCATGGCTAATGCAAAAATCGACTGTCGTACGGGAGATATGGGGATTTCCTTTGGACATAGGCAAACTAAGATCAACATTTTTAATGCCAAAGGTAATACCATGGAGGATGAAGAATGCTACCAGGTGGACATCATAGATGAGTTAGTACAACAGTATACGCCAGAAATGTTGCAACAAGAAGTGATGGAGACTCAAGAAGAAGGAGAGGCGGAGCAGGAAAAGCAAGAAGAGGAAGCAGCAGAAAAAGGCAAAGACATGGAGTATGAGGAATGCGCGCACATAGAGAAGCTGCCGACAGAGATTCCCAAGATGTTAAAACCATTATTGCAAGAACCACCGAAGCTAGAATTGAAACCATTACCAGCTCATTTAAAGTATGCCTTTCTAGGAGAAAAGGATACTTTGCCAGTGATTTTAGCAGCAAACTTGACAGAGGGACAAGAAAAGGAATTACTCAAGATATTGTCCAAGCACAAGGAGGCTATTGGTTGGACAATCACAGATTTAAAAGGAATTAGCCCAACCACATGTATGCATCAAATTATCACAGAATAAGGAGATAAACCTGCCAGATACACGTAGAGAAGATTGAATCCAAATTAGAAGGAAGTTTTGAAGAAGTAAGTTCTAAAGTGGCTGGACGTTGGGATCATATATCCGATCTCTGATAGTGAATGGGTAAGCCCGACACAGACAGTGCCAAAGAAATCGGGAATAACTGTTGTGGATACTAAAGATGGTGATAAAGTTTCCACAAGACCCGTGACTGGATGGAGAGTATGTATCGATTACCGGAAATTCAATGCTGCTACATCTAAGGATCATTTTCCATTACCATTCATCGATCAGATTGTGGAAAAGTTAGCTGGACAGAAGTATTATTGTTTCTTTGACGGCTATTCTAGGTATAATCAGATTGCCATTCACCCGGAGGATCAAGCAAAGACCATATTCACATGTCCATATGGTACTTTTGCTTTTTGCAAAATGCCATTTGGGTTGTGCAATGCTCCCGCTACATTTCAATGGTGCATGATGGCGATATTGTCTGACATGATTGGTGACGCTTTGGAAATCTTCATGGACGATTTCTCGATTTTTGGATCAACATTTGAAGCCTGCTTGAGTCAATTGGAAAAAGTGTTACAAAGATGTGTTGAGTCCAATTTGGTGCTTTCTTGGGAGAAAAGCCATTTCATGGTTAAAGAAGGAATAGTTTTAGGTCATGTGGTCTCTGAGAGAGGATTTGAGGTAGATCGTGCTAAGGTTAAGGTTATTTCCACATTGCCACCCCCGACATCCATGAAAGGGGTTAGATATTTTTAAGGCCATGCTGGTTTTTACCGTAGATTTATTAAGGATTTTAGTACCATCTCCAAACCTCTTTGTGGTCTTGTATTGAAAGACGCACCATTTATTTTCGATGAAGAATGTGTAAAATCATTTAACATTTTAAAAATAAATTGGTCGAGGCCCCCATTCTAAAACCTCCTGATTGGACCCAACCTTTTGAAATTATGTGTGATGCTAGTGATTATGCTGCTGGTGCAGTATTAGGTCAAAAGATTGATAAGAAGCCAGTAGTCATATGCTATGCGAGTAAAACTTTTTCTGAGGCTCAATTAAATTACACAACTATCGAAAAAGAGTTACTTGCTGTAGTATTTGCATTGGAGAAGTTCAGGTCTTACATCTGGGGATCCAAGGTGGTGGTGTATACCGACCATAGTGCTGTTCGACACCTGCTGGCAAAAAAGGAGTCTAAACCAAGATTGATCAGATGGATACTCATGTTGCAAGAATTCGATATGCAAATCAAGGACAAAAAGGGAGCAGAGAATGTAGTGGCGGATCATCTTTCTCGTCTGCCAGCAGAAGGATTGGAAGCTGGAATCAAGGATTCGTTACCAGATGAGCAGCTGCTGGAACTTATTGGAGCCCCATGGTACGCGAATTACGTGAATTTTCTGGCCACGTGGGCAACACCAAAGCACTGGACTAAACAAATGCAGAAGCAGTTCCGTACATATGCAAAGAGATTTATTTGGGACGACCCTGACCTTTTCAAGGTAGGTGAGGATCAAATAATTCGCAGATGTGTGCCTGATAGCGAAATCGAGGAAGTATTAAGACATTGTCATGCATCAGCATGTGGAGGGCATTTCAGCGGTAAGAAAACAGGATATAAGGTTCTAGAGTCTGGATTGTACTGGCCAACCATCTTTAGAGACGCACATAAAACTGCTAAGGAATGCCTCAACTGCCAACAGCTGGGAAACATATCGAAAAGGGATCAAATGCCCTTAAACTCAATTTTGGTAGTGGACATTTTCGATGTCTGGGGAATTGACTTTATGGGTCCATTTCCCACATCACATGGTTATGTTTACATTCTGGTAGCAGTTGATTATGTGTCTAAATGGATCGAGGCAAAGGTAAGCCGTACGAATGACCACCATGTGGTGTGTAAATTCATCAAGAAAAACATTTTCACCAGGCATGGAGTTCCACATATGATCATAAGTGACGGAGGGTCTCATTTCAAGAATTTTAAATTTGGAAGGCTGCTAAAGTATTACGGGGTGAATCATCGGATTGCAACACCTTATCATCCTCAGACGAGCGACCAAGTGGAAGTGTCCAATAGGCAGATAAAAGAAATTCTTCAAAAGACTGTCAAAACCGACAGGAAAGATTGGTCACTAAGGTTAGATGATGCGTTGTGGGCATATCGATCTGCTTAAAAGACACCGATCGGAATCACTCCGTATCGGTTGATCTACGGAAAAGGTTGTCACTTGCCTGTGGAACTCGCCAACCGAGCCTTATGGGCAATCAAGCAAGTGAATATGGATTACACTGAAGCTAGAAAAGAACAGAAATTACAGCTGTCCGAGTTGGAGGAGCTACGAGACGAAGCATACGAGAATACGACTACATACAAGTCGAAAATGAAGCGGTATCACGACGCTAAGCTCAGGTTGAAAACTTTTGAAGTTGGACAAAAAGTGTGGCTGTACAACTCGCGGTTGAAGATGTTTCCCGAGAAATTGAGGAGTAAGTGGAATGGTCCTTACGAAGTGGTTAGTGTCACAGATTATGGTGCAATAGAGATTCGGGATTTAAAAGGCAGACAACCGTTCAAAGTCAATGGACATAGGCTCAAACCCTATGTCATTGTGGGCACGTTTCAGAAATTGGAAGTAGAGACGGTGGAATTCGTGACAGACAACCCTGTGTATACGTCATAAGTCAAGTAACTGCATGTCCGGCTGAAGACGTTAAACTTAGCGCTTGTCGGGAGGCAACCCGATCATCATTTGTATATTTGCATTGTTCAATAAGTAATAATTATACCCAAGTGGTCACAGTAAGAAAAGAGCAAGTGTGGGGTCATTTTGGTAATTTTGCAAGACCGCGATGCGGGATCTTAGGATCCGCACCGCGCGTGTTAAGTTTTCGCGATTAGAACTAAAATCAGATTTTTATACCCGACGCGGATAGAAGCTTCCCGCACCGCGGTCTTATCTTAATTTGAAAATAGAGATAATCAATAAAAATAGAGTTTGAAACTCAATCCAAATCCCCAGCTTGTATAAACTCAAAAGTGCGTAAATTCTGTAAATTCTTACTGTCGATCACTCGTCTGCAACTCATAATCACTCCATCTTCGTTTCTCATCACAGCAATTCAAGTAGGTTCTCTAAATTCACTCTTTTACCTTCAAGTTCTTGAAACTAGTGTAAAACCTCTGTAGTATGTGATGTGTTTCGTATGTGCTCAAATTGATGTTGCCATTAGGATTAGAATGATGCATGCTACAAAACCCAATACTTAGAATAGCAATTTTAGCCTGAAATCAAGTTTAATCGTCGGTTCTGTTTGAAACTTCATACGCCGCGCCGCGGCTTGTTACAGAGCACGCCGAGAAGTATGAACTTTCAAGGGACGCGACGCGGCTTCTGTATTCCGTGCCGCGGCATACGCTGAACAGTGGCTTAATTTGGGTTTTTACTACATTTTGCAGGCAACGATGTCTTCCTCTGCAAGTTCAGAATCCATTGACTGGAACTCCTTGGCTACATTCTGTATTCCGCGCCGCGGCATACGCTGAACAGTGGCTTAATTTGGGTTTTTACTACATTTTGCAGGCAACGATGTCTTCCTCTGCAAGTTCAGAATCCATTGACTGGAACTCCTTGGCTACAGGAGTTGATAGAACACTTGCCTACAGCTTTCGCAATCGCGGATCCGTTCAACAGCATAAGAGGATTCTTCCCGCCTGGCCGGTCAACTAGGAGTTGACCAAGGAATCGAGAATCCTTGAACATCTACAAGATTGGTTTGTCCAAACCGGCTACAAGGCCGGCGAACTCATCTACACGTGTCGGGCAATTGAGAATGTGGTCCATATGGAAGAACCTATTTATCGTGAGGTGTTCTTGCAGTTTCTTGCAAGTTATCACTTCGATGATCAGCCGTTGGGGATGGATACTGAAGAGATGGTCCAGTTTCGGTTGGGAAACCACAACAGGAGCTGCAGTCTAAAGGAGTTTGGGTATCGCATTAGGCTGTATACAGAGGAAGAGTCGGAAACACCGGGGTTCGAGCCATTCCACAACCGTCCCAATTATGATGCCGACGATTCCTTTTCACCGGGGGATTACTGGAGCACCATATCTTCCACGCAGTACCACGAGAATACCGTGCGCGAGGGACTGATGCACTTACCGGCGCACCGGATGCTGCACCGGTTGATATCAACCATGTTTTGGCCCCGGGCAGATGATGTGACAACTGTTAGATTAAGTCAACGAAAGTCAACTCAAGTCAACCACAGCGTACATTAGGTCAATATGTGAAATGTAAATTTCATAATCTATACGATGTATTATTGGATATTATAATACTACATATGCTAATTCAAATCAATTATACGAACAAACCCTGCTGAGCTAGATGTTTTTAATATAAAAAAAAAACAAAAAAAAATTTTCGTCGTGAATAGTAGCCGACGCGAATAGTGAACGGTAAAATTTAAAACTCGTCCGAATATTACAAATTTTATATCAAAACGTAGACAAAAATACGACGGTTCCAAATATATATTTATATTTTTACCAAACGTTACATATAAAAAATTATGATAAAAAACGTATAATTTATCCTGAAAACGACGTTTAATTATTATAATATATTTATAAAATATATAATAAATAAATATATTTTGACAATCTCTCCACCGATTCGGTGGAGATTGAAAATTGATGATTTTAATTATTATTATAATATAAAGCGGGTCCCACTTCATTATTTATTTAATTTTACATATTTACCCCTAAGAATTCATATATTCATTTTGAACTCTACAATACGTATTGTTAAGTTTATAAAAAATATTATGCTGTTTGATAAAACGAAAAATTTACCGTTAAAACGGTATCGTCGATACGAACAATCTGACATCAAAATTTAATATTATTGATATTAGTTTTATATTTAATATTTTCTTTTTCTTTAAAATGAAATTGTATTTACATTTAAACCCTATATTTTTTTTAAACTTACAATTAATACCCTTTCGTTAATTCGTTAAAGACTTTTAGTTAAAAAGTTGATATTATTAAACTACGATTTTTGTAGATTATATTTTAATAAACAAAATCATTTATTTTATATAAAAACTATTAAATCTATTTAAAGTGTATTTTAAGGGTATGTTTTGTCATAAACAAATTCTAAAAGCCATAAAAGCCATATATCTGTATCTTGAGGGCCGCAATACGAAAATAAATCTACTATAAATATAGCCTCATTCTAGTCATTCAAATCACACAAACAAGTTCTTCGATACGTATAGAGGGATATACGAAGAATGAGCGTTAGAAATAGATATTTCAGTTATAAATATAGTGAGTTCGAGTTAGAAGCATGAAGAGTCGGGCGATTCAACAACAATTGGCGATAAGATCCTAGTCGACATTGAGGTGAGTTCATACCCCTTCTTTTTATCTTTATTCAAGTTTTTAAGGGGGAGAATACAAGTTATACTATAAAAATAGTTATTTATACTCATTTATAACAATAGTAAACGAAATGCGGATTTTGTAAACATCATTAAGAAATTCAATTATAATTTCAAAAATAATATCGAATGATCTACTTACGAGGGCGGTGTCTACGCCGATCATTTGGGCTAGGTTGTTGGATTTCCGAAAGGCTTATACGCTGAAAGGGTCATGCCTCCCCATTTGATCTTCTACCTGGCCGTTCTTTATTTGATAGTCATGAAATATTATATTGGAATTAAGAAAGGGTATAACCAATTTATTACACCACTATCGTGGAGAATATATATCTTAAAAGAAGTTCTTTATAACCATCTAAATAAGTTATTTCACATATATTTGTAAATATATGCTTTTCACAATGAAATACTAAAAATAAACTATTATAGGAATAGTTTGTTGATACAAATGTTACTATGACGTTTTAAAGAAGAGAGCGTGATATTTGTGTATAGATCTATACGGGATTGACAACCCCGCACCTGAGCTGCTAGCTACAGCTAGACCGACGTGTGTGAGGTGACAAATGTCATAACGGTCCGACACCTGAAGAACGTCAAAGCAGGCCTACATGGTCATAGTATGGTTATAGGACGTCTCGCATGGGAAATCAACTTTATAAATTGTTTACGTGGAAATATACATTTTCAAAGGTTTTATACTACAAGCTACGCTATACATTTTAGTCTTTGGATTTTTAAGACTTGGATGCATTCATAAGAAAATATTGGATTTTCTTGGAGTACAATACTACATTTTACAAGGAAAGTGATTCCTTATACAAGTTTATTGGTATTAAAACTACATTTTAACAAGTTACAACTATAAGTATGGTTTTTACTTATACACACTGGTTCTATGGAAATTAAAACTACGTTTTAACAATTATATAAATATAAGTATGGTTTACTTATACATATGAGTTTTACAGAATTAAATCTACGATTGGTCTACGAGTAAACATCTATTTACAGTGTTTCATACAAAAATAAAACTATGCAATACTATTTTCCAGTATAGAAATACTTATACATTCTCGGTCTTTGGGTTTTAAGACTACGACTCATTTGTTAGAAAATATTGGATTTTCTGGTTTCAAACACTATCCTTTTCCAAGGAAAAATGATTATGGATTTTCTCATACAAAAATCTTATGAACTCACCAACGTAATGTTGACACTCTTTCAAACTACTTGTATTCTCAGGAAATTGATAAGGTAACTACAACCTTTGACGATGGGTCGCTATGGCGTCATACTATGTACTTTGATATCATATTGTAATTGTATTTAAAACATACAATCTTTTGAACTCTTGTAACATTTACAATTATGTATATGATGGATGTGTTTGCTTTGATCACTATTGTACAAACGTTGTTGTGATACTGTTCATGAAGTCATCCACCCTCAGACGTTTCCGCCATCGTGGTTTGGGGGTGTGATAGGTTGGTATCAGAGCATTGTTTATAGTGAACTAAGTATATCAATCCATTTAAGATATACAACTATAAATACAATGGGACTAAAACTCTCTAAAACAATCTGTACAAAGTATACTTTAAAATACAATGATATTTTTATAAAGTATAAGTACAAGTACATACATACTAGAACAGTGTCATAACCAGAACAATACAAGAGTAATAAGATGAGTTGAACACTACGAGTAGAGCCTGATCAACTGTATTTGTCCAAGGTATGACTAACATGTAATTAGAAATAGTCGTAGTGAACAACAAGTCTAAAAACTTACCAAGAACCATATACAAAGAAACTCTAAAACAAAATATAAAGCTAAAATACTACAGGAGTATTTTATAATACTATAGAACCATATATCTAAACACTTTATGTACCTCTTATACCCCTATCCTTACATAGTAGACCTGACAATTCGATAATACCTGACCAATAATTATTATCGAAAACCTACCATCATCCCTACCAATAGTTCCATTAAACTAATATTGGTATAAATTCAATCTGAAAGCCGAAGGCGGGCTATGTCACCTGCCAAGTCTTCTGGGTTCTCTTCACTTGTGATCTTGAGAAAATCATGGTTAAAACCACTCATAGCAGAAACAGAAGGCAGAGATTGTTGCTGTGTATGGGTCCCTGATGAAGCTTCCTCCCTCTTCTGAACCTTTCTATTATTGTAAACAGCCTTAAAGGCAGCTTGCCTCAATCTCTTTGTGGTATCAGTTATCTCCAAACTGGAACCCTCGATTATTGCTCTATTCTCGTTCTCTAGACCAAGTATTACGTCTGCTTTACTAGGATTATTATCCAATTCCTGTTGCATAAATACTTTCAGTCATTACAATCTCATGGTATTAAAATTGGGAAAAGAAATACAATTCTTAACCTGAGTATAGTTAATAAGAGTTTGTAGACTCTTAATCTTTCATCGAGGCCAACTTTTGATACCTGACTTTCTACAGCGTTGCTTCAACTGTGTTGATCCAACGTTGAGTTCTCTTGCAGCTTTCCAAAATGGGCTTGTCAAAATGCATGGATATTGTTTCCTTACTTAACGCATCTCTAGAACCCCTTTTTCTACGAATTTCATAGGTTCTTGGAATCGAGGTTGACACGTTTTCATTTTGGATCAATTGTGTATGATCCTGATCACTAACACTTTCATTGTTACCTATTATGGGTAATAGTTTTTGATTTCCAGAATCAACCATAAAATTCCCATTCTTGAAACTTTCTAAGTTACTTTGGATCAATTGAAAATGATCCTGATATTGAAAACCACCCACGGACTCAGAATTCGCTGAAGCAAGCCCGATAGTGTCATCATGGATCGACTGTATTTGAACCTGATTTTGAATATCAGTTTGAAACCTCTGATTTGTTAGATCTACTCCACTATGTAGTATGGGCACGTTTATGCTTAGATTATCATTAGTAAGATCATCTACAAATGGATCTGTGTATAGCGTATGTTAGATAATTAAGCAAAGTAAACATAAAGCTTAACAAAATGACTTAACCTGGAAGTATATATTGAGATTGCCCAACAACGATGTCTTGATTTAAAGGCAGTGGATCTTCAGGGGGAATACTCATCAGAGGAAAAACTTCAAGATCATCTTGAGGTTGATCCAGCGGTAATATATCTGGAAAATCTATACCTCACATAATTTAAAACAAAAATCAAAATGCTAGAAAAAGGAATAAGAAATAAAAGGAGTTTAGGATACTATAATTACCAAACCCCAGTGCAGGTATCTGATTAAACGATAGGGAGGTACCCTCTTCCCTTAAGAAATTCAGCTCAGAGTCTGACAATTTATCCATAGGAGATCTGTTTTCCATACCTCGATATAGTAATCTGAGATTATAGAAGAATAAACTGATAGTAGGAAAGAATGAGACTGAAAAGATGTAGATATGGATGATACTACATACCCGTTTATATAGTATCTTACAGCTGGAACTGAAAGGACAACCCACGTTCTTATTACCGAAATTGAAAATATCTACAGTAGGTGCAATCTTTTCACTACCCTAATTGATATCCTTTTCCAAATTCGCGGCTTGACTTCGATGAGGACGGGATAACGAAAAGACATTTTTTTAATATATATATCTTCTGATAACGGAAATAGTTCAAAGAATAGTTAACTCAATTATATAATAATCTAGTCATAAATAATGAATTAGAACCTACTCATTTAGTATCTGTAGAGCTCGTGGTTCACATGTATCTTAAATGTTTCCTTCCATCCTACGAGTATCAATTGTAAAATGAAATCACATATCATATCTTAAACATCCTCAGGCATTTCCATAATACTTAACTCAAATGATTAAGAAATCAATAGCAAATACAAATCACAATTAGAGAATATCATATGCTATCAACCCGAAACTCCGAATTCCGTGATTTTACAAAATCAACCGTTAGAACATCACGATATTTGCAACAAGTACTCAATACAACACATATTAACAATCTATTAACAACACATAAGATGAATCAAAGCATACTTTCAGATTTGGACATCTAGGGTTTGAAACCCTAATACTCAAAATCATTAACCTTGTCAATTAAGAACTCGAGAATGCATTTCGGGTATTAAATCTGACCTTCCCAAACTTTTTCTACACAAAACCCTTGATCAAAATGACAAAATTTCACATCGTTTGCTCTGAAAATCGCCTAGGAGGATTTTTGGTTCGTTGCTCGAATAACTCCACTGAAGTAGGTTAGCGACACTAACCTTTAAGGTTAGCATCGTTCACTTTTAAAAACCCAACCCATACTCCGAAACCCGACCTGTGTAACTCATACAAGACCAGGACAGTTTCAAAAAGGTCTACTACACGACCCGGGTGACTGCTACACGATCCGTGTAACTCTTTTTTGCTATTTTTAAGGATTAAACTCATTCTAAATGGGTTTCTAATCCTCCTAATTCACATAGCAATTTAGTAACTATTATTTATACTAAGATTAACTCAAGTTTAGTTACCAAAAATATTATGACATTAAACTCCAAAATCAAAGCGATGGAAAACTCAGAAGTACCAAGCATAGACTTGAATTTATCTAGGAACGTGAGGACCAAATGAAACAGAAATACTCACAACCCTTCCCAAACCTTTGAGGATCTATTCAAAGTGCTAAATTTCGGGACGAAATTCCTTCTAACGGGTAGATAATGTGACAACTGTCAGATTAAGTCAACGAAAGTCAACTCAAGTCAACCAGAGCGTACATTAGGTCAATATGTGAAATGTAAATTTCATAATCTATACGATGTATTATTGGATATTATAATACTACATATGCTAATTCAAATCAATTATACGAACAAACCCTGCTGAGCTAGATGTTTTTAATATAAAAAAAACAAAAAAAAAATTACGTCGTGAATAGTATCTGATGCGAATAGTGAACGGTAAAATTTAAAAGTCGTCCGAATATTACAAATTTTATGTCAAAACGTAGACAAAAATACGACGGGTCCGAATATATATTTATATTTTTACCAAACGTTACATATAAAAAGTTATGATAAAAAAACGTATAATTTAACCTGAAAACAACGTTAAATTATTAAAATATATTTATAAAATATATAATAAATAAATATATTTTGACAATCTCTCCACCGATTTGATGGAGATTGAAAATTGATGATTTTAATTATTATTATTATAATATAAAGCGGGTCCCACTTTATTATTTATTTAATTTTACATATTTACCCCTAAGAATTCGTATATTCATTTTGAACTCTACAATACGTATTGTTAAGTTTATAAAAAATATTATGCTGTTTGATAAAACGAAAAATTTACCGTTAAAACGGTATCGTCGATACGAACAATCTGACATCAAAATTTAATATTATTGATATTAGTTTTATATTTAATATTTTCTTTTTCTTTAAAATGAAATTGTATTTACATTTAAACCCTATATTTTTTTAAACTTACAATTAATACCCTTTCGTTAATTCGTTAAAGACTTTTAGTTAAAAAGTTGATATTATTAAACTACGATTTTTGTAGATTATATTTTAATAAACAAAAATCATTTATTTTATATAAAAACTATTAAATCTATTTAAAGTGTATTTTAAGGGTATGTTTTGTCATAAACAAATTCTAAAAGCCATAAAAGCCATATATCTGTATCTTGAGGGCCGCAATACGAAAATAAATCTACTATAAATATAGCCTCATTCTAGTCATTCAAATCACACAAACAAGTTCTTCGATACGTATAGAGGGATATACGAAGAATGAGCGTTAGAAATAGATATTTCAGTTATAAATATAGTGAGTTCGAGTTAGAAGCATGAAGAGTCGGGCGATTCAACAACAATTGGCGATAAGATCCTAGTCGACATTGAGGTGAGTTCATACCCCTTCTTTTTATCTTTATTCAAGTTTTTAAGGGGGAGAATACAAGTTATACTATAAAAATAGTTATTTATACTCATTTATAACAATAGTAAACGAAATGCGGATTTTGTAAACATCATTAAGAAATTCAATTATAATTTCAAAAATAATATCGAATGATCTACTTACGAGGGCGGTGTCTACGCCGATCATTTGGGCTAGGTTGTTGGATTTCCGAAAGGCTTATACGCTGAAAGGGTCCTGCCTCCCCATTTGATCTTCTACCTGGCCGTTTTTTATTTGATAGTCATGAAATATTATATTGGAATTAATAAAGGGTATAACCAATTTATTACACCACTATCATGGAGAATATATATCTTAAAAGAAGTTCTTTATAACCATCTAAATAAGTTATTTCACATATATTTGTAAATATATGCTTTTCACAATGGAATACTAAAAATAAACTATTATAGGAATAGTTTGTTAATACAAATGTTACTATGACGTTTTAAAGAAGACAAATAATTATATAAAATATATAATTATTATTCATTACTATATTATCATGGGAAAAATGATAATGGACAAATACAAAGATTTTTCATATACAAACTTTAACAAGTTGATTGATACATACATTTTTGTGAGACGGGTCTTCACAGTACTTATTTAAGTACATACTATAAGTCCTGAAATTTATAACCAGAGTCTCGGTAAGAGAGCGTGATATTTGTGTATAGATCTATACGGGATTGACAACCTCGCACCTGAGCTGCTAGCTACAGCTAGACCGACGGGTCTAAGGTGACAAATGTCATAACAGTCCGACGCCTGAAGAACGTTGAAGCAGGCCTACATGGTCAAAATATGGTTATAGGACGTCTCGCATGGGAAATCAACTTTATAAATTGTTTACGTGGAAATATACATTTTCAAAGGTTTTATACTACAAGCTACGCTATAAATTTTAGTCTTTGGATTTTTGAAGACTTGGATACATTCATAAGAAAATATTGGATTTTCTTGGAGTACAATACTACATTTTACAAGGAAAGTGATTCCTTATAAAAGTTTATTGGTATTAAAACTACATTTTAACAAGTTACAACTATAAGTATGGTTTTTACTTATACATACTGGTTCTATGGAAATTAAAACTATGTTTTATCAATTATATAAATATAAGTATGGTTTACTTATACATAATGGTTTTACATAATTAAATCTACGATTGGTCTATGAGTAAACATCTATTTACACTGTTTCATACAAGAATAAAACTACGTAATACTATTTTCAAGTATAGAAATACTTATACATTCTCGGTCTTTGGGTTTTAAGACTACGACTCATTTATTAGAAAATATTGGATTTTATGGTTTCAAACACTATCCTTTTCCAAGGAAAAATGATTATGGATTTTCTCATACAAAAATCTTATGAACTCACCAACGTAATGTTGACACTCTTTCAAACTACTTTTATTCTCAGGAAATTGATAAGGTAACTACAACCTTTGACGATGGGTCGCTATGGCATCATACTATGTATTTTGATATCATATTGTAATTGTATTAAAAACATACAATCTTTTGAACTCTTGTAACATTTAAAATTATGTATATGATGGATGTGTTTGCTTTGATAACTATTTTACAAACGTTGTTGTGATACTGTTCATGAAGTCATCCACCCTCAGACGTTTCCGCCATCGTGGTTTGGGGGTGTGACAGATGAGGAACGGGTGTTACCACGTGAGCTACATCTCATGTGGTGTTTGACAAGGATGCTCCAGACATGCAACATCCTCTATTTTGTCGCAAGCTATTTCAAACAATTGACGGACGCGCCAATGAAATATATAGCTCTTGGTGGTGGACATTATACGAAGAGGTTGGCAGCTTTTACGGGTTACTATCTAAATATACCACCCATGGATTGACAGTCATTCAGCCAGTCCCATTTAGCCCACCGACCACCACTTCCCGAGATGTTATTTATATTGACAACGGGATCACATCGGTCGATCGAGCACCCTTCCCGGTTCTACGAGGTGAACCATCAGCATCTAGGAAGCGATCGCGGGCAACCGTCAGTTTGCCCCGACGACTCTCTCCGGCCACCATGGAATCCAGATTCCTAGCCGATGAAGTGAAGAAGGTTCAGCAAGCACTGCACATCCACAAACAAGAACACAGGGTTCACGCAATGTCGATGCACGAAGTGGACCGGCGAACGAGGAATACACACGAGCAACTTTTTTGGTTAACGGAATGTGTAATCAATTTCATCAAAGGTTCACCAAATCCTATTCCGCGACCCCAGCCACCAAACCTTGTAGAGGAAGAAGAAAAGCCCATGGAGGAGGACCCATACGAAGAAGAGGGAGAAGAGGATGACACTGCCCACAAGTGAGGGTAGTGTAATTACTTATGATTGAGTTGTTTTCACTTTCAACATAGTTTCATTTTTTGAACAATTCATAGTAATACTTAGGATTTTTATGTTTTCAGTTTAAGAATAAGCCCTTTGTGGCATTAGGAAATAATATAACTGGGTTGATTATGTGTTGAATGCTTATTGTGAGTGTTTGAAATTGGGCGAATCTGCTGAAATTACTGCGCCGCGGTACCCTCATAAGGCGCGACGGTCATTTCCCATTTCACGGTAGTTTCAACTCTCGTACTTACCGCGATGCGCGCACTTCAATTACGCACCGCGGCTATCCGCAACACATAAAAGTTAGTTGTTGTACAGTTTTTGTTTTTGTTTCCCTTTATTTTATTTTATTTTGTTGCATTTAATGTTTTGTCTGAGTCATGCATGTTATACCAAAATGGGAGGAGTTGTTTCAAGCAAGTGTGGGGTCACCATGCCCCCTCCACTTGTCTTGACTACCGGCGTGTTCACTGTTGCGCTACAACTCCAGAACGCGAAATCGAGGACCTTTTTGTTCGTAATCTGTACCTGTGATACCGAGTACCAACCAAGCGACCTACCGTCCAAAGGGGCTCTTTCTCCCTGGTTCTAAATAATTTTTGTACAACAGGGACGTTGTACGGGTTTAAGTGTGGGGTGTGGACGGTCGAAAGAGTAATTTTTTTGTAATTTTTGCAGAAATGACCGATTTTCAAAATTTTAGCAACTTTTTCAAAAAATTTTACTAGATTGTAATTTTGAAACGGATAGTTTGTGATTGTTTATAGTATTAGTATTTTTCAAGAAATACGATGTAGTTGTCATCATGCTATTAGTTGAGTCAAATAAGTTGAGTTTTAGGAGTTAGAAAATTGGACTGTTTTAGGATTGGAATTTAGGAAGGAATTATCAATCAGTGACCTTTGTTGTTCGAGCTGGTAGGTCTAAAATGGGTGGGGCTTATGCACCTTGCCACCTAAGATCGTCTAGTCTGGGATGGTATTTCTGAAAGCTTGCTACACGGACAATATCGAAAGTCATGGATAGTTCTTTTATGGCCTTTAGAATCTGAATGAGTATGTACACTTCATTGTGGACAGAAAATTTGTAATCAAGGGTTCTCTAGAAAGCCATGAATTCCAAAGAGCATTCCGATTATGTTTTCATGAACTATTCCACTCTAACTCATAAGGCAATAAGCTTTGAAACTGAACACAATCAAAAATTGTTTAAGTCTTAGTTAAAATCTATTAAAAACTCTCTTGCTTGGGGACAAGCAAGGCACAAGTGTGGGGTGTTTGACAACGCCTAGTAATATCACATATTTTAGTCATTGTTGAGCCCTATTCTTAGTGAAATTATATCATATACATGGTGGTATTCTCACTTTTTGTGCCAGCACTTGTTTGGAAAGAAATAACGAAAACAGGGACTAAAATCCTGCAATTTGGAAGAAGTTTGAAGATCAAGGCAAAATCAGGAAAAGACGTACGCGTGTCGTAGAAATGATAAAGGCGCGACGCGGATTCAAGGCGGTGGAAAGAATTCAAATTCCGAGAAAACGGGGATAAACCCCTACGGGCGACGCGGGATCCTTAAATGCGAGGCGCGGTCTCGAGATTTTTGCAACTATAAATAGAGGCTTTTAGGTCGAAAAAAGCGGGCGAAGACCTGGTGTAAAATCGACCCCCAAGGCTCTCTGACTCCGAGATTCAGCTTCAAGAACCATTAATTGGTATTTTTATGTTTTTAGCTTTAATTTTCATTTAGTTTAATAGTTAGAAATCATAGGCTAGTATCTTTGGGAGTGACAACCATTGATATTTAGTTCTATTTTCTGTTTTGGATGTTTTGTTACTGTTTTGGAACACTTGGAATCTGTTTTGGTTAATAATAATCATTTAGTGTATGTTAAGTGTTGGTTTTTCGGTGGTTATGCTTATTTTTTTATTGTGAATGTTTGTTTTGTGTTTGTATGCTTAAATGACCTTGATTGGACTGAATTCCCTTGCTGATCTCAGTGACCATCTAGGGTTAGTTTTAGGTTTGAACTTAGCCAGTGACTGTTCATTTGGACTTTAGTTATTGGTTTAGTTTATGCTTTATTTGTGTTTGATGTTTGAATTGCCTTTGTTTTCTTCTGAATGGGAGATGTACTTCTGATTTCAGTAAGTGACTAGGTTTGGTTGATAGTTTTAGTTTGGTTTATATTTTTTGGAATTAGTAGACAAAAGTTAGGAACTAGGTCCTCTAACTGTAGTCGTGACACTGCAGTTGGTAATCTGTCACCTGTCTCGACCACGTAACTCCTGTGGATCGACCCTAACTTCCACTGTGCTAAGTGAGAGTGAGGTTATTTTCTTATTTTTGACCGCATGACGACCTCTGCGCATGTCATGCATGCATACACGTCGGGGTGAACAATCGTCACCTCTTCTTTTTGATTCTGAGATTGAACGAACCGTGCGCAGAAATCGTGTACGTAGGCGCTTGATCAACATGAGTCTAGATGATATTACAGTCGAAGGTATTATCAATGAGTCGACAGGCGAGGTAATGGGGAGGCCGTCATTTGTACCCCGGTTTCAACAAATTTAAATGGAGCCTCTACTAGTAGTGGTAGAGGTGTAGTTTCAGCCCCTACACTTATTCCACCATTTACTCAGTCTACAGTTCCACCATCGAGTCAACCAATCACAAACCGTGTTGGGAATCCTGCATCTGCTGTGTTGACATTGGGAGCGTCGACCCGTGATGGCACCCCACGTACACGTCAGCCAGTACAAGTTCCGCAACAACAACAACCACCTGTTCATAAACCTCAACCACCCATTCTACAAAAACAAACAAAACCACAAATACAACCACAGCCGCAAAAAAAGTAGCTGTATCATTACCAAGCTGGAGATCAAGGGTACGATGACGAGGGCGAGGGTTAGATGCCGAACAACCCTGTCAATCAAAACCAGCAGTGGAATCAAGGTCAGGGACCTCAGCAACAACTGCAACAGCAGCAGCAACATCAATGGCAGGGACAACAATACTACAACAATGAAATGCACAATAACGGTAACTTCATTCCTCCCTTGTATTTTGCTCAACCGATCGACAGTCGGTTGCATCGCACTTCCAACCGCGGGAGTACGACGACGCATGGCCAATATATTTTCCCGTTAATGTTGAAAGTCAAATTGAGATTAGGCCTCAGCTATTAGGAGTGTTACCAGAATTTAGAGGATATAGGCAGGACGATCCATACAACCACTTGTATAAATTTTTAGCAATATAAAATGCCAACATTCCTAGGAATAGGAACTTCTTTAGTTTAAGATTATTCCCTTTCACTCTTAAGGATAAGGCCAAATATTGGTTTACGCCTTTGCAATTGAATATCATCACAACGTGGGAACAACTCAAGACAAAGTTCCTACAAGAGTTCTATCCAGCCAGTAAGACTTTAGAGATCCGGAGGGCAATCCAGGACTTCCAACAGAAACCAAGAGAGGCATTTCACGACGTGTTTGAAAGACTCAAGGAATTAATGAGATCATGCCCGCACCACGAGTTTCCGAGGTGGCAGCTCGTGAAGTTCTTTTTCGATGGGGTGGACATGACTAATCTGAAAGGTTTTCTGCAAACCATGAACTAATTAACCTAAGTTCACATGCAACCTATGAGGATCTATGTTTTCTTCTAATTGAATATATAACAAATCTAAAAGCCATAAGAAAAGTAACTAAAAGAATAAAATTAGAAAAACCAACCTTTTAGAATTTTCTAGAAGCTAAGCAGCAAAAGTATCCTGCCTCAAATGAAAGTCACACCCAAGCTGGAGGAGAGGGAGATCGAAAATCCAGAGAGAGTATATGAAATTGGCGAAATTTAATGATGCCTGGGAACCCCTATTTATAGTTTCCAAATGGCCAGTTGATAAACCTTAGAGATAAACCTTTTTGAATTCAAATAAGATAAACCTTTTATCTTATAATTCAAACTCTATTTATCCTTAATATATTAATTTCGAAATATATATATATATATATATATATATATATATATATATATATATATATATATATATATATATATATATATATATATATATCCATATATATTTTCGAATTCAACTGGTCACTACACACTGCCACTTACTCAACTATTGAATAATTACAGTTTCAGTCCCTGCACCTTTAATTAATTAAATTAATCCTCAAATTAAATCCAATTAATTCCAGATTAATTTCTAATTAATTAATATAGTTTCTAATTAATATATTATGACTTTAATATATTAATAAACCATATATTTAATTCCTGTTGATTTATTAATCCCATAATAAATCAACCTTTCTCTCTACCGAATTTTCTACCAAACCTCCAGCCATGAGGGCAACCCAAATGGACTGTGCTTCTATTAACTAGGTAAATACTAATTATTAGTCATGGCTTAGACACCTAATCCAACAGTCTCCCACTTGGATAAGTCTATGACTATAATTATTGATTTAACCTCTAATTGACCAGCACTTGTAGCTTCCTAGAAACCAATGCCAAACTCTGATCTAATCAGTCCTGTCCATAGATAAGTGATCAGATGATCCTCACTCCAACAAGATATTTTCAGACTCAAGACATGGATATAATCAATCCTGGTCTGACTCACTGTTTCTCGATTTCCGATTTGCATATGACTCTTAGACTACCAATTTAGTCCCGGTTGGCCAACCATTTTAGTCAACTTCAAATTCATCGAGAGGCCTACAGATATCTGTTCCCCGTTAGGGTCAAGGGACGAACAAACTTTGACTCATATACTTATGTCTTTTACCAGACAAATTACTCACAACAACACGTTTTATAACACCGAGTTACCGATGCGTTTTCGTATTATCAATGAACAACCGTCTAGTAAATCATAACTCATATGTCTTAGCTTAAAGATCAAAA